>JAJOZX010000303.1:1425000-1627493 GCA_023014485.1 Bathynomus jamesi
ATATATAGGCTTAACCTTTTTATGTACTTCAGTGTTCCTGAGGATGTCATTAGACGAAAGCGCTTGAGCACCATTTTGTGTTTCCTTTCCTTCGTGGTTTTATTCATCATAAATATTTTTCACGTGTTACTTTCGTGAAATAATTTTCATATATATATATATATATATATATATATATATATATATATATAGTGCTTTCGAAAAGTCTCTCCGCAGTGCTATGTTAAACACATAGGAAACTGAAAAACTACAATGTTTTCATTCAACCATGATTTAGTGATTTTATTACATAACCTTTTGATTTTACAGCATGTGTTGAAAGTGTTTTCCACCATTTTGCAGGCACAGAGCAACTCGTCTACACTTGTTATCAAACACTTTTTTAAAGTGTTGGTTGACTGCGGAGAGACTTTTCGAACGCACTGTGTGTGTATATATATATATGCGCCTCGGTGGTGTAGTGGTTAGCGTCGCTGACTACGAATTCATCGGCCCCGGGCTCGAGACCCGGTGACGGCAGCCGGCGCGCAGCAAAACCCAGCTGTTCATTCTTCCACACAATAAAGAAAGTGGTTGGTAGATAAATGGGTACCCTAGGTGGCCTAGTGGATAAGACGCTGGGCTGTTGGTGGGGCGTAGTTCGGATTCCACGTTAAACTGTAGGTCTAAGGTGGAGTGAAAAGCTTGACCTTCGTCAGAATGAACAATTCGGGCGGAAGCTAACCAAAGGTGTGTGTGTGTGTGTGTATATATTAGACTGTTCTACTTTAGTAAATTTGATCTTTACCTTGATTCACCTTAATGCCCATATAGCTCTTTGAAAGATAAGCTTCTTGGGCAAGTTTCAGCTAAATACCTCAATAATTAGGAGTCCCGCAACTATTAAAAAATTTTTATATACAAGTATTTTTTTTTCTCAATTTGCGAAATAATTTGGCCCAGATGATGCAACCGTAGGAAGGAAGAAAAAGATTGTGATCTTAGTAAGATGGTTTATTAAAAAGAACATAACTGGAAATTAAACGATAATGGGCATGTGTTACAAAACTTTTAGAGCCATGAAAGAATTTACTGCCATTATAGATCCCAATAAAATTTCTTTACTTCATGAGACCAGATTTTGTACAAGATGGATAAGCCTTTATTAAAATAAAGAACATTTTCGACAATGAAATAGTATAGAAAAATGGCTAAGCCTTTATTCAAATAAACAACATTTTCGGAAATGAAATAGTGTTGAAAAAATAGATCTAACTTATATTTCAATATTAGTATTATGACAATCCGAGCGAGAGTTTATTGATCGCAATACACTTTATTTACTTCATGAGATCAGATTTTGTGCATGATGGATAATCCTTTCGATGAGCAGCTACTACTTTTAGAAGGTATTGTTTTTGTTCTTCATCTGTTGTTATAGAATTATTGAATTTCTTAATTAAAGCGATGCCTCGTTCTGCTCTCTCACTGACGACCGAAAGTGAGGATATTTTCTTCTGTCCTTCGCGGAAGCTTTGATTTTCGTTCCATTTCATCGGATTTTTCTCGAGAAAACCTTTATCCACATTCAGGGTTGTAAACAAAAACTCGGTTTTTATGGTCACGAAATCCGAGAGTCTTTTCTCCCGAAAACTCACCACCTTTCCATTAAACCGTTTTGCCTTTCCCGTTGAAGGTTTCTTTAGATTTTCAGCCATAAGTTTCTTTTCTTCAATGGAAACTTCAGAATCAAAGAATGCCAAACCGATCAGAGGCTCTGAGAAATACTACAGGTGCTGTTTCATTGCTGTGTACGCAGCCCTGGAAGAAGACGTCTCTTCTTTTTCAAAAATTTCTAGAGTCTGAAGAAATTCTAAGTCAGCCCTTGGAGCTCTGTCAGCTCTAGCGGCTATTGTCCATGGTTTGATGTACACAAGAGAAACGAAAAGGTAAACCCTTATGAGTCCTTGAAGCTCTCCAGTTGTTACCTTAAATTGCTTTTGAAGGAGAAAAATCTTGAGTGAGTAAATTGCTTTTGCCATCCATCTTGCATTGTGCAAAGCTCCTAGTGCTCTTAGTCTGCAATGACTTATATTACTTTCACCTAAAAACAGCAAAACTAGATGCAGAAGCTCGTAATAGTCTTTTCATGGATGGTGGTCAACCTCTAAAAAGCGCTTTACAAAGCTTACTGCTAAATCTTTCAACATATTCAGTACATTGCTGTCCCTAAGGTGTGTTATTGTACTTGACCGTTGTTATATCCGTATGGTCCATAGAATCCCAACATTTCTGAAATCTTTGGAATATTAGTAGTATATAAGTAAATAAGATTCCACTTTTTGTTATTACGTTTATTGACCAATATCCATAACGCTAAACAATGATGGAACTCTGAAACGTACAAACAAAACAAACACGTACATGAAACATAAAGGCATCAATCAATAATAATGAATATTCTCTATCTACCCCCGAGTCTTCGATATAGTATAGTGAAAAAAGGGGGACAAAGACTGTTATATATGTAGTAGTGTGGTACAAGGTTTGGGTGTCGATGGCGAGAGGGGGTTGTTCATGTAGTATGTAGCGTGTTCGTCATATCGTAATCGCTCTGCCATGAAGGTGTCTTCCTATCGCGTCCGGAGCGTCTGACGGTAGGGGCATCGGTTGGAGAAGCGGGACGCCTGGACGCAGCATCTGGAGCAGCAGGTTGCGAGGAATCTCGTTGCTGGAAGCGCTCAATGGGTGCCAAAGACGGTGTTGGTGGGCACTGCTGAGGGTGCGCAGCTGGTCTGGAGGGCAGGCCTCGTGGTGGGGTGTGCAGTGGAAGTGATGTGGGGCCGGTTGGTGGGCGGTAGGGGATGATCGATCGACTGCGGACGGGGAGCGTGGTTTCGGGGGTGAGGTTGCGCATTGCTCCAATTCGGACGCAGGGCTGGAGAGGTGAAGGCGGAAGTCGTCCATGCGTGGTTTTGGGGGTGAGGTCGCGCACTGCCCCGATCCGGGCGCAGGGCTGGAGAGGTGAAGGCGGGAGTCGTCCCCGATGGTGAGGCGGCGTCTGTGCGGTTGGACGGGCACGTATTTCCTCAGAAATTTTCTGTTTCGCAGAGTCACTCTGCTTGAACCGTCAACCTTCACCACGTATTGAGCGAACTGTCACACTTCTATTACCAGGCCAGACTTGTCCCATTTCCTGGGGTTGGGGCCGATCTGGTTCTGGATTCTGACCCTATCTCTGACCACGCGTCGGGGTAACCGTCTGGTGTGCTCGGACCAGTGTTCAGTGGCTTTCATGTGCCTGTTCCGCAAGGCATCCTCCCTCGCCGTCAACGTCCCGAGCCAGGTGTCGTGTGGCTTGTACCTGCCGGGCACGATCGGGATGAAATCTTTGATCGGACGGCCGAACACACACACAGCGGGAGAGAGCTTGGTTTCTCTGTCAGGCGTGTTGCGGTACTGTAGCATGGCTCACTGAAAAGCGTCTGTATCGAGCTCACCGTTCGGTCGTGTGTAGTCTGTGATCAGTCGTTTCGCTGTTTTCACGCCAACTTCGGCTCGGCAGTTTGAATGTGGAAGTGACGAGTAGCCGTGGATGTGAACTCAGGGCCGCCGTAAGATGACAGTTCGTCGCAGATGCCATAAGTCACGAACACCCTGCGCACTGTGCGCAGGCTGTTGATGAGGCCTCTGGCGCCATCCATGGTCCTCTCCACAATCGGCCAGTTTGAGTACCTGTCGACGATCACCAGGTAGTTGGTACCTTTATAGTTGAAATAATCGGCACAAATGCACTGGAAAGGGTAGACGGGGGACACCGGAGGAATTGGAGGAGCACTGGGCTGCGAAGGTGCCATACGGTTGCAATGGTTGCAATCGTTCGTGAGGGTAGTGATAGCAAGAGTGATGCCGGGCCAGAACACGGACACTTCAGCCCTCGCGACCATCGACGATACGCCCTGGTGAGCTGCGTGGAGCACGTTCAGTACATCCTGCCGGAGAGAGGGAGGGATCACAACACGGTTTTTGAATACGACGACGCCGTCCACCGTGTACAAGTCCTCTCGGAATTGGTAATATTCTCTGAGTTGGGGTGGGAGCTCGTGACGGAAGTCAGACATGCCAGACTCGATTATCGAGACGAGCTCTGTCATGTGTTGGTCGCTGCTCGTCGCCATTCTTACCCGGTCCCAGGTAACGGACTGCAGCGTGTTCAGAGCTGAGATCGCGAAGACCATAACTCGTCGTCGAGGGCTTCGTCGTTGTACACAGCCGTTCCCTCTGTGCGTATGCCAGCTAAGAATGAGTGGCGCAGAGCAGATGCCGACGGTAGGTCATCATCAGCAACAGTGTCTTGGCTACTAGTGGAGATGTCGTCTGGCAGGAGCATCTTCTCAGGTTGACGGTCGCCGATGGGGTGGCGGGACGTAGCGTCAGCAGCGCGATGCCTCGCACCAGGTACATGGATCATGCGAAATCTGTAGCGGAGAGTCTTCTCCTTCAGATTTCTCAGTCGAGCATTCGGTTCGGTAAGTCTTCCAGCGACCTGTCGCCAAACACCTTCAGCAGCGGTTTGTGGTCAACAGCGATGATGAGGTCATCAAAGCCGAGAACGAAGTACCTGGCCTTGTCCAGTGCGTCAGCGACTGCCAGAGCCTCCCCCTCGATCGGCGCGTAGCGTGACGGCGGGGTGGGTGAAGCGACTGCCAACGAGGGTGACCATCCAACCAGTGCGGCAGCAAAAGGGTTCAGCACCAGGACATTCACAGTGCTTCTGGGATAGCCAGAATCCGATCCCTGACTTCGACCAATCGGTCGTGAGAGTAAAACTGGGGGACCTTGAGTTCCTCAGGTATAGGACCTATGTCCCTATCGGGGAACGACGGGTTTCTCCCCCTCAGCATAGATTTCGAAGCAATTTACGAAGAGGTCCGGGGCTCAGGAGATCCCCCATCCCCCACCGATGTGGGAGGTGTTCTTTTTGGTCACGTGATTGACCAGTGCACTACGTCGATTAGCTGATCATTCCATTTCTAGGGCTAGAAGTCGGGGGGAATCTTCTCCCCTAGCCATTAGCCTATGGATAGGCTGTATTGGGTTCCCGGCGTCAACGGGACGCGATAAGTCTTTCGGGGTACGACAACACGTGACGATCGTACCTTGCACCACGTCGGTTAGCCTATGATTCCATGAATTTGTAAGGCTAGGAGTCGGGGGGAAATCTAATCTAATCTTCTCCCCAGAGCCATAGGCCTTATGGATAGGCCTCGTATTGGGTTCCCGGAGTGATGGGATCGCCGATGAGTCTAAACGTGTGCCGGGGACAACCTGGAGAATTTTGCGAATGGAGCTAGTAGCCGCGCAATGTAGCCTCTGTAGCCGTTCAATTAATTCTCGGTTCACGTCCCCGGGTACCTATCGAAGTTTGACCGTGGCTGAAAGCACCTATGAAATGGTAGATTTCTTTTTGGTCAGGTGATTGACGACTGTACTACGTCGATTAGCCGATGATTCCATTTATAGGGCTAGGAGTCGGGGGGAATATTCTCCCCAAGCCATTAGCCTATGGATAGGCTGTATTGGGTTCCCGGAGTCAAGGGGACCCGATAAGTCTTTCGGGGTACGACAACACGTGACGACCGTACCTTGCACTACGTCGGTTAGCCTATGATTCCATGAATTTGTAAGGCTAGGAGTCGGGGGGAAATCTAATCTAATCTTCTCCCTAGAGCCATAGGCCTTATGGATAGCCTCGTATTGGGTTCCCGGAGTAATGGGATCGCCGATGAGTCTAAACGTGTGCCGGGGACAACCTGGAGAATTTTGCGAATGGAGCTAGGAGCCGCGCAAAGTAGCCTCTGTAGCCGTTCAATTAATTCTCGGTTCACGTCCCCGGGTACCTATCGAAGTTTGACCGTGGCTGAAAGCACCTATGAAAAGGTAGGGCCGGGGTGATCCCAGCCCGGCCGCAGACCCCTCTATAAACCACTCGTTGACTTATAAGTAGCGCGTCATAGGGCCTATGACTTCGGCCAAAATTTTCCATCAATCGCGCGCCCAACGCCTCGGCTCGTCGGAGCAACTGTCTCCCCGGTGCCTATGGCAGCCTATAGGGCTAGCGATCGGCAATAAGTAGAAGATGGAAGGTCGCGGATTGGGCTCTGACGGCGCCCAAAATCTTGTGAGATTCAACAGGTACGTAACATCTATGCAAGGGGTGAGATTGTGAGTTTTAGTCCCGCCCTTCTCATAGTATCTACCAGTTGAATTAATCCCGTAGCAATGTGATGTAGGATGCTGCCTAATCGAAATTCTCACAACTTACCCAATGGGTGTTGAAGACCGTCGCAAGACAGGTCGGCTTTGTTTTGTCAAATATACTTACACCCTCCTCGATCTCACTGATGATCACCACCTTCGACTCTTCAAACAGATTGTTGAGTTGATCATCCCATCGGAAGGGCGTGCCGGGCTTAAAGAGTTGGCGAAAAGGTATTCTCTTCGCCATAGCGAAAGCATACGCCACCTGGTTAATTAGCCCAAACCATGAGCGAATGTCGGTTATGTTCACAATAAACTCCAGAAACTGCAATGCTGTCCATTTCTTTGCCTCCAACGCTGATTTTGGCAGCTTCCAAATGCCTCCGAAGTCGTCCAATTTCCACACTGATATCTTCATCAGAGAATTCATCGAAAATCTGAGTCAAATTTGGAATATACATCCGAAGTTCTTCTGTTGCAACAACCAAAGTGTTTGGCTGAATAACAGTGAAGATTGGTAGAATTTGATCCATTGCCTTAGAACGAATCTCCAATTCTTGATGAAAGCGATCAAGATATTCAAACATAGCCCTTTTTACTTTCTCTGGCAGTGTGAGACCAGCATCCTTTGCCATCTCTCCTGGCATCCTTTTTCGGAGCTTTACTCTCCCTCTTCTCTCCATAGAAATGTCATACACACACATCATCGTCACTTCATTAGTCATGGTTATAGGAAAAACGTCAAGTCTAAAGTTTAGTGCAAAGTGTGACTTTCTGTGTCTTTTTACTGATAACCAGTAGTCACAGGGACCACCATTCATAAACATGAGTTTCTATAACATCACAATGATGCATTTATTATAACCTCACGATGATGCATTTACCGGGTATTATAACATCACGACGATGCATTTATAAACACTTAAACATCACTATGATACCACATTGTCAAAAATTACTGAACACTGTAAGTACCATGATATTGTTATAAACACCAGCACTTTATGCTTTATCATAATTATTTAATGAAACATACCTCATGTATGTGGAGTCAGTGTCAAGTGAACAAGACTTGGAATGTCAGTTGCAGCCAGCTGGCTATGCTCAACAAACTGATGACTAAAACGTCAACAAACGTTCACCTTTCGATGTAATTTTTATCAAATATTTAATTTTTCGTTTGTAAATTTTGTATTGCCAATAAAAAAAAATTATCTTATAGTGGAAATTAACATTAAGCTGTTGTAATAGTGTGAACATTTTTAAATTTTTTTCTTACTTTGGCGAATTTTTCATTTGGTTTGAAAACTTGTACTGGTATTTCAACTCTCCCGATGGCAGCCCACTCCTGGCTGTCACCCGGAGCGGACCGCCCCCCTCGCCCCCCATTAGTACGCCACTGGGTCTACCTGGCCTAGAAGATTTAAAGCTATTTACGTGTTGGGCTTTACTACTGTGACTGCCAAAAGCTCTAACATCTTTAGCAGCTGCTTCCCTAGCCGCAGCTATTTCTACAGCCTGACTAAAAGTTAAGTCCTATATAGCTAATAGGGCTCTCTGGGTAGACTCCTCTTTGAGACCCATTACAAACCTATCTCTTAGCATTTCGTCTAATTTGTCCCCAAATTTACAAGTACGGCTATGGGATTTTATACCTGCAACAAACTCTGCAATGCTTTCATTCATAGTTTGATGCCTCGAATAAAATTTGAAACGTTCATAGATGAGAACTACAGTACTCGGGTTTGTCCAGTAGTGATTGGTTAGGGCCTGTACCAGTTCACTATAAGTGAAAGTTTCTGGTGCTTTAGGAGCAACTAGGTCCATAACTAAGCCAAACGTTTTAGGGCCTTTTATAGTTAAAAAGGTAGGTAGTTTCTTAGCATCAGGAATGGAATTTGCCTCGAAAAACAACCTCACTCTAGTGGCATAAGCTTCGAAGTCCTCCCCAGAGTCTTCGGGGGGGGGGGCTTATATGGCCAATCACCGACATGCTAGAACAAAACGATTTAGGTTGGTACTTACGTATTATCGGGACTACTAAACTGTATATTAGGGTGGAGCGAAAAATACTTTATTTCTAGTATGAAGTTCTAATAGTGATTAAAAGTTGCATTTAGTGGACGATATATACCTGCCAAAATATGAGTTCATTTCTTTAATATCTTCAGCTGCCACCAGGGGGCTAAAGTTAACACAATTTTGGGTAAAAAGGAAAAAAATGCTTCTATTTTAGGTTTATCAAACTATTATAAAATTTTATCTTAGAATTATCTAATAGTTTGATTAAGATTCTTAAATGATAAGAATTCGTTTTGTAAAAATACCTTTTCGTATGCTTAATATCTTCAGCTGCCACAAGAGGGCTGAATTTAACTTAAAAATGACAATTAAGTATGATTCTGTATTTACTTGAAAAAGGGAACAGTAATAAATTAGGATGTCTCTCCTCCTTTATACTGGCTTGAGACAGTTAAGAAACGTTATTTCGTGCCTTAGCGGAGTTTCCACCCTTTCCCCAACCAACCTCCCTCTAGAAAGGGTTCTTGCTGAAGACTATTTAGTAATTTGCTTTTGTGTCAAATTTTGGCTGTTTTTTCCTTGATTCTAATGTAGCACGAATCCAACCGTCTCTGTTTGTAGGTCCGCAGACTGATCCAGCAGCGTCTGTAACGAGCTTGACGCATCTCTCTACGGCTTGTGTATGACATGGAAACTGAAATAATTCTGAATGAAGAGTAGTACCATGTTTGATGCATGATTCAATATCATCAAGAGAAACTCCTTTGGTTATCGGTGGTTCTGCTATCTGAAAATCTTGCCACATAATGAGATCTGTATAGTCTTTGGCATAAAAATTTATTTCTGGCACCTTAAAATACCTGATAACATCTGTTTCTTGAATGCATGCCCTTGCTTTTATGATACGCCTAAATCCCAACTGACGCACATGCTCCCTTTCATCAGCTGTCATTGCAATGAGAATGTTTTCTTGATTTGCGTAATATGCATTTCGCTGAATGACTGAGTCATGTACTCTCCTAAGCTCTTCACGGAGATACCGGCTTCTTGCAATCATATGCCACATATGTTTAGCACCATATTGGCATAATGGTTTACGCTTTATCTGAAACCACATTGGTGCGTATACCCTAACAATGAAAGTAGCTAATTCTTGTAAATTGCCTGAAGGATTCTCTGTGCTTGCATATAACCGCAGAGTCCTGTTTGCTGTGGTAAGCCACCTTGAATGTGATATATTGCCTGGACTCTTATGACTAAGACTCTTTGAGAATGTTCCACTTGATATAGCCTTGTGAATTTCAAGAAGGTATTTCTGGTCAGTACTTATGTCATCTACATCAACTTCACACATGTCCTCTTGAATTTCAATGGGTTTGAAGTTAACTATGGGAAGCTTTTCACAGTCTGAAAGTGCTCGGCCAATTTCTCCTGAAAATGCTCTTGGTCCAGTAGTGGTACCATCCAAGTGATGAAACAGATGGCGCAATGGAAGTTCATTAAGGTGTAAAAGGCATATCAGCCACTGCAATGGCTTATTAAAGGCTTCTTCCAGTAATCTTATTGTGCCTCCAATACTACCAGTGTTAACCACTGTCGAATCACAGCCAACTGCAACGATGTTCCCTATATCAACATTCCTTTCTTTCAAGCAATTCACTAGCGTTGTGCAAATGTATTTAGCTTTGCCACTGGAAGGTGTCACATGTGCAAAGTACAGAGAATGTGGTTCAGATATTATGCTGATATGCTCTTCGCGTTTGGTTCTTTTGGTGGTTAGAGCCATCACTCTCCTGGACTTGAATCATTGTTTTATCCTTTCTGCCATCAAAGTATAATCCCTGCATGGTTTTTGGCTCTCCTATCTGTTGTAGTTCCTTTCTCTGTTTTTGTCTTTCACGTCTTAGCTTACTTCTGTCTATAATATTCCCTTTGTCTTCGGGAGTAACAATTTTAAGATCTGCCAATACTGCAGAAGCAATAGCAGCCCCAGCTCTGTCCGACATTTTAAATCTATCACAAGTAATTGCTAATGAAGGAAGTGGCTCACGCATCTGTTGTTCTGATATTACATATTGAGTCGAGGTTGTATCTTCCTCATTATCTTCAGATATCTCTTCTAGTTGTTGAAGTTCACTTGTCTCTGTTTCGATTTGTAAGTTGGACGTATTGGTTATAGCAGCACTAGTTGTTTGTGAGGATTCCAGACGTGCTTTTTCCATTTCCTTTCGATGTTCTCTTGCTTGTAATCGTCTTGTGTGTGCTATGTCAATGCTTCCTATCACCATTATTCTGCGTGTTCGTTGGTCATTTACAAAATCCTGCTCTTTTGGAGGGACTTTCTTACTCTTTTCACATGAGCATCTCCTAAACTCCTTACATTTGCAGGTGCAGATGTCAAACAAAGTGCATTTTGAAGAGTTTTCAAATTCTTCAAGCTGATTTTTGTACTTAGGCTGATCCTTGCGTGACTTGTATGGCTTTAATAAGGACCTGTATTTATCATGGTACACTCGCATCATCTGTAAAACGCGTGTATGTGAAACTATTGGCAAAGAGGCCTTCTTCCAAATATTTTCTACCTTTTTGGAAACTGCCTCTGCTATTTCAGAAAATGAAGGCTCCTTGTTATTCATCTGCTCCTTCACTAAATGTTTTGTGAACAGATAATCTTTCATAATGCAGTTATAAGTTGGTAGTTGCATATCACTCATCTCACAAGGTACTTCAAATATGGCACACTTCATATGTTCTCTAGTGAAATGTTTATATTTAGTATTTGATGCCATAATATTTTTAAGAAAAATTCACAATCACAAAATATCCTGTAACATCAAAACATTATATAATTAATATATATAATATATTTTATAAGTATATATAATATATTATATAAATATATAATATATTATATAAATAAACTAAATTATATAATACATTATAACAAGCATTTTATAATAAAATCAATATTATCTCTATATAAATCACTTTAAAATAAAGTTTTATAATATTCCGATCATATTAAAAAACTCTCCGATCAACTGAGCGACTAGGCCTACTACCTAAGAAGACAAGTGTTAACACACTGTTCTAATGACTCACAGAAAGAAATTCCTTCACACCAAAACCCTCCCCCACAACCCTCCCCAAACCCTCCCCCACAACATTCAGTGTAGTCTCAACATGACTCAGTTACTCTAAATTGTGCTAACTTCAGCTCTCTTGTGGCAGCTGAAGATATTAAGCATATGAAAAGGCATTTTTACAAAACGAATTCCTATCATTTAAGAATCTTAATCAAACTATTAGATAATTCTAAGATAAAGTTTTATAATAGTTTGACAAACCTAAAATAGAAGCATTTTTTTCCTTTTTACACAAAATTGTGTTAAATTTAGCCCCCTGGTGGCAGCTCAAAATTTTAAACAAATGAACTCATATTTTGGCAGGCATATTTCGTCCACTAAATGCAACTTTTAATAACTATTAGAACTTCATACTAGAAAAAAAGTATTTTTCGCTCCACCCTACTGTATATTATGTATTTTTGCTCTCGTCATTTTCGTTTAAACTAACGAAAATATCACAACTTAACCTAACCACTCATCAAGGGCGTACAGTTGACCTAACCGGGCATTCAATTAACCTAACCGGACATTCAGTTGACCTAACCGGGCATTTTCTGTTTTATTTTGTTTTTCGTAGCTAACCTAACCTAAAATCTGAATGCCCGGTTAGGTCAACTGTACGTCCTTGATGATTGGTTAGGTTAAGTTGTGATATTTTTGTTAGTTTAAACGAAAATGAAGAGAGCAAAAATATATAATAAACAGTTTGGTAGTCCCGGTAATACGTAAGTACCGATTGGTTTTAAATTTGATCTAGTTACTCCCCAGTTAGGGCTGAATAGTAAATTGTATTAGAGTTAGGGCTGAGTAGGAATTAGTATTAGAGTTAGGCCGGCGTGACCTAAACTATAGTACGATAGCTTACCCACACAAACCAACCAAATCGAACGACCCACCTAGGCTAGGCTACATCCAATTTTCCAAACAACCAAATTGAACCCAATAAATCAAATTAAATCCAATGAGCCAAATTAAATCCCATCCTCGTCGCCAAATGTAATAGCGTGGAATCACTAACCCCACGCTATTACACTAGCAGATGACCTTGATAAGGACAATAAATTTACATAGAACAACCGATGTCAGTTGAGAATATAGGGGACATATTGAGCTTCACGGAGACCATCTCCCTGTATCTGCTTACAAAGATCCTGATTGGCCAGAATTGGTCACGTGAGAACAACTGATCAATGTAAAATTGCCACATAACCTTGGGTAATATATATATGGTTCCTGTGAAACTCGATGTGGGGCAGATAAATGGTAAAGCTTGGTAGTCTAAACGATTATGATTGTATCAAACTAATTAAAATCTCTGAAGTAGGCAATAAATGTTGTAAATAAATGAATAGATACTAGGTCCACAGATAGGGTGGCCATTTCCAAATTTTCAAAAAGGAAGACACTGCGTATGTGGCCGTACGTTAACATATATATATATATATATATTAGAGATGTGCCGATACCGATACTCCGATACTAACAAATGGCCGATACTTTGCCGATACCTATACTTTTTGATTAATGCTTAATCTGTTAAATTAAAAAAAAAATATAAAGTTACTTTTATTTTAATAGAAATAGGGGAAGTTGGAGACAACTGTTATTGGATGAAATTAACAGTTCAAAAAAATTCAAACACAGTCATACTGTCGAAATTGAAATAGAATATAGTTTTATGAACTTTTATCCAGTATCCACCTGTTTGTTTAGCTCAGGAGTCAGGACCCCGGAAGCGCAACTTCCCATACAATGCTGAGCTGAGGACAGTTTCCATGACCTCAACTACCAAGCATGCCCTTGGGAATAACAATATTTCTTGACTAAGTTGACTTGTTAATCTGCATTGTGTGAATAATAAATAAAACACAAAAGATAACGTTTTCTTCCTTTAATTAAACATTAAATATATTCTTAATATTCAAAATTGAAAATTCGTAAGTTGTAGTGAAGGAACATTAACATTTCGCCTCTTTCTGCACTTAGACGATTCCTGTGCGGAATGTAAATATTGCCCCCAGTGCTAAACAACCTCTCACTTTCAATTGATGAAGGGGGAGAAGACAGACCTGTACTTATTTGCAAGACGGCTTAATGTTGGAAGCGTAACTGCATTCTGTTTCCACCACTTTAAAGGGTCTCCATCCCGTGATTGTAATTCCAACATTTGTTACTTGGTCATTTCATCTTTAATCAGAAATGATGTTGTGCAGTGCTTCTTATTCTTAGATGAACTTCCTGGAGTTGATTTTTTTGTTCCACTTCCCTCACTATCATCACGGTCCTCTTGAACCAATTGGTCCATGCACATGTCAAAGTCAAATTCACTGAACTCATCACTTATAATGTTGTCAGAAGTACTCGCAGTCTCTTGTATATCTTCTTCACTCGTAGTACTTGTATGTCCACTTTCTTCCTCTTGAACAGCTTCGCTCCTTTTCTTGACGCTATCTATCATTGCTCTCTCCAGGTTGCTTTCTTGCATTTTGGAATCTTCACTAGATTTATTTTTGAACAAGGAGGTCTTATATCTGGGGTCTAGGTATGTGGCTAGTATTGGATTGTAATCATCCAGATAGCGTTCAAAGCGACTCTTCATTGATGCGTTAATAGCCGAAAGAGTACTTCCAAGTCCAAAGAATCTGATGTCACTTGATGCTTTTGCTATGAAGACTTGTAGAAGCTTTATTTGAGGTATTATTTCTGAGATAGTAGCAGACCTTTCACTCAACCGAACAGTAATTTTGTGAGATATTTTCAGCAGCGCAGTAAACTTCCGAATCAAAGTCCACTTGTTGGCATCAAATACAGAGAGGTTGGGAATATCAAGGCAGTAGTTGGCAATTGCAGTTTTTTGCTCAAACATACGTTCAATCATGAAATAGGTGATGTTCCACCGAGTTGGACCATCCTGTATCAGTTTGTGTTCGGGCAAGTCATGCTGTTTCTGTAGCGCAGCTAGTTTGTTGTATGCAAGTGCTGAATGGCTGAAATGTCCAACTATTTGCTTGCAACTTGCGATCATATCCTTAACTATTCGTTGTTCGAAAATACTGTCATGAACCACGATTTGTAGTGTGGAGGAAGCACGAGAGACTAGCATATATATATAATGTGCTGTTAGGCTAATAAAAGCCGTATCTGAGCTGCTTGTCCAAATGTCAGTAGTAAAACTGATGTTCTCTGTTTCTTCCAATGCAGTCTTGACCTTATCCAGTACTTTTGTGTTAATAGCCGAAAGAGTACTTCCAAGTCCAAAGAATCTGATGTCACTTGATGCTTTTGCTATGAAGACTTGTAGAAGCTTTATTTGAGGTATTATTTCTGAGATAGTAGCAGACCTTTCACTCAACCGAACAGTAATTTTGTGAGATATTTTCAGCAGCGCAGTAAACTTCCCAATCAAAGTCCACTTGTTGGCATCAAATACAGAGAGGTTGGGAGTATCAAGGCAGTAGTTGGCAATTGCAGTTTTTTGCTCAAACATACGTTCAATCATGAAATAGGTGATGTTCCACCGAGTTGGACCATCCTGTATCAGTTTGTGTTCGGGCAAGTCATGCTGTTTCTGTAGCGCAGCTAGTTTGTTGTATGCAAGTGCTGAATGGCTGAAATGTCCAACTATTTGCTTGCAACTTGCGATCATATCCTTAACTATTCGTTGTTCGAAAATACTGTCATGAACCACGATTTGTAGTGTGGAGGA
Source organism: Bathynomus jamesi (assembly GCA_023014485.1). Taxonomy (NCBI): domain Eukaryota; kingdom Metazoa; phylum Arthropoda; class Malacostraca; order Isopoda; family Cirolanidae; genus Bathynomus; species Bathynomus jamesi. The sequence goes on from JAJOZX010000303.1 coordinate 1,440,097, forward strand.
AGCACGAGAGACTAGCATATATATATAATGTGCTGTTAGGCTAATAAAAGCCGTATCTGAGCTGCTTGTCCAAATGTCAGTAGTAAAACTGATGTTCTCTGTTTCTTCCAATGCAGTCTTGACCTTATCCAGTACTTTTGTGTGAATATCGGGAACAATTTTTGTAGAGAAATACTTTCTTCCCGGCAACTCATAATTAGGTTTTAGCTTCTTCATTAGTCTTTCAAATCCAACGTCTTCAACAATAGAGTATGGTTGGCAGTCAGCAGCAATCATTTCTCCAATGGCTTTGTGAATGGTTTGCGACGGGATTGTTGATGTCCCAAATTTGCTTCCGAACATAAGTTTCATCCAGAGTTATTTGAATTTCATTTGTAGAACTTGTTGATGTTGATGCGCCAGTATTCTTTTTTGCAGGTTTGTTGAAATATCCCTCCAGGTTCCTCTTGTTCCGTAGCCTCTCTTCTTCTTCTTTATTTAATTCTTCATTCTTCTCCTTGTGCTTGCTTTGCAGGTGTTTTTTAAGATTTGTTGTATTAAAAGATGTCCCCTCTTTTCCTCCACGTGACAATAATTTCTTGCATTCTTTGCAGACTACTTTAGACTCATCGTTTTCATCTATGTCGAAATACTTCCAGACGAGAGAGGATGTACTTCTTTAACTAGTAGAAGCCATGATAACGAAGCAGAATGCAAGATTTATCAGCCTCAGCAGTGTCAGCACTCAGCACATTTGTCACTGCGCATAAGATGACGTGTGACAGCGACAAATAACACAACCGCACTCTGTGGCTGGTGCAGTCAAACTAACACGCAGCGTGAGACAGCTACACTTTCCCATCGCCTGACACTCCTCCCCCTCCCCCGAGCCCCACTAGTGGGCATTGGTCAATTTAGCAGTGTAGTGTATTGTATCATAGCTCTATGAAAGAATACGTAAGCAGACAAAGTAATAAAAGTTATAAAACCAATATTTTAATATGCCCATATTATTATAGGAAATTATAAACACTATACATGCGAACATTGCAATTTTTTGATTTGAGATAGCCTGATAGGTGACACGGACACCATCGGTGAAACACTTCTCGTTTTAATTCGCTAATTTATAATTGTTGGGAATTCGCGGCGTCGTTTTCAGCTGACTATATTTATCATTATTTACGATATTTATCTCATAAGAAGCTGTTTTATATATAATAATACTGTATTATATTGGTTTGAAATGTAAATTGGTCGAAATTTCAATAACGGTCTATGAAATGACCGTCGGAACTTTGCTTCATGCGAGTTACAGAGGCACTTGAGACCAAGTTTGGCAAGCTAAAATGAACCTTATTTATTATGGTATAAGGTCCAAATTTGCATGCTACATAGAATTCTTGTGTCTTTTTCAGTTGAAGGTGAAATAAGAACGATATTTGCAGGATTATGGTATGGATTGGGAAAGCCGGTGTTAGGGTAGGAGTACTGTTAATGTAGGAGCACTATAATAATTAATAATATTAATGTGATAATATAATAATATCATCTGTGTTACTCAATCACTGTCATTAAACATAACTTTGTCTTGAATCACATAATAAATAAAGTATAAAAGTATCGGAGTATCGGCCATATTTTCACCTTGCCGATACCGATACTAAAAAAAGGCCGATACTGCCGATACCGATACTATCGGCACATCCCTAATATATATATATATATATATATATATTAATATATATATATATAACTGAAAGAAATGAATATTCATTTTTACTCCTTGGGCAGACTGACTGTCCGACTCGTACTCATGAAATTGAAAACAAATACAGCTTATCAGCAGTGTTGCCAACTACATATAATAAAAATACGTTAACGGTTATTATGGCCTTCAGTACCCGCTATTTTAAGTGTACCTGAGGTAATTTATATAATTCTTTTTAGCCAGACCCCAAAAAGGACAAATTAACGTCCGGCTCAAGGTGGCTCCGGATGGAGGACAGAGTGCTCAAAAGGCGGACTGTCCTGCCTAAAGCCGGACGTCTGGCCACCCTATCCAGGACCACAGAGGAAGGCCAGACAATGTTTGAGAAATTAGGACCTAAGTAAAAACAGATTGCGAGTCGAGGTCCAAATTGAGAGATTTGGCAGAGTCTTATTCGCCGCAGAGATGACCGGATAGGTATTACTTTTCAAACTAAATTGCTAATTGCAAGCTTGTCCAGTCCCCTTCTGGATAAATGGCATGACAAAGGAGCATGGGTATCACTTATCTCATTTTACATGAAATTTGGAGTTACTATGATGTATTGAAGTTGGTATACTACTACTGCCAAATTTTTCATACTGGCAAAGGCCAAGAGTAGAATGTAAATGAACATATAGGCTAAGATCAGATAAATTCTCATACTGTTTAAATCAAAGATATCGCTACTGTATGTAAAGCAAGATTTGAATGTTATGTAAGAATATGGTGGGGCAATTTTTTTTAGGGCACAGATATTTATAATATAATTTTATTTAAAGGTAGAAGCATGGGTGTAGAGGACAGAAGGGCCAACCCATGGACAAGTGAGAAATAGCCAGACAAGAGAAATTCCTCGTGGGTATGGGAAAAATTGCAAGTTGGCACAAGTACAAAGTTCCAGAGTCAAGAGCATTGGAGGCTTCTCTGGAGTATCCGCAAGTAGAACAATCCGTTTCAATTGTTGGTTACCCAGTGAAAGAAAACTAATTTATCTGGAGACTAAGCACAAGGGATTGAGGTGCAGAAATAAGGTTTATTAATTTAGTGTGGCATTCAAAAAGAGTTGCTAGTACATAAAGTGTTAAACAAATGAAAATACTTACAACTGGAGTTAACATTGGTATGGCCCTGCATGATGATGAGGGCCCAATAGTGTATTTTTAGATCATGGTGATGGACACATGTTATATGGAGTATTGCAGTTTAAGGTGTAGGGTTAATCAATTATAGTCCTCAAATCTCTTTCATTGGTCTGTATCAATTTATTAAGAAATTGTGTTCACATTCATTTAATATGGGTATAATCGCAGGAATAATATTGTTAACTGAGTTAAGTTAGGTATTGAGTTCTAATTGCTAAATTGTAGATGCTAGTCATTATTAAGATTTTCCACTGTGACAAATTGAGTAATTTTGTGCCAACTAATTGAGTTAAATTTGAATGTGGGAGTGAAATTGAGTCATAACAAAATCATTCCGAAAATAAAATTAAAGGATTGGAAAGCTCGTGTAATATTGTCTTTTTAGTATTAAAGTGTTGTGTTATAAATTTATTTTTCTATTTGGATATTATTAGCCTGGGGTAGCATTGAGAAGTCACATCAGCTCTATGAGATCACAATTCTAGTTGGTTGGAGCAGCATAGTCACAAATCTGTGACAGTGGGGAACAATCAATGACAGCCGAACCGGGAAATGATCACTCCGTAGTCATCCCCAGGACCTCCCAGGAAAAATCCAGCGTCAGCGGAAAAAGAAAAATCAATACAGGAGAAAGTGTTAGTGTGAACATGGTAATAAGTAGAAACACCTAAACTAAGACAATGGAAGGAGTGGGATGACATCAGGGAAATCAAAGCACTAGTTATGAAAGTGTCCCGAATATCACTCCACACTGGGCTACGACTATTAAAATCACCCAAAAGTATGAAAGGTCTTGGGAGTTGGTCAACAACTTCCATTGGCTCCTTTCGAGAGACGGAGAAGTGTGGAGGAAGGTAAACAGAACATACGGTATACTGGCGAGACAAGGAAAGCCGGACAACAACCACCTGCAAAGTAGATCGGAGTATAAGTGGACGACAGGGGACAGAACTGTGAACAACAATGGCAGAACCGCCTCGAGGACCGTGAACGGGCAGGGGTTCATAAAAGAGACATAGCCGGTGGGAGAAGGCATAGTCCGAGTACCCAAAATCGTTTCCTGGAGACAGACACAAGTAGATTGGGACGATAAAAGGAGAGAAAGGCCTTCATAGTTGGCAAATATGCAGCGACAGTTCCAATGAAGAACGGAACTAAAATTAGCTATTGTAAAGATAATATAAACGAGAGGAGTTTAAAAATGTAAAAGTTAAAAGTTAAAGAACTACTGACCAGAAACAATGAAACAAATACGACGGTTCTCCCGCAAGTCCGGATCTGGCCCAACCTATTCGGGTTGAGGCCCGAATAGGACCCCGGTGCACTCCTAAAGAAGGAGCAGGAACCGAGGCGTTGTCGGAGCAAGGAGAGGCAGAGCCGGAATGAACGGACAACGGAGAGCAAGAGTATGTTGGGGACATAGGAGGTCTAACAAGGAGCGGGAACGAACGGGTAAAGCTGACGGAAGGGAGTCCAACACCGCGAGTTGGCTCTCTAACTGGCGAAAGTCCGGAGGGTGAGGAACAGGGACAGAAGACCTTGGTGAAAGACTGACGGGACCCACCTACTGGGGAGGGGAAATTGAGTAACCAAGACCCATAGTACACACAGGGGCCCGGCCAGAAGAGGATGAAGTCGCTGACCTGAGACAGAGGGATGAAGTGGCCTCGGGCAGGGTCTGCAAGGGGACCACTCATGGTGGTAGGGGCAAACTGCGAGAAGAAACCAGCTCCAAACAACGGTGGCGGCGGTGAAAATCCGGAAAACCTGGGGGAGGTTTCATCCCCATGCTTAACACTTTAACCCCCCCGACCAGCAAGAGGGTCCACATCAGACATGGGGCCTCGGCCTCGAGGCCGGCCTTGGGCATATTTTGCAAGCCTCGGCCTCGAGGCTAGCTGAAAAGTGGAAAGGCCTCGTGACTTTCGTGAGGCCTTAGGAAATCCTGATTTGTTTTGTTCTGTAATTTTCAATCCCCGGTAGCGTTGGGGGTGGAGATTCTTCAGTGGGCGCGCTCGGTGTGGATATTCTTCAGGCGAGGACCATGACCTGACAGGTGACTGTATGTGGCAGCATACTTTGATAAATATTATTCAGACAGGTGACTAGTCAGGCGGCAGTCTTTGATAAATACTATTCACTTAGGTGACCAACGGATTAGTGACAGGTCACTGTAACGTTAGGTACATAAATATTATATGTCGCGGTATATAAATATTATTCAGTCAGTCAGCAGTAGACCAATTTACTTCATGTAGCAAAACTAGTGTGGGAAAGCAATCTATCAGTTGGTCATCAGTTGAACTGAGCTCATATAATGTATTTGTGTTATTTAGCTGTATAAACTATTGTACTGTATCTATTTCTGTAACAAAAAATAGGCCAAACTAGAGAAGAATACCACCTGGTATACTAATAACTAGCTACTAGCGTTGATAATTTTGATTTTTGTCCGTCGTAAATTCTAACATATAAACTTCTAAATAATATGATTTGAAATGAATATATAATATCGGATGCAAACGATAATTTTGCTAATATCGGCATTATAACGGAGATGTAAATTGTTATATTGTTTGCAAATAATTTTTTCGGTCTTTTTCATTTACTTTAATAATATAAAGTATTATACATATAACTTTAAAAATGTCTGAGAATGGATAATATCGGTGCAAATATACTCTTGAATCAAATTACATATACAGGGTGTCCCAGAATTAACTATCTATTTCAATGAAATCGGACAAATTTTTTAAAAACACACTTTTATTTATGTTTATCATGTTTAATATGTGTTAAAAATGTATAAATTTCTAAATTTTTTTCATAATTTTATTTTCATAATTTTTTCATTATCTGGTCCAATGAAAGACCGTCTGAAGTCATAGAATGGCAAAGAGACTCTCCAAAAGTTAACGTGTGGCTTGGAATGACCAAATCCAAAATTTATGGCCCATTCTTCTTTGCGGAAGCAACTGTAACAGGTACCGTCTACCTTGATATGCTTCAGCAGTTTCTCGAACCACAGCTTCTTGATGATGGCATTCTTGATAATGTTGTGTTTCAACAAGATGGAGCACCATAAATTTTGGATTTGGTCATTCCAAGCCACACGTTAACTTTTGGAGAGTCTCTTTGCCATTCTATGACTTCAGACGGTCTTTCATTGGACCAGATAATGAAAAAATTATGAAAATAAAATTATGAAAAAAATTTAAAAATTTATACATTTTTAACACATATTAAACATGATAAACATAAATAAAAGTGTGTTTTTAAAAAATTTGTCCGATTTCATTGAAATAGATAGTTAATTCTGGGACACCCTGTATAACATGTTGAAATATCAGGTGCAAATATATTCTTAATATTGTCGTTATTGTTACTTCATACCACAGGCCTATCGTACATCAGAAACATCTTTCACATACAGTACAAGCTACAATTACATTAATGATCTTTGGTAGGCTTTAAGACCACAATTTCTTTTTGTCAAGATACATAAAAGTGCAAAACTTAAAAAAATAAGGCATCTCCAAATGTAGCTCTGTTTGCAATGCTCGCTAGAGTCGCTCGCTAATAACTGTAGCCATTCAGAAATTATACGATCAACACTCAGTGAGTTAGTACAATCTTGAAATACTTTGTTAGATCATCTTCACATCATAACTTTCCATATTATAATAAATACTTGAAATATTGCGGGTATATTAAAATGAGAAATAAGAACTGCATGAAATGAGAAATAAAAAGTTATTGGGCTAATGTATGGTGCTCAGGAAATCTTGTTCTGGCAACTGTGTCTGACGGTGTGACCCGGCAAGTGTAAACGCACAGCGTGTCAGTGTTGTGGTGTGGCCGCGTGTGATAAATGAACGTGCTTAATGCTTAATAATTCCCCTTTATTACGTAAGTGAACTGAGCTATGTCTTTGTTTTTTAATTTTGAGTAGAATCTTGCTTTTCCTTATGGATTTAAAAAAAAGAAGAGATACAGGCTAGTGTGAGGCTACGGTAGGTCACCTTTCGAAGAGCTTTAGGCCTAGGCTAGATTGTTGAGCCTTCCCAAAGCATAGAGGAGCTTATTCGTAAAAGATTTTGAAGTGAGTATCTGCACCCAGACGTGCAAATATCACATTCGTTATTTGCATCCGAATATCACACCTCTGGGTGCAAATACCTTCAGCCTAACAATCTTAAGGCCTCGTGAGGCCTCCCCTAAAAAGGCCTCGGCCTCGAAGCCTGAGGCCAAGCCTCATCCCCATGCCTGGTCCACACAAGGAGGAAACCCCGCAGACGCCCTTGAGGAAGAGATAATGCGGCGCGCGGGCGTTCGAGCAAAAGAAGGCCGAGGAGAAATGCGTAGTGACTGCTCAGACCGACATTGTGAGGAACAAAATTGGGCCGAAGCGAGCGAGGAAGAAACTGGAGGGTGGGACGAGGCAGTAGGAGGTTTCTGAAAACGACCAGGTCGCGAATGAGAATTACGAAGAATGTCAGCGAACGTGACATGTTCCCGAACAAAATGAGCACGACTCTGAGCGCGAGCCTCAAGAAAAGTCACGTGCTCCATGAATTTGAGAGTAGCGACTTCAAATTCGAACTTATAAATCATAAAGGATGCTGAAGAAGCAGGATGGTTACCGCCACAATTAATACGAGAAAGGGGATTAGAGCAAGGCACGCCATGGAAATCCTGGCCACAATATATATATCAGTCTTTCCTTGTGAACAGACGTGTTTTATCGAGTGTCCAGTGTTATCAATTGAATAAGTGGTTTTCGTTGAAGTGTTTTAAAAAAAAATAGTGTTCGGTGCATTCATAACTAAATTACTTCGTGCTACTAATCATTCATTAACGAATATATTTTATTTATTGACGTTATTCAATACTATATTTGATAAAACCAAGGCTACTGCACGTGGCTTGCCCTGTTTGTTTTTCAAATCTATCAGAAAACGTGGAGACATAAGGTTCATTTTTCCGTCCTTCGAGAGGTCAGGTAGAGTGTGGTCACACACCGTGTGAAGAAAAGGAAAAAAGTCGGGTCGAATCGCAGACAGATAAGTGTTATAAATACTCTTCTTTACAGATCTTTTGTCGATAGCTTAATTCTATATTCATTTAGTATAAATTTGTGTTACAAGAACCTGTTTCTGCGTTTCAAAAACGCGGTAGACCTACGTTGTAATTTATTAATTTCCAAACGCTCGTTTTTTGTTGTTCAACTAATTAAAAGCATGGCACCCACGTCAAGTATTTGCAGTCGCTGTGAAGGGAAATTTTCCGCTTACGCGTTTACAATGGCTAATAATAATGAACAGTTAGTTTGCAGGTGGTGCTCAAACTTGGAAGTGCTGAGGAACGAGTTAGAACGTGAGAAGGAGGCCAGAGTAAGCCTTGAAGAAAGGGTGATGCTCCTGACGGCAAAATTAGAATCCCTTGAGACTCCAGTTACGACCCCTCCTGCCTCAGTTTCTACTAATAATATAAATAGTATTAATAGCCCTCTCTCTTCTCCTAGTTCCCAACCCTTCGTTCGAGTGCGTAATGGAGCCTCATTGAGAAAACCTAAGACATGTCTACCAGTAATAACAAACAATAGTTTTCTGTTTTAGGTTTCGATGATGCTGATGAACCGGAAATACGACTCGTTGGCGATTCCATTGTTCGAGGGCAGCTCGAGGAATTCTGTGGGAGAAACCCTCGTCGTAGACGCCGTTACTGCTACCCTGGTGCAAGGGTGGAGGATATAACTAATAGTGTTGACCAATTTACAGACGGTACCTCCGAGGACACAACGTATGTTATTCATGTCGGTACTAATAACGTTTTAAATTCTAGATCGGAAGAACTGCTGGCTAGGTACAGGGACTTACTAGAGCGATTAAAGGAAAAAACTAATAAGATTGTTTTAACAGGTATACTTCCTCGAATTATCCATCGTAAGGATTTCTACAGCAAGGCGAGCTATATTAAAAATAACCTAAAGTCTCTTTGCCAACAGGAAGGAGTGCATTTTGCGAATTTTTGGAATAGTTTTTACGGCAGGAGGGACTTGTTCCTCGGAGATGGACTTCATCTTAATGACGTTGGAGCTGCGCGTTTAGGAAGACTATTTCATAATACTGTCTCTTCTTTTCAGGCTGCCGTAATTCGAACGGTCCCAGCGTAAATTCCATAAATTTCCACTGCGCTCGCGAAGGTGTCGCAATTACAAACAATTTGAAGGTTCTATCCTTAAATGCTCGTAGCCTACGAAATAAAAGAAACGAATTTTTTTCTTTAATTGCTTGTAAAGACTATGATATAATTGCGATAAATGAATCGTGGCTAGCACTGAAACTCGTGACTTTGTAGGGGAGTATCAAATTAAAGGTTATAGACTTTTTGTTAAAAAGAGAATAGGTAGGCGAGGAGGCGGTGTTATGTTGTATATCAAAGATAATATAGCGAACGTTATAGAAGTAAAGCACACAATTCCAGAACCGATAGATTCGACTATAGCAGAACTTAAATTGAACGATTTCAAACTTGTTGTTGCGGTTATATATAGGCCCCCTAATCAAACAGCTGATACGGACGAAGCGTTATATCGTGAACTAAAGAGAAGAATCGGTAGTGAGCAGGCTTTAGTTATGGGTGACTTTAATTGCGCTAACGTAAATTACGATACAATGCAGGGAGACGCGGAAGGTAATCGTTTAGTTAATTTTCTCGAGGCTAGCTTTCTTATTCAAAAGGTTGGGGAACCTACGAGGTTGGACAGTATTTTAGATTTAGTAATAACTACAGATGATAGGCTAATTACTGATCTTCAAGTAATAGAACCGTTAAGCAATAGCGATCACAATATGGTGGAGTTTGTCCTCTCAGTAAGTCACTCGAAACCAGCTAACTCGACTAAAATTCCTAACTTCCAGCACGCAGACTTTAGTAAATTTCGAAATAAATTGTCATGCGTCAATTGGGAAAACGTAATGGGGAATTCCAACGCAAAACTAATGTGGGAATCGTTCGAAACAGTATTTAGGACTATAAATGAGGAATGTGTACCGTACAAAATTAAGCGTCCGAAAATAAACAATAAGCCCTTGTGGTTTACTTCTAGAGTAGGAGATATTATAAAGAGTAGAGATAGGGCTTATAGGCTACATAAGTGCGATAAAGACAATTTGTGGTTACGAAACAACTACATATCTCTAAGGCGTGAAGCGAAAAGTGTAATAAAAAAGTCCAAGCGCGAATTTGAAATCTCCATAGCTTGTGACGGTAAAGAAAACCCCAAGCGATTCTTTCAATACGTCAATAATAGAAATCCAGTAAAAAGTGTCTTGGGGCCTTTGAAAAATGTAAACGGAGATCTAGTTTCTGAAAACAAGGAAATGGCTACCTTGCTAAACAAATTTTTTACGTCAGTTTTTACTATAGAAGATGCAACGAATATTCCTACGGTCATAGACATACCTTTTGATGATGGTAATATTTTGGATAATATCGTGGTTAGTGAAGGGGAGGTAATGCGCTATATTGATAAAATGAAAACGCGTAAATCACCGGGTCTGGATTCCATATATCCCATACAATTAAAAGAATTAAAAGATAGCATTGTTTTGCCGCTGACAAAGATTTTTAATGCGTCTATTTCTGAGGGGTCCGTACCAGATAATTTCAAGTTAGCAAACGTAACACCTATCTTTAAGAAAGGCGATAAAGGTGCGGCGGGAAATTATAGGCCAATCAGTTTAACGTCTGTTGTAGGTAAGCTACTGGAATCAATAATTAGGGATCGTATAGTCGAACACTTAGAAGTGCATAAACTAGTTAGAAATACGCAGCACGGTTTTAGGCGAAACAAATCTTGCTTAACTAATCTTTTAGAATTTTTCCAAAGCGTGGTTGACGTTTACGATAGACATCGGGCGGTTGATGTAGTGTATTTAGATTTTCAAAAAGCGTTTGACACCGTGCTGCACAAAAGACTCATTGAAAAAACTAAGGCTAATGGAATCAGGGGTGTAGTAATAAATTGGATAGAAGAGTGGTTGCGAGGTAGGAAACAGAGGGTGGTCGTTGATGGAGCGGAGTCGTCTTGGGCTAATGTAGCGAGCGGCGTTCCTCAGGGTTCTGTATTGGGCCCCTTGCTTTTTCTTATATATATTAACGATTTAGATGTCGGCCTAGTCAGTACAGTTTCAAAGTTTGCGGATGACACGAAGCTGGGTGGTAGGGCGATTAATGACGAAGATAGAGGTAAAATCCAGGAAGATCTGAATAAAATCGTTGATTGGTCAGTCACATGGCAAATGAGATTTAACGTTGATAAGTGCAAAATTTTGCATATAGGTTCGCGTAACGGTAATTTTGCGTATAGTATGTCAGGGAAAGATTTAACAAGCGTAGAGCAGGAAAAAGATTTAGGAGTTATAGTCACTGGTGATTTAAAAGTAGCGAAACAAAGTACAGCAGCGGTCAATAAGGCGAACAAAGTGTTAGGTTTTATAGCTCGAATTTTGAGTACAAATCGCGCGATATTATAGTTCCTCTTTATAAATCATTAGTTAGACCCCATTTGGAGTACGCGGTCCAATTTTGGAATCCGCATATGCGCAAAGATATAGACAAAATCGAAAGAGTTCAAAGACGAGCAACTAAGATGATTCCGTCGCTTAGGTCAAAGTCGTACGAGGATAGGCTTAAGGAGTTAAAATTGAACACTCGAGACTCGGAGGCTAAGGGGTGATCTAATCCAGGTTTTCAAAATTATGAATGGGTTCGATAACGTAGATAGAGATAGCTTTTTCGAAATATCTCAATATAATAGGACTAGAAATAACGGGTGTAAGTTGACAAGTAGAAGGTTCGAGACAGCAGTTGCCAAAAACTTTTTTACGCATAGAATAGTAAATAGCTGGAATAGTTTGCCGGTAGAAGTAATTAGTAGCACGTCTATAAACATGTTTAAAAATCGATTAGACGCATATGTTGATAGATTGGGTATAGTTTAAGGTAGTAAAATTAAGGCTTTGTGGTGATAGATCCCACAGCTACACAAGTGTTGTGGGATATAGGGAGGCAGCATCTTGGGTTAGGGGATACTCTCTGTCCTTACACACCCCATTTAAAGAGATTCCTCTGCCGAGCGGTGCCCCCATAGTACTGTGAGGTATTGAAAAACTCATGATCTTCACTTGCCCCACAAACACCTTTAAATGGGAGACCCAAAATGGGTGCACACACATTTCTACATTACTGTACAGTCTTTACAGCCACACCTACACTTTTCCTCCTAAGTATATATATTGTAATGTATATGGTTGTAAATTTTGACTTGGTCCGCAATCGATATGGACGTGACTTATTTTTCGTTGCAAGGTACTAGTATTGATGGATACCGTAATGAAATTGACTGGATTCTTTGGATCTGATATATTTGCATGTGGTTATAAATAGATATAGAGTGTAACATTATCTGTGGATAGTAGTCTATTATGACTTGATCCTCTGGATCCAGAGATTCTATCTTTAGTTTTAAATCGATAATTAATTAGTTTTAAATTGATAATTATTTAGTTTTGCAAGAATTGGTCGTTGCCAATGTACAGGCAGTTGTTACATAAATTTCTTATGTTCTTGTGGTTCCGAACCCAAGTAAAATTGTAGGTCCCCTCCGCCACCACGGACGACATACACAATACACAATTACGAACACAGTCAGGTAGACCAGCCATGAGTGGATCCTAGGGTCTTTGTTGGTCTGAAACATTATAACATTACATTATAACAATGGACGCACACGCGGATAGACTGGCGACAACGGGAACCAGTATGCCCGACTGTCTGCAATTAAACCAACGGGTAGGTGGATAAACATAAAGTCGTACATCGAAACGAAGCCAAGTATACCAGACATGAGCTAGAGGCGACAGCTGGTCAAAAGTCAAGAGTAAGCGCGGGGCGCGCTGAAGACAGCCATTGACACGTTTCATGAAACGATGCACAGAAGACACCTTCCACTCCACAAAACAGAACCGGAGGTCCTCCTCTGAGACGTCTAAGAATTGAGGGGCAAAAATAGTGCCTCGGCAGGAATTCATCTTCGAATCGAGGACGCATGAGACCGAACAATCGCCCAAGATGAAGATCGCAGCCAGAGCACTACTCTGATTCGGAGATCGAGATTTGATGAGTAAAGGCCCATGACGGAGCTCCGGAATATCCTCACGAGAGACCTGGGTGAAGCCGTAAGGCTGCGAAATAGCATAATACGGTGAGAAAGCAAAGAACGCGAGATAGTTGGTTTAACAATAAAAAAGTCGACGGAAATGTGGAGGCCACCGAAACGGTCTTCCAAGACCAACGGGTTCGGCGGTGTTCATGAAGAGGAGAAAGAATACTCCGAGGAGTAGAACCCCGAAGGAACCCTTGACAAGGAACACAGAGTTTCAGAGTGACAGTGGTGGACATACGAGGACAGGAATCATCCACTTTAATGGAAGACATCAATAGAGAGGGCGAAGGGAAGGTAGTCTGGACGGGACCATCCCCCTAAGAAACAACAGGGGGAGAAAAGTATTCGAAGCCGTGTTGTGACGGTCAATTTGTATGCGAAAATCTCATATAAAAATGTAAATAAAAAGGGTAGAAAGAAAGAGTGAAGTGATTTTGAAATCGACTTAATTTCGCGTGAAAATTTAAATCTTTTAAAATGAACACTGACCAAAGTAAAGAGTGCCGATGCCCTGAGTATAGCCAAAGGCTGAGCGTGTAATCAGAGAAGAGAACTTATTGTTTGACAGTCTTGGGTAGATTTATGGTAGAAGTTCAAAGGGCAAATATAGCTTAAGGGTTCGTTTCATTTTGAACCTTGTAAGGTGTCGGTTTTGTTTATTCGTGGTTTCGTCTGAGGTAAGCCCTCGAACGAAATTTAAAAGTTTAATTTTAAATTTAAATTTTCAAATTTTAATTTGAAAATTTCGTTAGGAAAGGCGGAGCGTAGAATTTAACGAAGTTGAGATTAGAGCCAATAGAAGATCAGTAATTTTTGTACGGATGATGTCATGTAATGAAATTGGTTTTGATAGGCCCTTTAGACACCAAAGGGAGGAGTTTTTGTAATTCGGAGGTGGAACTTAACAGTGGCTCAAGTAATTCTTTAGACTTGTGGTAAAATAGAAATTTCTAAATTGAATTAGAATTGTCACGATTGTACTTAAAATTTGAATCGCCTTCGTTTATGCGAACTTGTGTATAAGAACGTGTTAGCGACTGTAAAAGAGAATTTAGTCAGAATACCTTAATTTAGGTTATTCCAGCAGACCAAGAGTTTTGCGAGTTTTCAATGAACTTAATTGGGTTCAAGTTAAAGGTTAACACTGTAAGTTTGCGACCTATTGTGCATGACCCGTCAATAATTTTGTGAAGGAATCTAAATTATTGGGTGGACTCTTGTTTTTGGTCTGTTTTGTTCTGGAAATAAATCTGCGGGTCTCGCGCAGAACTGTTGAGAATAACTTCTAAATTTTGTAAGTAATTCATTCTTTCCAATTCCTTTGTCGATTTTGATAATTTCATTTAGTGCTAAGTTTTATTGTTACATGGAAAATAAAAAGCCCCTCTGTATAAATGATTTTGTAGACTAAAATACTTGTGAAACTTTTCGTTAAATTAATAACTGGATTTTATTGTAAGCAAAATTGATAATCATCCATCAGCCTATTACTTTGAATTTATGTACTAATTTGAGTGAAATTGAATAAACTTTATAAGAGGGAGTGTGTCGTTTCTCTGCCACCTTGCAATAGGCCTCTCTTGTAAGCTGAGGGTAACTTAACATTTAAAGTTTGAAATCCAAAGTAGGCTTTCAGTAAGCCGAAGGAACTTACGCCTATCAATTTAAAGGGCCATCCGTCTGGATAGGTCGAGTCATCCTGAACGCAAAGCACACGCGCGTAAGAAATAATTTGAAATAGAATTAAAGGGTAGCGCCCAACTTAAAGGATGTCAGTGAAGTGAACTGACATAATTAAAAGGGTGTACAACACTATAAATAAATAACAGGGTTGGGCACTACATAAATGGTGTCAGAAGTTGTAAAAGAAAGAACGGTGCGCACACCTAAGTAAAAGTGTTGCGCACAACAGTCGTAGCCCGAAAATTAGGTGCAGGGGTCGTAGGAGATTGTAGACACCAATCGATCAGGGAAGTACTTCAGAGTGGATGTTAGGCAGGAGACAGGGAGTACTGGAACTCCCGTTTCTCCTGTCATTGCCCTCCTTACCTAATCTTTTTCCGTGTCTCATCTACCCTGTGAGCAGTCCAGCATGCTCTCAAACACACATACAACCTTTTCAAAATTTATATTAAAAGCAAAATGGCATATTTGAGCCTTGGAGACCTTGTTTTTGGCTCTTTCGGTCTTCTGTGGAAGGGTCACTTTGCGGGCGCTCGCCCTTAGCCCCCTCCTTCGTACATTAAAAAAAACGAAGAGAAGAAGCCATGGCAAAAGAGAAGAAAACTTCATTCCCTGCGCGCATCCAGTCACCACCGACTCCAACAAGGGAAAGGCGAAATGTGTGGCACACTTAGTCCCACCGCCAATAGACGTCACGCAACGGAAATACACCCACACCCAGTCCCCGTGCCTAAAAGACAGCCATTCTCATCCTACGCACGGTGAGGAACGACAGAGACAGGGCTTGGGTTTGGTTTAAAAGCGACAAGATGAGGGAAAACCACCTCCCCCACCCAGAGTCCAAGGAAAGTGTCAAATCAAAATCCAAAAGTAAAACCAAACACGAGAAAGAAAGATATGGAGGGAAAAATGGGGAAGGGGAAAGAAAGAAACAAAAGCAGATCAACCGGGTCCCCAAACGGTTCCAATGGTCCGCGAAGGCAGAGAGCCCTTACATCATTGGAAGATGCTTTCCCACACTGGCCATAGAGGGACGCGCCCTATAGTTCCGGACAAAGCAAAGGTGTGTGTGTGTGTGTGTGTGTGTGTGTGTGTGTGTGTGTGTTTTTCAGCAATTTATGATGAGCAATTCAAAAGTTATAACCCGGACGAAAAGCGTGACGAACGAACGGACAAATGCAATCCAATAATGGCCTCCAAATTTATTTACTCGGGGACATAATTTCAGTCTGGGTTTAAAGTACTGTTGGAGACAGGGGCGTTTTTAAGGTTTTGAATTGGTCGGGGCAAATTATGCCACAGGGGGCCCGGGCCCCGTTTACCGGTTTTCCTTAATGGAAGTTCTCGAAAGACTTTAATATTTTCACTAATCATTACATATTTAAATAAAGTTCTTAAAAAAAAAAACTACAAACCACTGATTTTTGTAAACTTTATTCAGGATGCAAATATATAATTGAATTGAAATTAATGAACAGCAGTGCTTCACCGACGCTTCGAATGCCGATGTCATATCGCGCCGAAACTAATATGGAGAGAGACACTGGAGAAGGACCAGGGGAAGAAAGACCGTGAGAAAAGAGAGAGAAGACAGTAGGAACAGCAGAGAGAGAGGAAGAAATTATATCTGAGTCACATTAAATAGAAAGTAGAAGGCCAGTCTGGCAGAGAAAGGAGAAAAGTGTGTCTTTCGGTACAGGCGTGGAGTCACCCAACAAAAGAGAAAGAGTAAGAGTGAAGTCTGAAGGAAAGAAAGGGAGGAACTGAGAACGAGCAGCGGTAAAGGCAGGGCAAACTAAGAGTAAATGTGAGACGGAGAGAGGAATGCCGCAAGGACAGAAGGGAGCAGGATCCCCTGTCATAAAATAGCCATGCGTGAGGCGAGTGTGACCAATGCGCAGGCATACCAGAGCGGTCTCAAAGCGTCGATCACGTTGACAAGAGGACGGCCACTGACGAATCGTGGGCTTCAAGGCCCTCAGGAAATTCCTGGACACATCCTCCCACCGACGCTACCACCACCGCGAAGGGATGCATCCCGGAAAACCTACGAGAAATCTGACGCAGGGAGAGGTGTGTTAGGGTCAAAAGGTAGGGAGGACATCTCCCTCGCTACTGTGTCCACGCGTTCGTTACCTGGAACATCGACGTGGGAAGGTACCCAACAAAAGGTGACCAATTTACGGCGTGATGAAAGAAGGACAAAACAGTCCTGGCTCTGTCGCACTAACGGATGAGGAGAGACGAGAGAGGACAAGGCATCAAGAGTGCTGCGGGTGTCAGAATAAATAACAAAGAACATAGATGAGAGTTGAGAGGAATCGAAGGGCCAAGAGCATGGGTCGGGGAACTTTTTTGGGTATTACCCAAAAATCTATTTGAGTAAAATGAAATTACCCCCAGACTTCAAAGTAAACAAAAACAAGCCAATTGCTCTTAAAATTGATGCATATGGTATACAAAAAATTCAAATTCAAAAAATGTTTATTGGATCCATTACCCCCAAATTTTTTAAATTTACCCCATTTGGGGTAATTTACCCCTGTTCCCCGACCTCTGGCCAAGAGAATAGCTGAGAGTTCCGCCGTAAAAATGGAAGCTGCTCGGGGTAGGGAAAGCGATTGAACTACGGATGGGAAGGCTGCCGCGCTACCCACTCCAAGTGGCGAGCGAGAGTTGTCAGTAAACACAGAGATAGAACCAGAAAGGGAAGAGAAATGGGATAGAAACAGTTGACGAAGAGCAAAAGGATGGAACTGTGACTTTGGTGCAGTATAGTGGAAGGAACAGATACGGAGGGGAGGAAGGGTCCACGGGGGAAAGGTGGAGGGAGAAGAGGGACGTACTCGCCCTTCCACCCCTAAAGAAGACAAGACGGTGGCCATCCTTAGACCGTACGGTCGAACCAAATGGGGACGACGGTCAAAGTAGACCGAAGTGGAAGAGCCGAAGAGGGATTGGTAGAGAGGAGTGGAAGGAAATTGCTGTGCGCGAAAGAGATATTTTAAGCCCTCTAAGGTACAGCAGTCATCCAACGGGAGATGGCCACTTTCCACATAAAGATTGACAATAGGAGAGGACCGGAATGGGCCAGTACTAATGTGTACACCCAGGGAGCGGAGAGGGTCCAGCGTGCGCAGGGCGGAGGTAGGGGCGGAGGAATAGGCCTGACAGCCATAGTCCAACTTACTTTGGACCAGGGAGTGGTAAAGTCGCCAAAGGGTGTGTTGGTCAGCACCCCAGTGCTGGAGGCAGGAAGTCTTCAGAGACTTCAGGTAGGGAATCTAAGAGAGACGGGAATCAAGGAGGAGACCCAAAAATCTCGTTTCGGGAACAACAGGGAACGGCGATCCATAAAAGGAGAGGGAAGGGACGGCAGTGCAGCGGGGGCGGCAACAAAAATGCATCACCGCTGTCTTCGAAGGGAAGAACCAAACCCGTGATCTGTGGCCCATCTGGAGACCGAATCCAGGGCCGGCTGGAGACGTTCAAGGAAGGTGGATTGGGAACCGAACAATAAATGACTAGGTCGCCGACATACAGGGTGGCTGTAATCCCCGGGGGCAGAACCGTCACCACGTCATCAATCGCCAAAGCGAAGCAGATGACGCTCAGGACGCTGCCTTGGAGAACCCCTTCCTCCTGCGAGTGCAAAGAAGAGAAGGAGGTACCCACCTAAACACAAAAGGAGCGGGAAGACAAAAAGTTGGAGATGAAGGAAGGGAGAAAACCTCGCAAACCCAAAAGATAAAGTTTACGATAGATCATCCACCGCCAGGTAGTGTCATATGCTTTCTCCAGATCAAAAAACCGCATAGAGGTGACGTCGCTCTGCAAAGGATACACGGACCGCAGTCTCTAACTGGACTAAAATGTCAATGGTGCTACGGCGAGAGACTTAATCGGACGTGACTTAAAGGTGTGACCAGATGAACGAGTAGACGAAACTGGGGCCGGGTTAAAGGAAGGGAGGTCGAAGAACGGATGGAAGGAGGTGAAGGAAATTTGAGTTCGGGCGGGGGGGATGCGAGAATGGGGATGTGAAGCAGGGCGGGGTGAATCCGATTTCCGGATTGGAGGTAGTGAAGAGAATACCGGGGGCATCGGGGTCTAGAAGGGAGCGGGACGGGGTGAATCCGGTTTCCGAGATGGAGGTGGAGGAGAGGATGCCAGAAGCATCGGCAGGTTAAGTAGAGAGCGGGCAGTAAAGGGGGGAGAGGGGGATCTCAGCTTGAACTTGAAGTTCAGAAGCTGCATGACCACCAACAGGAATGGAAGAGAGAAAAGGACGGTCACGAAGAGAAACAGGAGAACTCAGAGGAGCCGGCAAAACAAGAGGGATCACTGGGGCGGGAGGAAGATAACTGGTAGAAGAGGGAGTGAGAGGACGAAGAGACGGGAGACCTGAGCAAGGAAGCTTGGCAGAGGGGTCTAAACGCCGGGGGCTGGCGATGGGCCGTTTAACAGAAGGGGCGGGGAGAACGAACCGAGATCTAATACGGGCCCTCGCTTCCTGGAAACTGACCCTGTCAGATTCCCGAACTGATAGGATCTCACGTTCAAATAAGTAGGTCCGACAAGAAGAGGAAGGGGCGTGGTCATCTCCACAGTTAGCACAGCGGGGAGGGTTGGTACAGGAGGAACCATGCGTCGGAGACGAGCAATTGACGCAAATACTAAGGAAACTTCGACACGTCTTACTGACGTGTCCGAACCTCTGGCACGTAAAACACCGACGTGGTCTAAGAATATAACGGCGGACCGGAAATCGAAGATAACCGACCCTAATTTTCTCGGGTAACTGGGAACTGGCAAAAGTCAAGATCAATAAGGGGGATAGAACCCTTGCCCCCTGGACCATACAGGGGGAGGGGCGGTAAACATGGGTCACCTTCTGAGAAGAGAGGCGGGTGAGAAGATCTGATTCCGAGTATTCCAAAAGACGGGGGGCATGGACTACACCCGTACAAGTGTTAAAGGAAGAGTTGGAGAGGCAGTCCAGGGGAGCAGAAGCCAAGGTCAAGAGGGACGAAACTTTCTGGTACTGGGCCTTGGAAGAGACTTCCACGACAAGATAGCCATCGTTCTGGGACCACATCTGTCAAGGATCGCCACAACGGGAAGTGAAATCATCATAGACTTCAAAAACGTCCCGCTGTGAGAGGGGATGAGAGATGGAAGAACGGAGGACTAGAAATCGAGGGTAGTCAGAGTCATCGGCCCCTACGAAGGGGTCAAGAGACTTGCGGGGACAAGACTTACGAGAATTCTTAGATCGAGGAGAACGTGAGTGTTCCGCAGCCAGAGGGGGATCGACCCCCTCAAGACACGGTTTTCCAGTGGTAGAGGACTCGAGGGCCTGGTTACCCACCACCCGAGTGTTAATAGAAGTAAATGAATCCATAAGCAAAGAAAAATAAAGAAAATGGACCCGGGGAACGCGAGAAACTGCCAACCGGTAAGAAAGGGATGCCGAGCGCAAACAGCAGGGGGCGGAGTACCTCGTCCCCGGGGGACACACCGTCGGTTTAAAAACGGGGCCTCAGTGGTTCGACAGTTTGCCCCCAACGGCACAAAGACCCCAGCCCCACAATCCCACCGGCCCGGACACCCAACCAGCCAACACGGTGACGCCCTAAGGGGGCTACCTCCGGAGGACAGCTCTGTAGACCCGTACTGGGAGCCAAAGACCTTGGTGACTCTTAGTCCGGTTCCCCCAGCAGCCTGTCCGGCATCGATAGCCCTTCCAGAGACTGAGTCCCCGCCGACGTAGCCCACTGGGTCAGGACACTGCAAACTCCCCCACCACGACAAGGTGGCCACCCGGGTTGGGTGCAAATATATAGAGCAGAAGAATTATAGCAACTAACTCCCCAGCAAATACACTAAGTAAATACATCGTTGTATCCTGGTTGAATCTTGGTCATGTCAAAAATTGACTTTCTACTGACGTAGTCCGTAAAACTTAATAGTCCAGGCAATCTAGAGCAAAAATAGCTTCAACCTGGGCAAAATTGCTTCAGAAGCTTTCTAAACTGTTTCCAGCTCAGGAACCATTGCAGAATAACATATCCAAAATCCGACAAAATTGGACCCCGGGAACACACCCAAAAATGAAATTCAAAATGGCGGACTGGCAGTTTCCTACGAAATACAATAAATTTTAATTTCGCTTTGTAGAGAGAGTTATGACGTTTTTCTTGATCAGTAAAATGTTTTAAAACACATTTTCGTTTCTAAATTAACCTATATGACACTAAAAATTGTATTAGGCGGCTAGTATTAAACTATGACGTCACGTAATGTAAATAAAATATACTGTATGGAGTGTATGTGAGAATGGACATTGCTACATCTTTATAAACTTATATTATATACAACTCTTTAATTCCTACTACCCACTATCAAATCTGCGTATTTGTGCTTGTCATTTTCTTTAAAACTGTTATTATGTACTCCTTTTAAATACTGCAACACAGTTTATTAATTTGTGTTTTCTGTTTCAGACTGACTCGGTGTACGGCTGACTCGGTGTGCGTCCGCCTTCAAGAATGCAGACCCCTGAAGAATTGTGCGTGATTTGTAAGGAGAAATTGGACAGCGGACAGGAAGTGGTTCACATCTCGCAAAAAGGAGCAGATGGTATAAATGCATCCAGCCGCAGCCGTGGAAGCGATGTTGTTGCAACAGCTGGAATAAGTGTTCACGTTGTATGTAGGAAAAGGTTTACGGATAAAAAGACCATTGAAATAAAGAAGCGACAGACCGCAGCCGAGGCAATACCAAGGAAAATGCTCGTTTTCATGAATACGCATTTTCCAGTGCTACTCACTGTTTGTTTTGTGATACCTTTGTGGACTTTTTTTCCAAACACAAACCAAAATCAGAGCATGTCAAAATAAGAACTACAGAGTTCTCCGAAACCATAAAAAGGTGCTGTGAAAGCCGCTGCGATGAATGGTCGTTTAATGTAAAAGGCCGTCTGGAGTATTATCTTCGTGATCTTCCTGCTGCAGATTGTGTCTACCATCACACCTGCAGCGTAAATTTTCGAAGTGGAAAAAACATTCCTCGCGCATACTCCTCCGACGATCATGATTCGAAGAAAGGGAGACCAACTAATGAAGAGCAACACCAAGCATTCCTTCAGACCTGTGCTTACCTGGAAGAGAATGATGATGAACAACTGTTGATTGGAGACCTAATTTCCAAAATGGAGGAATATCTTCAAGGAAGTCAGAGCTCTGTCTACGAACGCAGGCACATGAAGAGAAAGCTTTTAGAACGTTACGGAGACAAGATCATAATATCAGGTGAAAGTGGGAAGGCAGATGTAGTAACACTACGAGAGACAGCTAATGAAATTCTTATAGATTATCACAAAAAGTCGAAAGAATGTGATATAGATATAGAGCTACAGAAGATTTACCTAGTAGAAGCTGCTGCAAAAATAATCAGAAGTGATATCAAGTCTGTCGACTCGCCTAGAAAAGATGTGTATCCATCTCCAAATGACATCACTGCAGAAAGTGCTCTTGATTACATTCCCAACTGAAATTGCTATTATCAAAAGCATTTGCGGGACAGGATGCTTCAAGAAAAATAGGTGCAATTGGGCAGAGCATTATGCAAGCAACCCGTCCTAGAGGATTACTATGTCCACTACAGATCGGTTTGTCGGTTCAGCTACACCACAACTTTAGGTCAAGGTACCTTATTGACGTTCTCCATCAGCTGGGTTACTGTTCGTCGTATGCAGAAGTAACAAGATTCGAAAGAAAAGCGGCGCTGGCAAGTGAGTGATGTCTGCACTTTGGATGGGAAGAATACCTTTCATGGAATGGGTATGATTGCCGCAATAACTCCGAAGATCAAGATCCACCCTTCTATTCACAGGCGTAATGTTGGTGACAATGACATTAAGAAGATTGCAACCGTTGACATTAGGGAATATAGACACGCGAGAAGCATGTTGAGGGACATCTCATTCCGCGAACTTCCAGTACCCACTGCCACCATAAGTCGACTTAGTCTTCTCTGGCAGATATCTTCAGCAGAAAGATCAGGTCCAAGTTGGTCCGGAACAATGCAGGCAATTCACGGTGGATCAAGTGTCTCACATCCAGGTGTGGCGTCGATCACGTTCCTTCCCATCATAGATATGTCGCCAACTGACATGACCTGCATATTTTCGACATTACTATATTTGAGCAAGATAGCACGCGATCAAAAAGTCCCATGCATTATTACCTTTGATCAGCCTTTGTTCTGGAAAGCTTCCCAAATCATCAATGAACAGAGAGACCTGCAGGACATTGTTTTAATGCTGGGATCATTTCACACTCTGATGAATCTTTTGGGAGCAGTCGGTACTCTTATGAATGGTTCAGGATTGTCTGAAGTACTTCAAGAAATATACGGACCAAATGCCGTGCAACACATGATGTCTGGAAAAGCTGTTTCAAGAGCGATACGTGGTCATATGATAGTAGATGCAGCTCTTAGTACCTTACTAGTCGCAGACGTTTTCCTCGTAATGAAGATGGAACTCCTCATGACCTCCATAAGGAAGCTTGTGACCTGCTCGACGATGTTATGACCGCCAAACAATCAGTTGAGGATGTGGAATCTTCGAATGCATTGTCTCAGATTGCTACCACTTTGGATGCGAAGAAAACTGACCTACAATCTACTTCGCAAACAAGTCAACTCTGGTTGGAATATCAGCGAATGATCAACATTGCACGTTCCTTGATAACAGCAGACAGAACCGGCTCGTGGGATTTGCACTTGCAAGCTATGCTGGAGACCATCCCCATAATTGCAGCAGCCGGACATCACAATTACCTGAAATCGATATACCTGTACCTGCAGAAAATGTTAAGTTTGCCTTCTGAAAATCCAGCCGTTAACAAAATGTTCCAGGAAGGTAAGTTTGTGGTAAGAAGAAGCGACAGATTATGGGCCGGACTCGGCACAGACCTGGTGATAGAACAAGTACTAATGCGTTCCCTGAAAAGCAGAGGCGGACTGACACACGGAAGTGGATTTACAGACATCCAAAGGACAACGTGGCTCTTTTCTATGCCTCTGTGTTCCACTTATAACTTAGCAATGCAGGAATACACCAGAGTTTTGTTGGAAAGTAGTGAACAGCACAAGGAAATGAGGGGAAGTAGACAAATCAGGGACAGTAATGACATGAAGAAAGTACTTGAACGTCTGGAATCCTTATCCCCATTCCATTCTACCTCGGGTCTCTGCAACATTGTAACAGGGCTAACTGCTGATCCTGGAGTTAACGTTCATCAATTGCATTCAATCGGTACGAACATTGTCGTAAAAATGATTGGGAAACAAGCCTTTACATATTCTGCCAAAAGATCTGACAAAGTGAAAACACTAGGATCTGCTTCTGCCGTTGTGATCACTGATGCTTCAGATATAGAAGTAGATCCTGCACTACTGTTTCAGAGAATGATGACTGTTGCCACTGGCGGAGACATGAATCTTGAAGATGTCATGTGTTACGAACTGTGTGCATATCCTCCTGCATTGTTCGAATCACGAAGTATCTTGAGGAAACCCGATAAGTCTCAGCTAGCTCATGCAATAATCAAATACACTGACACTTTACGCATGGAAGAAGTTCAAGAAATTCAGTGCACAGACCAGTACGTATTGGATGGTGGATCTCTACTACATCGTGTTTCCTGGCGTCAAGATGAAACATATGACAGCATCGCCAACTCATATGCCGATTTCACTCTGAAAACATATGGAAAAGCAATCATTGTTTTTGATGGCTACAGCAGCTCTCCTACGATCAAGGACATGACCCACAGAAGACGCAGCACCAAGACAAGCAGAAATGTGAATCTCAGTCCAAGCATGAAGTTTGTTGGCCAGAAGGAACACTTCTTGGCTAATGAAAACAACAAGCAAGCATTTATTTCCCTCGTAGGTGAGATGTTGAAGAAGCACGGGTGTACTGTTCACAACGCAGATGGGGATGCTGATGTGGACATCGTTCGTGCAGCAGTTTCCTCATCAGAAAATGCAACTACAACAGTAATAGGGGAAGACACCGACTTGCTGATTCTCCTTCTGTACCATGCCAAGGACAGTGGTTTCAAGTTGTACTATCGCAGCGATATAAGACGGGGACCATCTCCTAATCCTGTGTATGATATTCTCAGCATTCAATCATTGTTAGGCAATGACATCTGCAAGTATCTCCTGTTTGTGCATGCTTTCACGGGCTGTGATAGCACATCCAGAATTTTTTCGATCGGTAAAGCCAAAGCATTCGACACACTGATGAAGGTGGCTGAACTCCGTTCAGTTGCAAATACATTCTGTTCTGATTGTTGCCAACACTCTGACATTGAAGCCGCTGGAAGAAAGGCAATGCTTCTGTTGTATGGCTGCAAAACACTTGAATCCACTAACGCACTACGTCATCGAATGTTAGTTGAAAAGGTAGCTACAGCTAAATCTTTTGTTACACCCGAACGTTTGCCACCTACCGATGCGTCCACAAAGTACCACAGCTTTCGCACATACTTTCAAATACTAATCTGGAAGTCTACAGAAGAGAAGATCGATGCAGAACAGTGGGGTTGGTATGTAAAGAATAATTCCTACTACCCTACAGCCTGCGACAAGCCACCAGCTCCAAATTATCTACTCAACATGATCCGCTGCTCCTGCAAGACGAAATGTGCTACTTCAAGATGTGGATGCAAGCGTAATGGAATGCCCTGTTCAGCCGCTTGTGGCGAGTGCCAAATCAGTGGTTGCGATAACAACCCAAGTACCGGTAATCTATCCGATGATAGTGATGAAGAGGATTAATTTCTGTATGTTTGTGACCAGGTATCACTTCTTCTGTAATGAACATAACTTGAAACTGGGAAAAAAATAATTGTTGTATTATTGATTATAAAAATCTGTAAAAAGCTATATAACATTATATTTGCGTAATAACTGGTTGTGTTGTATATTGTTGAATTATTTAAAACATTACAACTGAAAGAAAAAGCATCAAATGTATCTCTATAAATAAAAGCGTAAATTATATATATATTTTTTTCGTAGGAAACATCCAGTCCGCATTTTGAATTTAATTTTTGGGGGTGTTCCCGGGGTCCAATTTTGTCGGATTTTGGATATGTTATTCGGCAATGGTTCCTGAGCTGGAAACAGTTTAGAAAGCTTCTGAATCAATTTTGCCCAGGTCTAACTACAAATTGCCTGAACTATAAACGTTACATTGCAACGTTGTATATGCGTGAAGTACAAGTAAACTCCTAACGTAATTCTTTATACGTAGCATAGACGTTGTCTGCACGTAAGGTTTTACATCCATAGCATATAGTTTCGTATTACATTATTCTTTGTTACAAAATTGTAACGGAGTTACATACGGCATACTACTATTTCAAATAGGGCGCTTTTGTTGGACCAAATTCTATCCTTGAGACGCTGAGACAACATTGTATCTACGTAAAGTTTACGTAATATCACAACGTTGTAAAGACGTAACTGAGACCACACAAATTTATGTTGTATCTATGTAAAATTGCTCGGAGAGTCAGTCCTGTACACTAAATTATATTTAATTTTTTCCATCTTCAACTTTTAATGCTTGGAAAAAAAATGCAACAGTAAATATCTAGATTACATGCATTACAACAGTTAGAACCAATGACTTACATCCTCACTGGAAATTAAATTAATGTATCTATGCAGGTAACCTGCTTCCAGTTCACTTTAAATTCAATTTTTCTTCAGCATACAATGGTAAGACCAAGAGACACCTTAAAGCCCACAATGCAGAACATTCTGGCCACTCAGTAACAATCGGTTGCAAATTGATTACAATTATTTCAGAATTTAATTAGTTTCTAGGCAATTGTAATTTATAGTCAAATTACTTGTGTGATTGAAGGAAGCAATATTCGTACGAGATCAATGCCTTGCGAACATTCGGCATCACTGTTCCAACCTAACGTTCCAATTATCATTTTCAGGTACTCATTAACAAGTTGTTAACCCTTTAACCATTCAGTGGGCGGTAGCACTTTACTGATTTTGTTCTGTCACAGAAAATACCTCCACCGGGTAAAAGGTTAAGGGCAGTAATAATTTAATTACTTTTAATTTCTAATTTTTACACCAGTGAGAATCAACCAACAACTTTCTACACTAACTTATTCGCACATGCCCAGTGCTATAAACTTTCCAATGATGTCACTTATTCCGAAGTTTGTCCTTACTGGTGTCAGAGAAGCTAGACCTTTTACCGTTTATGATACAAAATCTCCCCTGCCGATATTTCAGTGGGCTTTATGCGCCTCGGTGGTGTAGTGGTTAGCGTCGCTGACTACGAATCCATCGGTCCCGGGATCGAAACCCGGTGACGGCAGAGGGCGCGCAACAAAACCCAGCTGTTCTTCCTTCACACACTAAAAAAAAATTGGTTGGTACATAAATGGGTACCCTGGGTAGCCTCGTGGTTAAGACACTGGGCTGCTGGTGGGGCGTGGTTTGGATTCCACGTTAAACTCTAGGTCTAAGGTGGAGTGACAAGCTTGACCTTCATCAGCATGAGCAATTCGGCCGGAAACAAAACCAAGGTTATCAACCAAGGTTATTTATGGACCTATGAGGTCTTCCAAATCACTATATTTGCATTGTTTACAGGTTCACACGAATCTGACCCGCTCAAATGAGGAAAGTTTGTGAGAGGACCAAAACACCTAATAATGATGGTTTAGTTCTATTTCCAAGTATTTTTCTTTCAAGGGAATAAAGTTTTCGAATTTTTAGTCGTGAACAGCAAGTATTTATCTTTTTCTCTTATTTCATACAAAAATTGCAAAAATATCTCTTCAGATTTAAAGGCTGAGCAATTCTCATTCGTTCCAAGAAACAAATACTATGTTAATTCTTGCGCTCCGAAAGATTCATTGTGCCGTTACCCCATTTTCTTTTACTGTAACTATTTTACACTATTGAGTACCTTGAGATCCGCGTTTATCAACATCATAACTCACGAGTCTGGCTCGCTTTTTTGGTGGGACTCGCAGGATTTGTTTCGTAACATTCATTCTGAGACACATCCCAATCTCACCATCTTCCCCAAACTCCGAACTCCGCTCACATCACTTCCGAAACTCCTTTCAATCACTTTCGGGTCTTAACTTATTCCGACTTTTACCAATGAAGGTAAACCATGAATACTTTCATTATCTTTCTCTTTTCTCGACCTTCGGTAAAATCTATGAAGGAAAATAAGCATGTCCTCAAAAACACCAAATATGCTTAACCAATATATTATGAAACTCTACGAGACAATAATCCTAATTTACATATTTACAAAGGATTTAATAACTAAAAAAAAATTATGTAAAATATATACTGTACTGCCAGTTAGTACCGAGTCCCGCAAGATTTTCAGTGCAATTGCTAATTGGAGCAATTGGTAAAACATACTACAAATTGCAATAAAACCATGTTATCCTGTAATAATTCTCTTAAAAACGCAACTAAGGTTAAGAGCAAAGCTGTCAAAACCGAAAAACGTGAAAAAGTTATTAAATCTACTGCCATTACGTATGATATATATATATATATATATATATATATAAACCCGGCGAGTTTCTTTTCAGTTCAATTCTAAAATTTAATACTCTAAGGCTCTTTTAAAGTGGAGTGACCAATTGGAATGTTAATACATTGATACTATATTAGAGTGAACAAGTTTTACGAAAGCAGCATATTACATACAAAGTATGTAAACTGAACAAACGCATCAGGTAAATTCAGTTAAGAGGTAATCAAATCTTTTGCCTGTCAAATGCAGTTTTCAAACCGTTTAAAAAGCAATTTTGGAAAGCCAATTACTATTTATCATATGCTTGTTACTCTACAGTATGTGCATTACATCATTGTATAATATAATGGTGCTGGGCATATTATAAACTAAAAATAGTCTGATTACATTCACTGAAATAATTATGTAGAAAGTAGTAACAAGTAAAGTTTGGCATTTAATAAAGAGGAATTTAGATTTGGGCCTCATAAATAAAATTTTAAGTACATCTAATTAGACAAAAGCTTTTCAAATTCTAAAGTCTTCCCGCTCCATTGTGAGAATAAATTTAAGTAATAATTAATTTGGGGCCACAATTAAAGACTTCAAATAAAAAATTCACACGTATGGTTCTTGGAGGGGCTCGTACTTAGGCGTGTCATTTGGAAGCATCAAAGAGGCGGAAAGGACGTAAGAATAATAACTAGGATCAAAGTCGATCTTGCGCACTAAGTAAATGATCAGAACAACCTGAAAAACAAACATACTGTAGTTACTATCAGAAAATAAGCGCAAAAAGTTGCCAATTCGCGAGAATTATTTTTAACCTGAATTACTTACTGGTATGGCACTAATAAATTCATCATCAAAATAAAATAGGTAACCATATATAGTACAATTTAGATTATTAAAATGTAAGTAAATAGAGTTTATAGACCTTACCAAAAGGGACTGGATGCCAAGAACAGGAAGCCAGAGACCATACCCATAATGGTTAAAATCTTCTCTTATCGATCCCATTAACGTGGGAAGACATCCCTGTGAAATAAACGGCAATCTTATTCCAAAAAAAGTTGAAATTACACCATAAAGAGCGAGGGAATGAAAAAAGACCCACCACTTAATGGTTGTGCTGGAGTAAAAGTATTATGGGAGGAAAGAGGGAAAAGCTTGCCATAAAAAATAAAACCTTGGGACCCCCCCACAAAAGCCCCAATTAGTAATATAAATGTAAAGAAATCTTTAGGTGCAGAAAAGGTGAAACTGGATAAAAAAAAAAACTATAATCTGTTTCCGAGAAAAGTGTCTTTTTGTTTATGCAGGAAGGAGGGGCCAAAGGCAAATGCCCTCAAAAAAGCCACCCATCCATAAAGGAAGAAAAAAAAACAAAATCAGGGATTTCAAGATGCCTGGAGACTGCATTTGAAAGATTGGGAGGTCACAGACAGAGGGAAAGATGGATTGAGGAAGATTGTACCAGAGTTGACTGGTTGAGTAGATGAAAGATTGAAAATACTGATTAACTCTTGCGTTAGAGAGTTGGACAGGAAAGGAATGAGAATGTGTTGAAAGTCTGCTACGGCGTGCTCTCCTGAAAGGAGGAGGCATGCAGTTAGAGTGCTCAGAAGAGCGGCATTTGATATAATAGAGATGGTAAACAGAGAGTGGCAACATTGTGTGAAAAGAGAGAGGAATTGAAGACAGTAAGAAGCGGGCAAATGATGAGACAAAAAGCTTTTGATTCTACCTGATTAAGAAGAGCTGTGTGGATTAAGCCACCCTACAAAGTTGCAGTGGCGTACTAATGGGGGTGCGAGGGGGGCGGTCTGCCCCGGGTTACAGCCAGGAGGAGGGGTGCCATCGGGAGAGTTGAAATACCACTACAAGTTTTCAAACCAAATGAAAAATTCGCCAAAATAAGAAAAAAAATTTAAAAATGTTCAAACTATTACAACAACTTAATGTTAATTTCCACTATAAAATAAATTTTTATTTTTATTGGCAATACAATATTTACGAACAAAAAATTAAATATTTTATAAAAATTACATCGAAAGGCGAACGTTTGTTGACGTTTTCGTCATCAGTTTGTTGAGCATAGCCAGCTGGCTGCAACTGACATTCCAAGTCTTGTTCACTTGACACTGACTCCACATACATGAGGTATGTTTCATTAAGTAATTATGATAAAGCATAAAGTGCTGGTGTTTATAACAATATCATGGTACTTATACCAGTGTTCAGTAATTTTTGACAATGTGGTATCATAGTGATGTTTAAGTGTTTATAAATGCATCGTCGTGATGTTATAATACCCAGTAAATGCATCATCGTGAGGTTATAATAAATGCATCGTTGTGATGTTATAGAAACTCATGTTTATGAATGGTGGTCCCTGTGACTACTGGTTATCAGTAAAAAGAGACAAAGTCACACTTTGCACTAAACTTTAGACTTGACTTTTTTCCTATAACCATGACTACTGAAGTAACGATGATGTATGTGTATGATATTTCTATGGAGAGAAGAGGGAGAGTAAAGCTCCGAAAAAGGATGCCAGGAGAGATGGAAAAGGATGCTGGTCTCACATTAGGGTGTACCATTTTTGGGTCATTTTCAAAAAGTGAAGGTCCAGGAGCCTAATGTTGTGCCAAATGATGTCCTAAACACGAATTTAACAAGCATTTTCTAATCCAACAAATTTTGAATCCCCCCCACCCCCCTTGAAATTTTGCCCATCCCCTTTTCCTAAAAACCCCATATATCTAAACAACTATCAACTTTATCGAAAAATGTTATAGAATAAAAATGATTTAGAATCAAACGTTCTATTAGAAAAGTTCATTAAGATAGAAATTTACGTAATTTTGAAAATTTTCATTTTCTTTTGTCCAAGAGCACCTTATTGTATTAATATAAAATAAGGTGCTTAAGTTACATTATTTATGAGTATATTGTGAGTATAATCCAAATTTAAAAATCCTTTTTTACATTGAATTTTAATAAACAAGCATTGTTTTTACTCTTATTGTTTCTTTTCAGACTGCTTTATTTGAAAAATAAATAAAAAATGAGTCAAACAGCTACAAAACAGCATGACTTTATTCTTGGTCGCTTGCAGGCTGATATTATGAGTTCATCTAAAATTGTTTTACTATCCAATAAAGATGTTCTAAGCCATTTTATTTATTTACGGAGAATGCAGTATAAGGGTCCAAAAGTTACAAAAGATTCTACTGTTAATGAAGTTCTACAGAAGCTACTAATAATATGGCAAAAAGCATGCATTCCTACTATAGATATTAGTAAAAACCCTAAAGGCAGGAAGATGCTGTTAAATCTAGAAGAAATGCATAATAATTTAATCAAGCACAAAAAAAGAGCAAGCTTTGAAAATGAACTCTCTAATTTCATGAAAATTATGGATTCCCTTTTTGACATCTCTTCTCAAAATGCTGTTGAATTAATCCAAAAAGACCACATGAGAACTGAGCCTCAGAAAGCATATGATATTTCATTCTTAGAAGATCAAAGAACAAAACGAGAAACATGTTTAGGTTTGCTAGATGCAGATTATGCATCAAAAGTACAGCGCAAGTACATTAGATTAGAGAAAGAGAAGAAACGCAAAGAGAAACATAAATCAGTGAAGCAAGTGAGTGCTACAGCCAGAACATCAGAGACCCTTCTTTCTAGCACGACCAGTTCTGAGACAGACAGCTATGAAGAGTTTCCGACAGAACCTACAGCAGGACCTTCAAATGCTTCCAGCCCCAAAATATTCTTGCCTCGCCATTGGTTTCCTCCACTGCAGACAGACTTAATCTCTCTATTGGACAACGGACTGTTTTTGCTGCTGCAGTAGCCATTAGGTGTGGCAAGGATATTGAAAAACTCTCTCTCTCCAGGACCACATCTGCAAGAGCCGCTCGAAAGACAAGAAAACGAAAATATGAAACTTGCATCAAGGATTTTACTCCTCCTGATCACTGCCTAGTACATTGGGATAGCAAGCTGCTTACTAAATCATGTTCAGAACAAGAAGACCGCCTTGCAATACTTGTTACTGGATACCCAAATGTAGAAAAACTTTTATCAGTTTCTATAATAGATGATTCCACTGGATTGTCTCAAGCCACTTCTGTATTTCAAAGTATTGAAAAACGGAACTTGAAGCAAAATGTCTTTGGAGTATCATTTGATACCACTGCATCCAATTCAGGATAGATGAAAGGTTCCTGTGTTACTTGAAGAACTTTTGCAAAAGAAATTGATTTGGTTAGCATGCCACCATCATGTGGCTGAAAGAGTTTTGTGTGCTGTGTATGAAACCATTTTTGGCCCAAGTAAATCTCCTGAGTTTGAGTTATTCAAAGAATTTCGCGAGTTTAAATGGAAGAAAATTAATACGAAATCTACATACAATGTTCTTGATGTTAAATCAAGGTATCAAAGAGGCCTAAAGGAAGAATGTGTAGAATTTATGACCCAATGTTTAAGAAAATCTGACTGCTTTCCACGTGATGACTATAAGGAAGTTGCTGAAACAACTTTAATGCTTTTAGGAGAGGTTTCCAGAGAAAACAGTCATTGGCGGAAACCTGGTGCAATGCACCGTGCCAGGTGGATGGCAATGATTTTGTATACAAATAAAATGTATGCTTTTGCCCACCAAGCATCATATGATGAATCATTGATTAAGAAATTAAAGAGAATGTGTCTATTTAATGCATTAATTTATGGAAAATACTGGCTTTTATGTTCTAATTCACTAGATAGTCCAGCTAATGATCTGAAGTTTTATCATGATTTGGTGAATTACAAGAAGGAAGATAGGGAAGTTGCAAATGCTGCTTTGAAATCTTTTGCCAATCATTACTGGTATTTGATGGAGGAAGTGGTCCCTTTGAGTTTCTTTGGATCGCTAAGTAATGATGAAAAAGATAAGATCGCAAAATCCTTAAACAAATATCCAGTTCCAGAAAATTATGTATGTGGGCAACCTGTTTTCCCCATTTTAAAGGAAGACACAAAGCTTCATCAGCTAGTAGGTCCAATTTCATGGCATTTATTTCAATGCTGTGGGTCAAAACCAGACTCATGGATAAAGAAACCAGCATCAACATGGGAAGAGGTCGATGACTACAACAAACTAAAAAACATTCTTTCATCTATTAGAGTAGTCAATGATACCGCTGAAAGAGGAATCAAGCTGGTTCAAGACTTTCATGACAAATGTCAAAATGAAGAAGAATTTCAAGGTCTTTTGCAAATTGTGGAAGAGAATAGAAGACTAATTCCTGATCCTAGTAAAGAGACTCTTAAAAGAATGAAACTCAGTAAAGAATAGTTCATTAACAGATAGATTAGGTATTTTTATTTGCAGAGATTGTTTTAATTTAGAAGAGGCTGATTTTTTTTTGTTATTAAATATACCATAAATTGTCTTTTCTTATTTTTATGTTTAAAAAGCTCTTATATCAATGATTTCTATCTAATTAGGAAACTTGTTTCTTTTTATTTTTTTGAGGAAAGTGTTGAATAAAGGAAAAAAAAAATGATGGGACCTCACAACTATAGATAAAGTGTTAATTTTTAGCTTTATTTTATATATATATAGTTTTGAGGTTGTCCTCACTTTGTATAGGCTAGTTATAATAAAAACTAATTATGATTTGCATTATAACTAGCAAATACAAAGCCCATCACCACGAAGCTGCATTGGGGTGATGGCTTCAAAGGTGGCGGTAACACCTTATTTAAGAAGAAGGCACTGCAAGCAAATATTTTTTTTAATTAAAATTTTTTAAAAATAAATGAAAATTTTCAAAATTAAGTAAATTTCTATTTTGATGAACTTTTCTAATAGAACTTTTGATTCTAAATCATTTTTATTCTATAACATTTTTCGATAAACT
This sequence comes from Bathynomus jamesi, assembly GCA_023014485.1. NCBI lineage: Eukaryota > Metazoa > Arthropoda > Malacostraca > Isopoda > Cirolanidae > Bathynomus > Bathynomus jamesi. The sequence goes on from JAJOZX010000303.1 coordinate 1,474,403, forward strand.
TGATAGTGTTTGAGATATATGGGGTTTTTAGGAAAAGGGGATGTGCAAAATTTCAATGGGGGGTGGGGTGATTCAAAATTTGTCGGATTAGAAAATGCCTGTAAAATTCGTGTTTAGGACATCATTTGGCACAACATTAGACTCCTGGACCTTGACTTTTTGAAAATGACCCAAAAATGGTACACCCTAGTCTCACATTGCCAGAGGAAGTAAAAAGGGCTATGTTTGAATGTCTTGATCGCTTTCATCAAGAATTGGAGATTCGTTCTAAGGCAATAGATCAAATTCTATCAATCTTCACTGTTATTCAGCAATACACTTTGGTTGTTGCAACAGAAGAAGAACTTCACAAGTATATTCCAAATTTGACTCAGATTTTCGATGAATTCTATGAAGATGATATCAGTGTGGAAATTGGACGACTTCGGAGACATTTAGAAGCTGCCAAAATCAGCGTTGAAGAGGGAAAGAAATGGACAGCATTGCAGTTTCTGGAGTTTATTGTGAAATGGGATTTTTGTGAATCTTTGCCAAGCTTGTCACTGTGTTTGAGATTCTTTTTGATTGTCTGTGTGTCTATTGCTTCATATGAAAGAAGTTTTTCCAAATTGAAATTGATAAAAAATTTCTTTCGTTCGACCATGATTCAGACAAGATTGACAAATCTGGCTTTACTTTCAATTGAACATGAATATGCAAAGAAGGTGAATTTTGATGAGGTCATTGATCAATTTGCAGAAATTAAGGCTCGAAAGCAGAGACTGTGAATCCTCTCTATTTACCTTTGAAGAATAGGCTGAGCGTTGAGACTGGATTTCCTGTGTTTTTTGTATAAAATAAAATGCAGTACTACCTGTTTACCGAATTTTTAATGTCCTGCATTTTTCTTATTTCCAATTTGCTTATGACAGTACTGTACTGTTTAAAAATGTACTTGCAAACATAATACAGTATATTTTTCTCTGTGTTTAAATTTTAAAATTATTTATGGGGGGTGCCAAAGGAAGGATCTGCCCCGGGTGTCAAACACTTTAGGTATGCCCCTGCAAAGGAGAAGTCTATTCCATACAGAGGTAGACAAGACTCCTGCACAGAGACAGCAATGGAATAGAGGGTGAAGAAACCAGCACAGCACACCTAACCACTTAGAAGCCATTTTGGAAATAAGAGTATACAAGAAAAAGAAATGCCAAGAATGTTAAGAGAAGAGGAAAGATTGAGTTGTGTATTGTTGAAGGTAAGGGGATAGTCGTGTGGAACATTGTGACAAGTATACAGATGAAGGAACCGAGTTTTTGAGACATCAAAAGCCAAAAGGTTTTCTCTGCTCCAATCAGAGATAGTAAAAACATCAGAGGTTAGGTGAACCATAGCCATCCTACACGAAGCATGGAGTGACTGTTGAGAGGGATGCTTAATGAAGCGGGTGAAGTGAAGTGGAATCATCAGCATAGGAGTGGATAGAATAGGAAGTGCAACTTCATATATCAGTGATAAATAAAAGGAAATGAGTGGGTGACAGGAGGGAACCCTGAGGAACACCACTGTTAATAGCTTTAAGAGAAGAACAGTGACCATCTACAACCACAGATCGGGCAGAAAGGAAATTAGAGATGAAGGCACAAAGAGAAGGATGGAAACCTCAGGAGGGCAGTTTGGAAATTAAAAATTTGTGCCAGACTCCATCAAAAGCTTTTAATACGTCTAGTGCAGTAACAAGCAGGGGTGTAGTGCTGCAGGGGCACACGGGAGCGCCGCTCCCGCACCTCCATTCATCCAAATTTTATTTATTTTTTTTTAGTTGATACTTGGAAGTTGAGAACAGTGAGATGAAAGCACTGGCTTCTAATTGTGATTTAAAAATTTTAATATTCCATGTCTAAGTGAAATATTAATATTATTATTATTATTATTATAATATAGTCCTGGTAACAAGGTTTCACTGAAATCCCAAAAGGAGGATGACCAAGAGTCAGAGAGACGAGCAAGATTGCCAGTAGAACATCCCTTGCGAAACTCATACTGAATCTGAAAGATTGTAAGAGAGGTGTTTAAGAATCTTCACAACTTCTGATGGTAGCCTGTTCTACGTGTCACAGATCTTATACGTAAGTAATTCCCACACACACTAGTCCAAAACCGTTTCAAATCCAACTTCCAACCATTGTTGTGAGTTGGGTTATCATTTAAACTAAACATGCTTCTAAAATCGACACCGTTGAACCTTAGTAAGAGCTTGAAAACCTCGATCAGTTGACTGCGCAGCCTCCGAGTTTCCAGCAAAAACAAGTCCAGGGCGCGTAAGCGTCGATGGTAGCCCATATGCCTAACGGAAGGGATTAACTTTGTGGCCCTCGCCTGCACTCGCTCCAGCCTCTCAATATCTTTCCTGAGGGTGGGCGACCAGAACTGCACAGCATACTCCAGGTGCGGCCGAACAAGGGAATTGTACAGAGAGAGCGCACACTCCTTGTTCCGAAACTGAAATTGACTCCTGATATAACCCAACAGCTTCTAGGCTTTCTTTTCCGCCTCTATGCACTGTTTCGTAAACTTAAGGTCACTGCTAATTAGCACACCCAAGTCCTTTTCCAAGTCAGTCGCCTCGATATTACTCCCCAACATCGAGTAGTCCGACTTGGGATTGGCGTAGCCAACGTGTACCGTATCACCTTGCATTTACCCAAGTTAAACGGCATTTGCCATTTTTCGGACCACTCTATCCTACCTAGGTCCGCACGCAGTTGCTCGATCGCTTCGGGCGTCCCAACATTAGCCCCAAGCTTGGTGTCATCAGCGAATTTGGCGATCCGACTGACGATGCCACCGTCGATATCATTTATGTAAATGATAAACAGTGGCCCAAAAACGGAACCCTGAGGAACCCCACTAGTGACCGAGGCCCAACCCGAACTAACCCCTTTAATTACAACCCTCTGCCACCTATTCTTCAGCCAGTTCTCAATCCACCTACCTACTTCCCCACCAATACCCAGCGTGCGGACTTTCGCCATTAGCCGGCAGTGAGGTACCTTATCAAAGGCTTTCTGAAAGTTGAGATAAAGTATATCAATCGCCCTACTCTTATCATACTCACTCAACATGATGTGGAAAGACTTGAGCAAGTTGGTGAGACACGACCTATGCCGTCTAAACCCATGTTGGGAGTCCCCAAGCAGCTTGTAGGAATCCAAATGGTCAACGATCCTATCCGCTATTATCCCCTCTAATAATTTACCTACAACTGAAGTGAGACTAATGGGATGATAGTTCCCTGGACTTTCGTGATCCCCTTTCTTAAAGAGAGAGGTCACATTGGCTTCCCTGGTGAACACTCCCGCAAAATACTCATTAAGCACATTAGCGATGTATGCATCGGAGGTCCGCAGAACGCCGCTGGGGTCCTTATCATGCTTCTAATGGGCTTTCTACTATTAACATAACTGAAGAACTCCTTAGGGTTCCCCTTGCAGAGGCTTGCCACCCGTAGTTCTTCATTACGTTTCGCTAGCTTAACTTTCGCCTTCACTTCCCTACACAGGCGGACATATGCTTCAGTGTTCTCATGGGAATGATTGGCCTTCGCCCTCCTATACGCTACTTTCCTATTGTGGATAGCTGAAGCAATGTCACGACTGAACCACTTAGGCTGCATTGAAGCAGGGGTGACCGGTTTTGAGGGTATGCCAGCAGACTGCAGCACCATAAACTCGTCCCGGAATGCACTCCACACTCCTTTAACATCGCCGCCGACCTCTAACCCCATCTCACCTACGCTATCCCAGAGGCTAACAAAGTCTGCCCGCCGTAGATTGAGCTCACTGCCTCTCGAGTTACTACATTTCACCTGAGAGATGCAGACACAGAACCTAATCAGACCATGATCACTCCCACCCAACAATTCATCAATGGTGAGGCCATTGACCCACTGAGTTAAGTTGTTCTCATCAGCAAAGTCAACTAGCCTCTTCCCTTCCCAGTTTATGCCGCGACAGTTGAAGTCTTCTAAAACTACACATACCCTGTCCCCTAGCAGGCTATGGAGTTTGGTGTACAGTAGGTTGGTTAAAAAAATGACAAACGTTTGAAATTTATAGATGATGGTATTTTTTCCCATTATATAAGTCAACAGAAGTTCTTTCATACCATTTTTGTCAAAATCAAAATTTGTTTGGGGGTTCCTCATCGAGGTTGAATTTCTTAGATTTCAGGAAACTCCAGTTTTTCTTCAATTTAGAGCAATTTAGGGAAATTCAGTGATTCGCAATAATGGTAGCACTGCAATTTACTAATATAACATTCATTTGTTCCCAAATTTAATTGTATAATTTAATTTATAATAATAAGGCACTTATTTCTTGATTTGTATATCATTTAATAAACATTTGAATCATGGCGGTGTTGCATGCTTTCTTCTGTATTCCATTATTCTTGTTTTTTATATTTTGTGGGCGACCACAAGGCCATTTTCTATAACAAAACGTAACTAAAAACATTGTTCTTTATTGTACAGATGACGATTATATGCGTGTTTCATATAATTGAATGTAGGGCCATGTCAAACCCACTACAGCAAGATATTTTTTTCAGTCAATGATTTCTTAAATTCTGTATAGTCTGTCTAGCATAAGGTTGTTACCTCAATCGCAATTAATTTTCTGTTGCAGATTGATTTTGTTTGTTGAAATATTCTAGTAATGGTATAAGTGTGATTGCGAAATGAACCAGAACAAAAAGGACAAGGTTTTGCCTTCAGTTCCTGTACTCAGACACTCAACCGAACATTTCCTGGTAGGACAGCTGACACACTATCTGCAGCTCAAAATTGCCAACTGCCTGAGAAGTTCTTAGTTATTTCTTTTACATTAACAAAAAGTGCTGTAATAGGCGAGAAGCAGTCAAAATAACTGTTGACAATGTTCTTACATTCTGGGCGATGGCTAGAATTAAGACAATGTGGCCATGCAACTGCATCAAGAAGCTGGAAGCTTTGTGGAGTGAGTGGATTGAAGAAATCAAATGTAACAGATTCCTAAATGCATATGATAAAGATGAAGATATCAGGTTTTATACAGATCAACATTCAGAAAGACTTGGTACAATGTCTGGGAATGACAGTGTTTAGCACAAAGAGAAAACAACAAGCAGAAAGGTTAAGACAAGAAGAAAATAAGATAGCCCGACACTCCAAAGATGTGAGCCTTCATTCTGTAGCTTCCACTTCAAAGGAATAGCATTATGCTGAAACCTTCTCTGAGAACTTGGATGACTCAGAGTAATGAAAATTCTGAAAGGATCAATGGTTCAGATAGTGAATTTGTTGCACCCACAAAACAATGTATTGAAGAGACAGTTTCTGTCAATCTGCCTCATAAACTTCTGAGATGTACTCTCATTATTGAGATGGCCAATTGATTCCGCCTGTCCAACAATCAGGTTTGTTTACCAGTTGATCTACTTTCGTATAACATATACCGTATATATCAGTACAATTAATTTACACGAGTTGGCTTTGTTTGTACAATTACTTCTCTTAAAAATGTTGTGTATCTTATTTTTATTAGGTTGCTGGAGTTGTCAGTGCAGTCTGGCAATCAGCAGTTCTACTGGTGGATCTTCACCAATTTAACATCTCCAAGGTAACTACAGTGAGACAGAGATCATTACATCAACATGAAGTGGCACAAGATGTTAAGAGTAAATTTGTCCCTCCAAAATATGTTGTAGTACACTGGGATGGAAAGATGAAGGTATAGAAATAGATGTATAATCAACATTTAGTTATGCAATGCTTATATTTCTAGATGCTGCATTTTAAATTTTTGAATGTTTTACAAATCCGTAATCATTATTACCTAATGTTTTTTTTAATACAGAATTCCTTTGGGATACAGGAGCACAGACAAGCCATCCTTAAATTAGGCAGTCCAGACCATGTAAATGGAAAACTTCTTTCAATAAATAGACTTCAGGATGGGACTGGCAAATTGCAGGCAAATGCAACCATGGATGCTCTAGAAGACTGGAATATAGAGGAATGTGTCACTGGACTTTGCTACAACACAACTGTTAGTAACAGGGCGCAGTAGTCAGGCTTCAAAGCAAGTTGGGAAGAAGGCTACTCCATCTAGAATGTCATCATCATGTTTTAGAATTGGTAGTAGGGTCAGTATTGGCTAAACTATTTGGAAAAACAAGTGGTCATCTGAACCAAGATTTCTCAAATTACAGGACAGGTAAGATATCTTGCTACGTTATGTTTTAGAAAATACTGAATATGAAACTATATAAAAAGATTTTAATTTAAACCACAGATAGTTTAATACAAAAAATATGTACTTATAATGCTTGAACAAAGATAATTTCTACAGCAAACATGAAGCATTATATTTTGTGTGCAGATGGCTAGATATAGATCTAGCAACCTTCAAGATACTTCCTATCAATGACACGTGGTTAAAACAGATGCAGAATCAGGTGATCTGCAATCTTCAAACATTGGTCCAGAAGAAAGAGTGCAGTCACTTTATCCATGATGACTATCGCAAGGTGGCAAAGCTAACACTCACTGTGCTCAGAGCTTGTGAGCCTCATGAAGTGAAGTTCCATCATCCAGGTGCATATCATCACACTCATTGGATGGCCAAGGTTTGTAAAAACATGTGGAATAGTATAAATAATAAATATATAAATTCTCTGATAAATATTACAATGTATTAGAAAAATTATAGACAAATATAGTATATAAATATTTTAAATCATTGAATTTTCCCATTATTAAAACATTGGCATAGAATCTAATAAAAAAAAATGAATGAATTTATCCATTTTAGGTGATTTACAACACAAAGATGTACCCATTTTGGGAACAGCTGGGTTACGATGAACACACCTTATTGACATTGCAAAGAATGGTACAGTTTACCACCATATTGTACGTCTGAGCCTGGCTCTCAGTGCCAGTTGCTGCTGATGCTCCTGTCAATGACCTCTGCCTCTACCAAGATCTAATCCACTAGAAGATGGTGGACAAGGAAGTAGCTGAGAGTGCTCTAGGTGTTCTCCAATGGCACACTTCTTACACGAGGCCAGAAAAGGTAAGTGTTTGCTCTTTGCAGCAATTGTGTGACCAGCAAACAGAAACAAAATATGGCACAAAAGCTGGCCTCACTACCAGTGTCAGAAGAAAATGAAGAAAGCCTAGTCCTCCTAGACAATGACACACAGCTGATAGACATACTAGACAAAAGATTGTGGTTTGTTTTCCAGCTCTTGAATGCTACTTCAACCGCATGGATGAGCAAACCAGTAGAGGAATGGATTGATGATCAGGACTTCAATACTTCTTATAACTTTGTCAAATGTCTTAAAGTCACCAATGATGTGGCCGAGCAAAGCATTGCCATGATCCAGGACTTCGCAAAAATGATAACAAAAAATGAAGAACACTGCAATGGCTTCTACAAGCAGTTGAAAAGCAGCATTGAAACACCATACCAAACTTCAATAAATCAACATTGAACATTCTACGTTAGACATATTAGGCAGAACTAAAGAAACAGACCATAATTAGCACCAAAATATGATTCAAATAAATGTCTGATAACACCAATTCATTTATCTTTTGTACAAAAATATCAGCAAATGTTCTTAACTGCATTTTTATATCAAGAATACATAAAATCAAGTAAACTTCAATAGAAATATAATAATTAGGTTCATAATTAAGGAAAAATTTAACTTCCTTAAATGCAAGAAATTCAACCTCAATGGGGAACCCCTAAACAGAATTTGATTTTGATAAAAATGATATAAATGGACTTCTATTGACTTATATAATGGGAAAAAATATCATCACCTATAAATTTCAAACTTTTTTTTTAACCACCCTAGTGTACAGGGCTGTATCCTCCTTGAGGAGATGTGGAGGTCTGTACACCAAGATTAACCTATGTTTGTCCCTCCCAGGTTCAGATCGACCCCAAGCAGCTCCCATTCCGATCAGAACTGGCAGTCAACTGGACTCAATGTGTCCATGATGAATATTAGTACCCCTTCCCCCTCCCCACAGGTGTGGTCCTTGTGAAACATTCTATATCCAGGAATCTCAAACTCCCCAACTAGTGATGTTAAAAAATGTTTTTTTTTATCCATGTTTTTTTTGTCTTTTTTTTGTTTTTTATTGTTTTTGTTTTTTTAATAATTAATATAGATATTGCCAATTTAATTATAAGGTATACTTTTGCAATGATATTTTAAAAATAAATAAATAAATAATAAAATAGGCCATATGGTACCAGTATAGAATGTCCTTTTCAGCCTATTTACAGAAAAAAACTGGCCTCTTTCTTGCACTGAAAGTCTTGTATCTTGAGATCCGTTAAACTTGCGAGAACACTGGCTGGGAGCTGACTGCCCATTGTCCAACCTTTCCAGGACTCTCCCATCCATGCCTCGGATTTTGAATCTCCCACTTAACTATCCTTTAGACCCGCGATGACATTTTCCCCCCCCCCGACCATCCATATATATACATACACATACAGGGTGTACATAAAGTCAGGATCTATTTTTGTGAAGCACTTGGAAATTATATGGAATTCAATCATAAAATGATAAAGTGGTAACATTTATTAAATAATTAAGAGTAGGATTCGACGTGATGCCCATCAGTATCCCTGCACAGCTCAAATCGTTCCACAGCATTTCTAAACACATTCTGGAGCATTTGCGGGGTTATGTTATCTGCAGCAGTTCATATACGTAAGTTTTCAAGACTCATAATCTTTGTCTGATAGACGTGCGATTTGATAAAGCCCCATGCAAAGAAATCTAAAGGGGTTAAATCTGGTGATCTCGCTGGCCAAGGTCTGTTGCTTCTGCGTGCGATCCAGCGATTTGGAAAACGTCCATTTAGATAATCCTGAAACAATTTTGGCATAGTGACAAGGAGCACCATCATGTTGATAGATGACGGGGATAGGATTGTTAGTACCGTCGTCTATCAACATGATGGTGCTCCTTGTCACTATGCCAAAATTGTTCAGGATTATCTAAATGGACGTTTTCCAAATCGCTGGATCGCACGCAGAAGCAACAGACCTTGGTCAGCGAGATCACCAGATTTAACCCCTTTAGATTTCTTTGCATGGGGCTTTATCAAATCGCACGTCTATCAGACGAAGATTACGAGTCTTGAAAACTTATGTACGTGTATACGAACTGCTGCAGATAACATAACCCCGCAAATGCTCCAGAATGTGTTTAGAAATGCTGCGGAATGATTTGAGCTGTGCAGGGATACTGATGGGCATCACGTCGAATCCTACTCCTAATTATTTAATAAATGTTACCACTTTATCATTTTATGATTGAATTCCATATAATTTCCAAGTGCTTCACAAAAATAGATCCTGACTTTATGTACACCCTGTATATACCAATATATACATAAATACTTATATACACACATTTATATCTATTATATACCTCATACACATGCATACATCCAGAATTCCAGATACATACGCACGCATACTCACATATATACCTACACAAACTCATACACCTCTATTTCGCCCTTTCATTACCTCCGAGATCATTTAGCACATGCAGTAATATCCATACAGCCAAAAGAAACCAATTAAGCACAGACAGAGCAGCAAAGCTAGTATTTATATCCCAAAATGCAAAATTCCAAGAAAGTGAAGTAAAACATGGTGCTACATTGGCTTCGTCAACATCCAAATCTGCAATAAGTACCAGTACCTGTGATATTGAAACTATATGCTCTAATCAATCTATTGATAATGATTCTTCAATGAAAATAGAATCAGATAATGAAAGTTAAACAGCATTAGGTTAACACAAAGGTTAAAGAAAGAGATGAATATTTTTATTTTTTAAATTTTTCTATTTGGAATATATACACACACACACTGGTATTCTTGCCAATCACAATTATATATATTGTTTTATACCAGTATTATGTATTTTTTATTATGTATATTATACCAGTACCTGTGATATTGAAACTAGCATATATGCTCTACCCAATCTAGTGATGATTCTTCCATGGAAATGAAGGTTAAACAACATTAGGTTAACAAAAAGGTTCAAAAAAAGGTGAATATTTTTTTTTTCTATCTGGAATATATATACTGGTACTCTTGACAATCACAATTATGTATATTGTTTGAAACGAGGAAGAATGTTTTATGTTCTAGTTAAAAAATATATATACATATAAAAAATGAGGGTTTGTTTTTCCTTTCTATTATATACTTTCAGCATGATTCAGTTTTTCTAAAAGATGACTATACTGTATATACTAGGTATAACCGTATAAGCATGGTAGTATAGTAAATTATAGGTAATACTAATATACTTATTAGATTAAAGGAAGAAAAATATGGAATAAGTTTAAAACAATAAAAAAAAAAAACCAGACTATCTTCGTTTTAAACAAAAAAACGACAAAAAAAACAAAAAAAATGACAATAAAAAACAACTCATCATTATCCCCAACATTGTCCCTATGATCAGTATGAATCCAGGACTCGGTGATAGCAATGATATCCTGGTATTCTGATGCTAAGAGCGCCCGTAGCTCGCAAAACTTATTCCTAATCGACCTAGCATTAAAAAGCACTGCATGGAGGGAGCCTCCCCTATTCTGACCACCCCTAGCACAACTTGTTTCCCAAACAGCCAGGGCTGTTGGGAGTTGAAGAGCCCCTCACTAATGAGGGGGCAACTTCCGCAGGAGCCTGAGCCCCTTCCAATAGGAAAGGAGGGTCACTCACCTGTACATGGAGGCACCCTTCAGTTGAAGGTACATTCACCAGCAGCTCAAGATCATCTCTCCCTGGTGGGGGCCCATCATCAACCCCCGGGCTTCACCTCACCATATGATATATGGTGCCAGTCGAGCAGCATGCCTAGCACACCTTTACCCTTGACATTGAGGTAGACACCATCCCTCTGATAAAGGTCCCACCTACCCAAACATACGTTGAATGGTTCAACAAACCTCACACCCAGTGGAATGCACAAGTCTTGCACCCTCTCATTGATGCCAATGACCTGAGTACGTGGTCACTGGCATTCATCCATGGTAAAATACCCATCAACATTCCCCTGTCTGTTTTAAGTTTTAGGTCATCCGCAAGAGACATGATTTTGGTGGTGATCCCTTCTGTGGAACCTTCCCTACTGCCTTTGAGGAACAGGTCATTGCCACCAGTATGGACAACAATCGCAGTCCTCCAACTAGCCATGCACAGCTTCTCTAACTCCTTCCTTACGTGCATGATTCCCCACCCAGGTAAGCACCTTACCTTTCTCCTGTCCTGGTTTGCAGAAGCAAAGTACTTCTCCTGGCCCCTGATCTGTGAGTCCCCAATGAAAATAGTGTCTTCCTCCTTTGTGCATAGGAGACTAAGGCAGTTGGAGGTCCTGACAGCAGCAACTGGGATCTAAGGCTTCAGCTTTACAGCCTTCTTGCCCGATACCTTTTGATATCCATCACCACCCATAGACTCAGCAACATTTACAGCACCCAACCCACCCCAACCAGCAGCTATGTCCTCCAGTTTCTTTGGGCCATCAATAGACCCCTTCCCACCCTTCTCTATCGGCCCCTTCTTTGCACCAGGGCTGTGGAGTCGGTACATAAAACCTCCGACTCCAACTCCTCTATTTTTCAAATGTCCAACTCCGACTCCTGACTCTGACTCCTTTCCATCTTTAGTGATTGTAAAGTGTTCAAACACAGCTGATTTCGTTGGAAGTCTCTTTGCCATTGTGCATTGAAGTTTAGAACAAATAATTTTAGCAATAATTTGAAATTAAACTTATGAAGTTATCAGTATCACAATTATAAAAATATTTCCTGAAAAAAAAGTAAGGGTTAATACTGATAATTAATTAAGTATAAATAATAAATATATTTGATTTATATTTACTATTTATACTTAAAATAGTATTTTCTTAAGATTTTATATTGAGGTCGGAGTCAGTACATTTTTACCGACTCTGACTCCACCCAAAATTGCTTCTGACTCCGACTCCACAGCCCTGCTTTGCACCCTCCCTTCCCTCCACCTTGTGTTGCAATTCCGTGCATTCCATGTGGGTTGGTGGCAATTCCTGACACTGATTTGGCACCCTGGCCTCTGGTTGCACCTCTATCCTTTCTCTGTGGTCTCAAGCTCTGTCCAGTCCACTGCTGGACCACCTTTCCAGGGTGGCTATCCTATCAATAAACTCCAGGGTGGAGGGTACAGCCGCACCAGTGACTGCCATGCCTCCAACAGCAGCCAATCTGGATGACTCAAGCCACCAGACCCTCTCCTCTAGCTTCTCGTACAACTGCATGAGTTCGCAGAAGCAGCACATACTGGAGTGGTTGATCTTCCCGAAACAAGCTTCTTTGAAGTTCATCACCCACTGGTTTACTCCACACCTTGAACACTCAGCCTTCAGTTTCTGCAGTCCAGTCATTGTAACTTATTTTTCTAACTCCATATACACTGATAAAGCATTCTAGCAATGAAAACTATTGAAAACATTGTGACCAGTACTTAAAAAAGGAGGGGGTCAGTGAATTCTTCCCACGCAAGCTGCAAGTGACATTCATCCCATCCAGAAGACTATACCTCTCACTACTGCCACACTGACCAAAGGTCTCCCCAAGGACAGACAGTCCCAAATGTGTTGCAGCTACCAACTGACAAACACTCGCAATGCAGGCATCACAGATCAATTTTGTAGCCCTTGCTTGTACCCTTTCCAACCTTTCTATATCCTTTCTTAGGGATGGAGACCAAAACTGCACACAATATTCAAGTTGAAGTCTGACTAGTGAATTATAAAGAGATATTACAGTCTCCTTGTTCTGAAACTGGAACCATCTTTTAATATAACCTAGTATAAATTTTTAAGGCCCTTTTTTCAACTTCTGCGCAAGGCTTTGATGGTTTGAGATCATTACTGATGTAGACTCCTATGTCTTTCTCTAGATCAGTCTCAGTTAAGTTCTTCCCCAAGTGAAAGTAATTGGTCTTCAGGTTTTTGTAGCCCATGTGCATTACCGTACATTTGTCCAAGTTGAATGGCATCTACCAAGTAGCAGCCCATTCACTGAACCTGTCAAGATCATTTTAAAGCATTCTTCCACTCTCATTACCTACACTACTTCAATTTTGCATCATCTGCAAATTTGGAAATTGTACTTAGGAGCCTGACATCTATGAAGCTTATTCAAAAAGTAAGTTTACAAGGTGTTTTGAAGAAACTGTTTTATTATACAGCAAGTAATTATTACAAGGATTTCAACAACTTATTACAGGGGGTCCTCGTTATCTGAGTATTCATTATTCAAGTCCCCACATTTACACAGTCAAATAATTGTACAACTACATGGATAAATTCCCTGCACTTAAGAGGTTTCTGTGGATAATGTACGTGGAACGCGGAAGTGCAATAGAAAACCATTTAAATTTCCCCCAGACTCGCTGTCTCACTCACTTTCCCCTACCTCCAACACTCCACCACCACCATGCTCCACCCCCAACCCCCAATGCCACGTACTCTCTTTTGCTAACCATTGCCAGTGCTGAACCCATCCGCAGTTTTCTGGTATTTTCATTGATTTTGTTGATTTTTTTGTGCTATTGTTGCAGCCATGACTTCAAAGCATACTGCTAGTGGTAAAGCAGCTACTGGCCCTAAAAGAAAGTGTACCAGCTATGGGTTGGATGTGAAATTAGATGTTATTAAGCACAAGAAAAATGGTGAATGAGTAATAGACATTGTATGTGCTCTTAACATCCTCAAAACTACCATTCATACCATACTTAAGAAATTGCTGTTTAACATACTTTATAAGGTAAGGTACATGGAAAGGGTTTAAGAAGTGTATTTTACAAATGTTTTATCATAATTTTGAGTGTCATTTATTGTGTTAAAGTCCCAATTAAACCTTATTCTCATTATTTCTTATGGGTTTAGGTCCCTGCTTTAAGTGGTGATTTCTTGGTCCCCATTATCCTCAGATAACGAGGACCCCCTGTGCTACTTTTCTATATAATCACCAAACAGATTCAAACATTTGTCATAGCTTGGGGACAAGCTTTCCAAGGCTGGTCAAGTAAAATGTAGGATCCTTAGATTTTACTAGTTTCGTAGGGCTGCTTCTGCATCAGGATCATTTTAAAATTGTTTACCTCCGAGGTGTTCCTTTAGGGCTGAAAACAAATAGAAGTCACTTGGTGCAAGGTCAGGACTATGGGGGGATGATCCATGACATTTATTGTCCCTTTTTGCATAATTCAGCATGCAAAATGCCTTGATGGTCCCAAAACATCGTAGCCATCACCTCACCAGCTGATGGTGCAATCTTGAACTTTTTGCTTTGTGGTGACCGCAGATGTTGCCACACATGCCTAATAAAATATTGTACTACCAACAACTTTATTGTACTATGCAATGTAAACCTATCATGATGTAAAAAACACTGTAGGCCAAGTGCTGGTGGCCTGTGAGATGTTTACAGACCTGAGATTTTGATGAGGAAGATAACTCAAGAGAGAAAAGCCTATGAGCCTTGTGAATGACGAAACATTCATTGGAGGGAAAAGAAGATTCACAAGTTGAAATGGATGAATGTTGAGTGAGGCCAAGACTGGAAGGATGATGGCAATTGAATCTTGCAGAAGTGATGTTGCTTCTAGAGGGATGAAATATGGTAGGCCTCAGTGGAGATGTCCTTTGTGTATATTTGAAAAGAGGTTGGAAGGACAGCAGGCTGCTCTCCAACAAATGTTGGAGAGTGAGTGGAGTTACATGACGAAGGTTGGAGATGAAGAGTGAGTGCTGAGTGAGGCCTGAGCAATGGGAAAATGAGGGTGACCTGAAGTGGACAGGCACTTTTATAGCTTCAGTGATGCTATAAATTTTGGTAGGCATTTGAGAACCAAAAGTAAAATAAGCATTCCTTTGTGGTATGTTCTTGCCCATGTGTTTGGAATTTTATAGCCATGTGCGGGAGGTAAGGAAAAGGAATTTTCCATTATGCTCATATATATATACATATATATATCAGTGGCAGTTCTTTAAATTAGGCAGGTGAGGCAATGCCTCACCTAATAAAAACAAAATATTCCATCTTTTATATATATATATATATATATATATATATATATATATATATATATATATATATATATATAAACGATAAATTTATATAAATGCATAAAAATATTCATAAGTTTTTCCCCATTCATTTTGTACACAAAAAGTCCTATATTTCATGCATAAAGTGCTAGCATTCGAAAAAAACTTGCTTCACTTTGTATTCATGAGGCAAGACAACCAAAACACTCGGTGTTGCTATGAATATAAACTAGTTGCTATGATGCCAATGACATCACTCACAATACTGAAATATTACTGGCTGAGGTGAAATGAATTTTCACCTCAGCCAGTAGTCTAAGTTTATTCTTCTTTATGTAGCATTTCCTGATTTTATTTTTTGTAGTACCATATCTTTCCAAACTTCGAAACATTGGTAAAATACTTCCATATAATGTTTGTTTGTCATATGTTATATATGTTATGCCACAAGCTAGGTTATTATACAGGATATTATATATATATATGTTGTTTG
The DNA here is from genome assembly GCA_023014485.1 of Bathynomus jamesi. NCBI lineage: Eukaryota > Metazoa > Arthropoda > Malacostraca > Isopoda > Cirolanidae > Bathynomus > Bathynomus jamesi. The sequence goes on from JAJOZX010000303.1 coordinate 1,490,073, forward strand.
TACCCTGTGGTGAATGATGGACATGTTTTGCTCTCTCTCTATTTAACACCCAAATTAGAAGGGAATAATCTACTTGGCGGTTTATTCTGTTTGCACCCGAAAGTGTATAAAGTATCAGTGAATCCATACATATAAATTATAAAGTGAAATTCATTAAAATTAAGAAAGTGCAATACAGTTTACATAATTTATCACCAATTTTAATGTATTATATTCAAAACAAAATACAGTTGGCATTCGAGAAAGTTTGAAACAAAGCAGGAAAAAGGTCATAAAACGCAAAGGTCAGAAAACCCTTGAAATACCCTCGACCATCAAAAGGAAAGAAACAGGACTAAAAAATAAAAATAAATAAAGAATTTGTGGGTTATTTCTTCTTATGCTAATTAAGGAATAGCATGGATATGGGTCCAAATTCTCACTTAATCTGTAATTTGTGCAATTTAGTAACAATGGAAAACTTAGCAATTAGATGTGATTTCTGCCAATGATTAAATGACTAACTGCATGAATTGGAATGATAGGGAAATAACTCTTGTCTTGAATGCGAAACATGTTGTGGGAATCAAATTTCTATGTGGCGCATGTACACAGACCATAAATTCTTTTGCAGTCTTTAAAGAAATGGAGATAGCAGACTCGAAAGTTACAAAAAAGAATGAAATAATGGGGACACATCGGTTTGGAATGGTCCCAATGAAAAACCGGGTGGATATGAGAGAAGATGAAATAACAAATAACAGCATAATAACGAATAACAATTTAATAACAAATAATGATATAAACAATATAATACAGAAGGAAGACAAATGAAATGAAAGAAATAAGTAAAAGTTGCGAAGTAGACAAACGGTCCAATGAGTGAAATGATAAAGATAATAACTAAAAACGTAGAAAATAAACAGCCAAAGAAAAATAATGATAATGCCAAAACTAAGAACTTGGAAAATAATAAGAAAGCAGAAAGGAAACTGCAGATATCGGGATGGGCAATGCATATATGCACACCCCACATTATGCAAAATGCATTACACAAGTGGATACTGCAAGTTTGATAAGAAATGCATGTTCCACCATCTTACGGTCTGCAACACTTATGAAACATATGGGAGTTGCAAATATGAAAAAAAATGCTGATACCAACAGTGGTCCAACACCCTCAAAGGAATGCAACGAGGGAACAGAAAAAATGAACATCAAAGAAGAGTGCCAATTTTTTAGACGCAGCCAACACATTTCAGCTGCTAAATACTCTCCAGCAATTACAAAACCAGCTGACAAATATAAATATAGGAATCAGAGAGCTGGACAGAAGGTATGAACAAAGGCACTTCATGCATTATTGGGACAACAGGTACTGACAAAGATAAAAAGAGAAATTCTCAGAGGACCACAGGGCAACGAAACTGGCACCCCCATTGGAAAACAAATCAGAACCACCTGTATGCCAAAAAGAAAGAAAAAATAAAAATAATCCTAGCCAACATACAGGGCCTTAAATCAAACCATTCCACAAACAAAGTTGTATACCTGAAAGGACTCATGCAAGAAGCTGGAGCAGACTTTGCATGCCTCACAGAAACTCATCTAAAGGACTGCCAGGTGAACTGTGAAAATTTTGAGTCCTGTATTGACAAAAAAGAAATACAAATTGACAACTATAACATCCTCCAAGCCGACAGAACAGTGAGACATAAAGGAAGACGTGCTATTTACACAAGCGAAAGGCACATAGCAGAAATGGCTATAAGTACCTCAAACAACTACGTAGAATGTGTAGCAGCAAAAACTGAAAAATTAAATATGGTACAAATTGTAATGTACAGACCCCCAAACATACCAACCTCAAAATTTTCAGATTCCATTACAGAGGTAAGAAACTTGGTAAAAGATCTACACACTCCAACCCCAAATATTTTTCTCTGTGGTGATTTTAATTTCCCATTCATGAAATATAAAAGGATAGGAAAAAATATATGTATACACCAGGACAAGGGGGGCACACAAGAAGACCAGGAGCAGGTAAAAATGCTACTAGTTTTAGCTGATGAATTTATGTTAATGCAAGAAAACAGAAAACACAAGAAAAAACAACTGCCTAGATTTGGTATTCACAAACAACAGTAATCTAATTGATAATGTAGAAATATCCCCAACTATGACATCAGACCACAACATTGAAATAACAACTAATATAAAGGCAACAGGGAAGGAAAGAACACGCACAACAGAAAGAAGCAAATTCAAAATTTTTAATTTTCACTCCAAAGCTATAAACTGGGAAGATGTGAACATCCAGCATGGAAGTAATAGATTGGAAAACCATTTTCAAGGCCAAGACAATGGAGGAGATGCTAATGATGTTAGAAATTGTGGAAAAACATGTCCCAAAGATACAACAAAGAGGAAAGAGAAGCAGGTTCAAAAGACAAAAAAGGGCATTGTTCCAAAAGAGAAAAAGAGTGACTGCAAAATTAAGTAATTGTAAAGATAATCAGAAAAATATTAAATGATAAACTACAAAGTATCGATGTCGTCATACAGGAACTAATCGAGAAGCATACAGAAAAAGATGACAACGCTATAGAAGTGATAAAGGCTAACTCAAAGTACTTCTATAATTGTGCAAAAAGAAAGTCGGAAAACCATGCGACTATTGGACCTTTAAAAAATGAGAACAGTGATTTATCTGCAAAAAACTTCTTTTTCTATGTGAAAGTCACAATATGATAATAAAAACCCACTCTAATAGACAGAGTTTATTTCCACAACAAGTTTCGATGCCCACTGGCATCCTCTTCAGGTGGATACAGAAAAACGAAGAGGATGCCAGTGGGCATCAAAACTGTTGTGGAAATAAACTCTGTCTATTAGAGTGGGTTTTTATTATCATATAGTGATTTATCTGATGATCTAACAGAAGTATCTGAAATATTAAGAGCTCAGTACGAATAATCTTTCAGTATCCCAAAAACTGACAAATTGATATGCGATAGAAATGCGTTCTTTGAAGAAGAACTATAAGGGGAAAGTATAACGGATTTTGACTTTACAACGGATGATATTACACAAGCCATAGGGAAACTAAAAACACACTCAGCGGCAGGACTGAAACATTAAGAGCTCAGTACGAATCATCTTTCAGCATCCCAAAAACTGACAAATTGATATGCGATAGAAACGCATTCTTTGTAGAACCACAAGGGGAAAGTATAACGGATTTCGACTTTACAACAGACGATATTACACAAGCTATAGGGAAACTAAAAACACACTCAGCAGCAGGACCAGATAAATGGAATGCCACACTTATCAAAAACTGCAAGAATGCAATCGCTGAGCCCATATACTGGATATGGAGATGATCATTAGACACGGGAGAAATACCGGGCATCCTGAAGAGCGTGAACATAGTCCCAATATATGAAGGAGATCGATTGATCCGAGGCCAAAAACTATAGGCCAGTGTTGCTTACATCTCATCTCACTAAAATATTTGAAAGAATAGAAAATCTGACTTTTTAGAAACTCAGAAAAAATTCAATGATAACCAACATGGGTTTTGGTCAGGCAGCTCATGCCTATCACACTAATGGAACACTACAACAACATTACACTGGGTAACAAAATTTGAAAAATTTTCTGTTTATTGTGATTTTTCTGTCATTTCTTAATGATTTTGGGTCGCTGATTCCAAAAATGATATTGATTTTGCTCTATCATCAACTGTTTTAAAAATATAGGTTATCACACTTTTCATTATGGCAAAGTATATAAAGAAGGCTAACAATTATTTTCTTAAAATAAAAACACTATTGGAAATTAATGTTTATTGAGCCAAAATTGTTTGACAAACCCAAAATGGTGCAAAGGCTATAAAATATATCATGAGGAGAACCGATAAGAGAATAACAAGCCTGGTTATGCAGTGTGCATTCTTTAAAAATGCACTGAAGAATGCGACTTCCGCATATGAGCATTCTTATCCTTTCTGATCAGTGACCATACGTAGTCTCCCATCATGGAAGCATCCCAATGGCCCTGGTACCTTTTCTCCATCGTTTGAATATCTTGATGCAATCTTTCGCCATGTTCTTCACTCACATTGCCCAGGTTATCACAAAAAAAGTCTAGATGTGAATGCAGGTAGTGTAATTTTAAAGACATATGGCACCCCATTTTGCCATAGCACTTAATCAAGTTTGACACTAACTCCTTATAGTTTGGTGCTTTATGGTTGCCTAAAAACCCACGAACCACATCATGGAAAGCACACCAAGCCTCTTTTTCTATTGGAGTCATCTTGGCTTCAAGGTTCTTTGGATTCAACAGCGTCTTGACTTGTGGTCCTACAAAGATGCCAGCCTTGACTTTGGCCTCAGAGAGTTTAGGGAACATGACCCGAATCTGTTGGAAAACTTCCCCTCCAAAATCTAACACAGTTACAAACTGCTTAATTAGACCCAACTTAATATGGAGAGGTGGTAGCAGAACTATGTCAGGCTTCACAAGAGGTTCCCTGAGTACATTGTACTTTCCTGGTTGCAGTCCTTCACATGGAGGCCACTGAACTGTTTTATAGTGCTCAGTTGAAGCCCTGCTATCCCACAGGCAAAGAAAACATGAATATTTAGTAAACCCTCCTTGTAAACCTAACAGGAAACCAATCATTTTAAAATCACCACACACATCCCAGTTATATTGTTCATACATGATTTGAGTGAGCAGTTGACACATTTTCATAGTCCTCTTTCATTTGAACAGAATGTGCAACTGGTATAGATGGATATTTGTTCCAATTGTGGAGTAGAACAGCTTTTAAACTCTGAGTTGAACTGTCAATAAACAGGCGCCACTCTGAGGGTATATGTGTTAACCCAATAGCTGCGAATAAACCATTAACCTCGCTGCAATAACAGAGAGAGCCATTGACATCATAGAACCTTGCAAACTCTTCATGCCACTTTCGGTATACAGTCCTCTTGCAGTCTTCTCCAAGCAAATTCCACTCTTTGAGTCTGGAGGTCAGAAGCTCAGACCCTGATTTCATCAGACCCAAATCTCTAATTAAGTCATCCAATTCCCTCTGATTTGGAAAGTGAGGGTTTGTACTGAAAGTTACTGTATATTCTTCATCATGACTGTCCTCACCAGCCGACATCTCAGATGAGCTAGCTACATCCTCATTTTCAACCTGCAAAGCAAAGAAACAAAATATAGGCATAGCTATATATGTAGAAGAGCATCAGCACTAAGAAAAATTGACACATAATGACCCACAGTCTGTAAATACAGAAGGTAAAGTAATGGATAGATACCTGGTCTGGTGGATGTGGTATTGGAAGACCTTCGCCATGTGGTACAGGAGCTATGGACGATGCTATGCTTGGATACTGAAGAGTCTGCCTTCCTTTAACTTTCCTGTACTTAGAAACATCTACCATGCAGTAGTAGCAATCGTTGTGGTGGCTCTCTGTTTCTCTCCATATTCTGGGTACCGCAAAGGGCATTGCCTTGTGTACTCCCCACAGCCACCCTTCAAGTGTGGAGCGGCAGCTTCCACAGATCACATGGGGTGCCCAGGGCTTATCTTGGTCACCCATAGGCATACCAAAATAGAGCCGATACATGATCCAGAACTTGGTGCCTTTCACAATCTTGTGCGATACTTGCTTGGGGCCTATGTAATACCCACAAACGTAGCAGAATATATCCAGTGTGTGTTTACAAGCTCTAGTTGCCATTCTCTTTACCAACTGTACTACATTAATCATAACCTGCGGATAGAGAGAGAAGTTATTAAATCTGCAACAGATTACAGATTCTAGAAAAAAAAAGGATCGATAATGTTCACTCAAATCATCAGCACAGAGAAGCACAGAAACACAGTACCTCAGTGCTGGTAACCATCAGACAAACAACCTGCTTTCTTTGTGTGCTCACACTTACTGACTTCTCAGACTCTGCACTCTTCTTTAACAGGGTGTCCCAGGAGGAAATGTCAAGAATGCACCATTTGACTCTTTGGGTATTTCTAAGTAGAAAGTATTATATCAATATGGGTCTGATTCCCAACCGTTACCGAGATACAGGCCTCTACAGTTTCCTGGAAGGTGGATGGGACGTGGAGGACCTGTGGCATGGCCCCCTCGTTCACCTGACTTATCTCCACTAGATTTTTTTTTGTCTGGGGGTTCTTGAAGAGTAACGTTTATCAGCGGGGTAAGCCCGAAACTAGGGAGCAGTTGGTTGCATGTATACAGGATGCATTCATAAACCTCAGAAATGAACTTCCGCGTTTTCCTTGGCAAGACTCAATGGATCAGAGGCTCGCCGCGTGCATTGAAGAAGGAGGGGGTCACTATGAAACCATTCTGCAATAAGTGCAATAGTGTATTGTATATTTGTACTTTTTGTAAACCACAAGTGTCATTAAATAGTATCTAAGATCGCCTTTTTATTATGTTTTAATTACCCAAATGTAGAGGCCTGTATCTCGGTAATGGTTGGGAATCAGACCCATATCGATATAATACTTTCTACTTAGAAATACCCAAAGAGTCAAATGGTGCATTCTTGACATTTCCTCCTGGGACACCCTATATAGCACAATGGAAGTTTTGGGCAATTTCTAGAGCAAGAAACTATCAACAAACATCCAGATTGTTCTCAACAATTCCTGATTATTCTGATATTGCTGCGCCCATAATAACATACTGGTAAAACATGAAAAATGGATTATCTCTGAAACAATTGATGATACACACAAACCAAGGCCAGATTTGGACTCAGTGCCCACAAATGCATATAAAAACAAAAAATTCTATATAAACAGAATCAGTGTTACACAGTGTTATTGATTCACTTGAAAGTAATGAAAACTATGATGTACTATAACACAGACTTTGCTAAAGCATTCGACAAGTGTGACAACGGAATCATAATACATAAACTGAAATATATGGGAATAACAGGAAAAGTAGAGAAATGGATATATAATTTCCTTAGCGAGCGGCGGCAAGTCGTTACAGTACAAGGAGTATCTTCATCAGAATCAGAGGTCCTCAGCTTGGTACCACAAGGAACAGTATTAGCTCCACTACTCTTCATAATCATGCTAACTGACATAGATGAGGACGTTACCAGAGACAGCACAGTAACATCCTTTGCAGATGACACAAAGATCAGTAGAAAAATAAGAAACCCAGAAGACATAGGATCTCTACAAACCAACATAAACAGAATCTACAAGTGGATGGAGACAATAATATGAAGTTTAACACCGAGAAATTTCAGCTATTACGGTATAGAAAAAGAGAGGACCTAAAATCTATGGAATATTATACCCCAAATGGACAGGAAATTCAGAGAAATTCCAGAGCAAAAGATTTAGGGGTTGTAATGACAGATGATGCAAAATTTGAAACACAAAATAAGATAGCAGTAAACAGAGCAAAGAGAATAACAGGTCAGATATTGAGAACCTTTAAATGAAGGGATAGGAATGTAATGATTCCTCTACTGAAAACCCTGATAATACCCAAATTGGAATACTGCTCAGCCCTAACATCCCCATATAAAAAAAAAGACATTAGACAGCTGGAGGGGATCCAAAGAAGCTTCACAGCCAAGATCAATGGGTGCAAAGAACTAAATTACTGGGAAAGGTTATGGGAACTAGACCTATATTCGCCGGAAAGGAGAAGAGAGAGATACACCATTATTTACACTTGGAAAATAATGGAGAAACTAGTCCCTAATCTTACTCTGAATCCCATAACTCCCCAAACAACGGTGGAAAGTAGAAGCGGTAGACTGTGTCATATTCCCAAATTGAAGGCGAGACAGGGAACATCCTTAACCCTGAAAGAAAATAGTTTTGTAGTGAGAGGACCGAACCTGTTTAATCAGTTGCCCAAAGACCTAAGAAACACGAAGGGAGTTGCAGTGGAAATCTTCAAAAGAAGACTAGACTCCTGGCTCAGAACAATCCCCGATGAGCCAGGCGTACCTGGCTATGTGAGGTGGAGAGCACAAGAATCCAACTCACTACTTCACCAGGCCAACTCGAGAGGAGGGGCAACAAGCTTGACCTTCGCAAAATGAGAAATCATCGTGCAGAACCTTTGTAAGGTTGCAAGGTAAGGTGTATAAAACTGTATATATATAAATTTATTTTGGCCTCACCACTTAAGGAATGCATGAGCAGCTACTGATATATATATATATATATATATAACCCTGGATACAAATTAAACCTATTAAGTTCATATCTTTTATATATTTTGTAATAATTTGTTTTAGCCATGTATTCTAATTTTACACCTAAATACAAGTAGTACCTTGAACATCATTGCTATGCTTGCGACTAAGATTTACATCATCATCTTGGTTTTGCAATTTCATTGTCTTATGCCTGGCAGCATCACCCTTCCCCATTGCACAAAGTAACAAGTGCAGCCAAGGTGCCATATTGGAGTGTCTCACTGTCAAATGTGGTTGTGTTTGTTGTTGAACTCTTTCATTTATACTGTACTTTATTACAAATCCTTGTAATTTTGACCATTAAATACGAGTGCTAGTGGAAGCAGTACTAATCCTAATGAAAAAAAAGAAGCAAAAGTGGTTTTTCATTCGTATTATAAATTTTCACGTTTAATAAAAGGTTTGAATTGAACAGTAGATAAATGTTTTGCTTAAAAATAATTTCCAATTTAATTTTTTGTTTGTATTATAAATTTTTGTGTTTAAATAAAAGGTTTGAATTGAACAGTTTCCAATTGATGCTTTTCCTGTGATTGAGCTGTTAAAACAAATGTATTTGTAATGCAAAAATTCTGAGACTGGAACCTCTTATTTCTCATAGGTTACATTCCTTTAACATCATTGTTTTGAATATCATCGCCTTCTCCAGGAATGCATTAGTGACAATATTCGAGGTATTGCTGTACCTAACTTAATTGTATTTAATGCTTTCACTCACTGGGTACATGACTAGTGCCATCTCCAAGCTATCTGGGGCCCTGGGCACTCCTTCAGAGAGAGGCCCCCTCCTCTATACTTACATACCTACTTATCTACAGAAACAATAGAACAAAATTCTGGTGTGCAAATTTATGTATTAGGTTAATTACATAGGTATAACCATATTAACAAACTCATTTTTAGTATAAACAGTATGAATGAATGGTGAAGCTAGAAAATATAGCTTCTGCACTTCTTGGCAGAGAAGTTTTCAATTACACTGTCAAAATCAAGTCTCTTAAGTAGATCACTCTCAATGTTCATCAAAGCCAAAGTGTTCAATCTCTCCTGACCAATAGAATTTCTCTGAGCATTCTTTATGGATGCAAGTTTAGAGAAACTCTGTGGGTTGCAGTCAAGATAATTACTGTCAAGTCTGTCAGTGCATGTCTCACATTCCACTTTCATACTAGAATATGATTTTGACACCTTTATTCAGAGCCATTGCACAGAGACAAACTTTTTTAAATAACCCCAAACAATTTTTAAATAACCACGTACGTGCATTCATCTCGCTTCTAAATGTCAAATTTACTATATTATTCTGTACAAAAAAATAACATAATACTTCAGTAATAATGTCATCTTCTGGCTCAGTCTTTGAAGCAATATCAGTTCCACATCCGGGAGTAACTAGTAAACAACATGAATCAGGGACAGAACTTCCATTGCCAAATCTCGTCAAAAACCAATCCTTGTATGAATTTATGCCACAGCAGTTAACCTTTAAAAACGGTACAGTAGTAATAATGTTAAAAAGTTCAGATGAAATTGTATATGATCAAATAATATAAAACAGACATGAAAGTGGAAATTATTTCAATTTACCTCCAACTGAATTTCATCCCACATCTGAGTATCGGAAATGTTGAAAGAATAGTACTGTTGCGACATTTCCATAGAGTCCTTTAAATCTGAGTGAAGAGCATCATCGAGGGAAGTCCTCCTGGTAGTTAACTGCACCGTCACCACAATCTCAAGCAGCAACAGACTTACCAAGATGTACGAACACTAAATACGTAAGACAAAATTCAATACCGTAAATAAAGGATTGATCACCTTTTGGCAAATTAAAAGGGAATGCTTCTAAAATAAAGTATAATGGCTAACAAATATACCGTAGTATGGGATATCTTTATGCTAAATACCCATATAAACTTATATTAAACTATGTTAACCCATTAGTGCCTATTGGTAGAATTTCCTACCACCAAAATTGTTTGTCATTAATTGCGTCACTTTTTCTTATATTCGCGCGATCTTCGACACGAGTCATTGATATGACGCAATCTTTTAGATGGTGTCATATCAATGACGTACCAAAGATCGGGCAAATACTAGAAAAAGTGACGTAATAATGATGAACAATTTTGGTGGTAAGAAATTCTACCAATGGGCACTAATGGGTTAATAGTTGGCACTCTTGCCTATTTTAGATATAATTAAATTTTTTTTATATAATTTTGTAGTTTTATATAATAAGAATTTGTCTACATTCTCTTTTATGGCAAAAGTCAATTCTGAAAATAGAAAAAATTTAACCATTCATTTCCCAAACTTATTTGGGAAGAATACTAATGCAAAATATGGATTTCCTATAAACGGAGAATGCGCTACAGTCTACGGCTATGACCAAAAGCTGCGCGCTACCTTAGAATTTTTTTGAATGATAGAGATATTGAAAAGAAATTACCTACGGACATCATCGATGTACTTTGAGTACTGATAATGAAATTAACAACACTCATCAAGATTCGGCATATTATCATTTGCTATTTTAGATATATGGGTGTCCAGTAGCTCAGTGGTTACTTGGCAGACTGAGCGGTGTGGTTGGTACTGGTTCATTCCTGGCTGCTGGCATTGGGTAGAGTCGAGTTGAGCGCTTACCATTTCTGCTCTGCCTCGGGTGACCCTCGGGGTATACTCATCCCCAGGTTGTGGGGAAATGAGCTTCTCATACATTATTTTACCTTTTTCATTTTTGGAGCTTCTTAAGTATATTAAAACTACAAAAGGGTATGGAATTCAATGCATCATTACTCAAAAGTGGAATGCAGGTTCCACTTTGACCAAACTTCAAAAATTCTAAGGTGACGTGAATCTTTTAAAGCTGTACAGTATACATTGTTAGTCTGCCTTAGTGTATTCCTTCAAAAGACCTTAAGTTGTATTTAGAGTGTTAGATTAGTTTGCCTTCAGTATTAATGACAAGCCATCTAAAATGAAAATATGGAGATTAGGTTAAAAATGACTGGTGTTTGTTGTCCATATTCTAAACTCAAATTGTGTCCATTATTCTCTTTAGTCACTCAATATAGGAAGGTCATTGTACTCAGTTGTTTGGGGGGGGGGGGGGCCTCCTAATTATTGATTTTCATATGAAATTTACACAACTTGAAGTTTAAACACTTCTCTTTTCACCTTACAGCATCACTACCAACTAACACGAGTTCTGTGTATATTTTTCCTTTGATTGTTGTTTGCTGAGATTAGCAAACAGTTTCTAGATGTATATTTGCATTTTCATTAATTTTCTTCTTGAAATGGTTTTGAAGTCATCAATAATTGAAAGTTTGATATGAAAAAATACTCTCTCTCGCAGCTTGTTTGTTGTCAATGTAGGCCTCATGGCCTAGTATCTGTGATAGTAACCCCAAATGCTTACATAATTTTTTTTTTTTGGTACCTCCCATGGTAAATCTCCACATCTCCAATGGGCTTAACCCAAAACCTGAGGGAATTTGTAGTTAAACAATATAAATTATTAGGTACCCTTAGTGCTGGTGCAGCCATATCGCTACATTATTTTTATCTTCATCTTATTCTGATAGTATTTTTAATTGGCTAGACATTTGTAATTGTTTGAAAAATTTTCTGCAATAATTGTTGTACTGAAATTAGATTTTTATTTTGTACCTATTATATTTGAATGAGACTGATCTAATAAAACAATACAATTGATTTTACAGTCACTCATTGGTGGTCTGTTTTAAGAAAAAATTTCCATACTGTGCCCTTTTTTCTTTGGAACCCCTTACTGAAATACCTAGATCCACCCTTGCTACTCTTTAGCTACCTTACAAAGCATTTAAGCTACAACTCCATCTTGGGGAAAGAGGTACAATTCATAATATAAATAAGCCTATACCTATATACTATAATTTAAGTTCAAGATAAAACTACATTCAGCAAATATTTTAACAAAATTAGACTATAAGTGGAAAGTACAGGCAGTCTTCAGATAACAACATTTTCACAATAATGACATTTATGCATTATAACCTCTAACCCAGATACCAATGCCCATTCCTCGCAATACCAACATTTCGGGAATTTCATCAGAGTAAGCAGCAGCACTGTACATAAATAAGGCTAGTTTCACGGTAGAGCACGTATTGGAATATGGTAGATCACAGTTTCGCGGTAGAGCACATTTTGGAAGAGCACCCAAACATTTATTATTTTTGTGTTTTTATAATAAATTTTGGCTTGTGATGACAAAAAGGAGAATTAGTGATGGGGAAAGTATGGAGAAAAGGCAAAGGTACAGTTTTGAGTTTAAAATGGATACCTATTATAAAGCATGGTGACTTAAGTGAATTGTTAGTGTTGATAGTGAGATCACTAAACTTGAATCATTTGACAGTGGCTGGTTTATAAGAAGGAAAAAATACTTGAACATGTAAAGAATGCTGGGAATTTAAAAGTGAAAGTGTTGTCAAAGAAATGGAATGTTGTGATAGATAAAATGGAAACTCTTGCAAATTTGGATAGAGGATCAGGCTCAGAAACAAATTCCTGTAAGCCTCGCAATAATTCAGGCTAAGGCTAAATCTCCCTATGAGAATTTTACACTATATAACACACTGAGGTTGTTAAACTATTCATTTATTGTGTAAATAATTGTCCAAAAATATTTTGTCCAAAGTCCAGGAACATAACTCCAACTTATAACATGTAACCTTTAGGAAAATTTAATCCAGATAATGACATTTCAAATAACGATGCATTTTCCAGGAATGCATTAATGTTGCTATCTGAGGACTGCCTGTATATTCAAATGGCATTACATTACATTTGAACAACATAAGGCCACTCAAGCCTATTGAAATAATCCAAGTCAGATAAATCTATAGCTATTTTTTTATTAGAATTTATAATCTGCAAAATTCTAACAGTTAATCATCAGTTAATAATGGCCTACCATTATAATTAAAATTAAATATGTAGACTTACCAATTTCAATGCCTGTGCTTTGTTTGCGAGTACTGCTATTACTCCCACTGTACTGGTAGCAGCTAAAGCAACTGCATGAACAAACAATCCAATATCAGCATACCACATCCACACTGGTAACCATGGTGACAAATAAGCTACAGTTCTCAATAACAAATAGCTTGCGAGATAACCAAGTGCTAAGCCAGTGACCTGAAAAACATTAGGGGCTTTTGGTTAATTATCAGCTAAAAATAGCATAATTGAGACTGAAGTCCTTATATCTACATGAACTGGTGGAAAATCAGTGATTAAACTTAACCTTAACTGGTAATGTGACTGCGTGGGTAAGGCCTAAGCAGATTGGCATAAGCCCTTTGTAGGGTAAAATCACCAGTCTATGACCAGATACCCAATCTAGAGTTTTGTGATACAAGACATTTGATATCCAGCTTAACCCGAGGGTACTGTTTGCCTATCTAGGCAAACTTGTCCCAAAAGTACTTTTTTTAATAGTAATAAAAATAGCACAAGTACATTTCTTATTTTAGTACAGTCATTAAATTTCACAAAGACCACTTTAAAAGTAATTCTTTGGCAATAAATGTGCCTCTTTTAGAATTTTATTTAAGTTAACCCTTTAACGCCAAACTTTTTTGTAGGGTTAAGTCTAAATGCGTGTATTTGAAACTGTACATATTCGACCCAGTAGGTTTTAAAGGGTTAAATGTGGACAATTCTGAAAAGTACACATGATAAATAGAATAGCAAATATACTATTTACATCCAGGGACGGATTAACTGTACTTGGGGCCTGAGGCTAATTTTATTTTGGGGGCCCTTTTCTATAGATTTTTATTAACAATACACGTACAGTACATACATAGTACATTTAGGACCTACATGAATTACATGTACAGTGCTTAGGCTAATTGAGAAACAAACATAAAAGAACCTTAACACGGTATATTTTGCCATTTGCTAAAACAAAACTATTAAACAAACTTTACTTTAGGGCCTATAAAACATAAAATAAAACGGAGTTTGTCAGTTTGTGTACTCTGTCACATTTAATCAAAGTAGTTTGCCTTTCGAGCTTTCTGGTTTGTGAAATCTCTAATTATATCATTAAACTCAGTTCCCACAAAATGTCACTTTCTATCTACTGGGTGATTATAAATGATCTTCCTGATTTTAAACATTTATTATGAAAAAACTAGCAAAACTACAGCAAAAAGCAAGATATACAAATAAAGAACTCAAAAAGTTTTATTTACAAGCTATTGAAGTTCAAAATGAGCTCCTTTTGTCACTCTGCAGATATCAAAATGGCATTCTGTTTTCCTCCGTACATTTTGTAGCATATCATATTAAACTTTTCTAATAGCCTCACATATCCTTTCCTTCAAATGTTCCAAAGTTGTTGCCAGTGGTGGAACAAAAGCTTCATTTCTGACATTCCCAGAGGAAGAAGTCAAGGAGGGTTAGATCAGGTGAATGAGCCAACCAAGGAATGGGCCCCCCACACCTGATCCAACGATTAGGCAAAATTTTGCTCATTCAGAAATGTTGTAACCTCATTGTGCACGAAATGGGGTGGTGCACCATCCTGCTGAAACCACATCAGCTTTGTCCTCTAGCAGCTGGAGCACCAGCAGCAGATGTAGCATATCGCAGTAAATGATACCATTAATTATATTATTTGTTCAGCAAAGAATAGACCATACACTTTCTCAGCAGTAAGAGCACAAAACACATTAACTTTAAGGCTATCTCTGACATGTTCAATATTACAAATAAAAATTTCCCAAAATATTCTTTATTTGTATATCTTTTTTTTCGCTGTAGCTTTGTTAGTTTTTCATAATAAATGTTTAAAATTGGGAAGATCATTTGTAATCACCTGGTACATCAGTAAGAGCATATTCAACCATTCTTGTTTCATTTTTTGCTCTAGCCTCATCCTTTATCCACTTCATCTTTGAAAAGCTGTGTGAATTTGGGTTTCTACAGCACAAACTTTAGTAACAATGATATAGAGATGCTTCTTTTTACAAATGTTTCAGTTCAAAAAATTAAATATAAACAAAATATTTATAAAGATAAAATTTTAGATTAACAATGAAGCTTGCAAACTAATAATCAAGGGCCATTGGCAATATCTGGCATATTAATGCTGAAATAAACTCCATTGAAATTAACACAGTCACCCTCACTTGACTGGATCCACTTTGATTGGGGCCCCCCCTCAAGCATGGGGCCTGAGGCTTCAGCCTCAATGATAATCCACCACTGTTTACATCACTGTCATCATGCCTGACTATACATGAAGAAATATAAAACTACTGTAGTCTTCCTCTATGTGAACACTGAGTGTATACCAAAATGGGTACCATACTCAAAAACATTCAAACTTCCTATAAAATATATATAAAGGGAAAACTTTACTATCCAGAGTCCAGACAGGGGTCAGAGACAGTCATGCTCTGCCCACAATCATGATGTAACTGATGTAATGATGTCATTGATATTTTTCCCATTATAAAACTGTACACATACATCATTCAACTATTTATAGGCTATTCCTATATTCCATAATTTCAGACAGACCTAATTTGAGTGTTTGTATCAAGGGGTTTGTCTCAACGTTAAATAACTTTTATAAATTCTTGGAGGATGAGTATTAGGGTGTGTCAATTTTGTCAACTTTTTTCAAATCAATTTTGGTAGTGAAAATATAGTGTCTTTTCATGTAAAAACTTGAAATTGGCCAACCAAAATGAAATAAAATAACCCTTACCTACATCAATTTTACCTTAAAGTTTCAGAAATTGACTCTTTTACTAAATAATAGGACATAAATTGATTAACTATTCATATGTCACAGAATTATCCCACTGATCGCATATGGAGTGTTTTCAAGGTCATATAGTTGTTGTACAATGTACAAGTCACAACATGAATAGAACTGTCCCTCACTCTCAGTTGCCTCTTAGATGTCATAGACGGTGGTTTGCTGTTATTGCTCTTGTACCTACTTCATAGTTATTCTACTAGACAAATACTACAGTTTAACTAAGTATGGATTATTGATTATTACAATTATTTATTATCATCATATTCTTCTGTCTAATTATGTTGTAATCCCATGAAATATTTTTTTAGCAAATTTTAGAACATCGAATGACTAAACTTTGAAACATCGTAACTGATATAAAATACTTAAATGTTTTTCTTTCTTTTCAGATATTCCTAAGATGCCAAAATTGAAGACAAGAGGTCAGTCGTCATGCCACTTGAGCCTGTTAGTCGGTACAGGCAAGGAGCTTCCCTTATCAGAACTACTACTCCATGAACAAAATACAAAGGATAGAAGGAACTACACAGAGAAAGAGCTCATAAGGGACATGATTCCCCTTCTTCTGAATCAGTGGAAAAAAGCTAATGTGTTATTCAAACCACCTGTACTCAATCAGTATAGAACTATTGAGCTAAAATTAACAAAGCTGTGGCACAAAGCAGTTGAGACATCACTTGGTAAAGGAAAACTAGCAAAGAAAAATAAATTTCTGCACACACTTGATACTCTTTTTGACATTTTTAACTGCCAGTGTCCCATAGAGTTGTGTTCTGAAGCCAATTGTTCTCCCTCATGCAGAAGAGAACCTCACCCTCACATTGATTGTCGCTGTCCTCGTGAGAAGAAGATCCTGGTTTTGGAGCTGGCTTTCATAAAGGCGCAGAGAACAAAGGCAGGAGGCCAAGGAAGTATGCAGATTGGTTTGGCAGATTATTCAGAAACCAAAAAACAGAAAATCTGAGAAAGGGAAGAAAGGAAGAAAAAGAAGTGAAGAAGCCACCCAAAGAGATGAAGAGCTCTATCAAGAGGTTTCTCACTTCTTTGAAAGCTCTTCAGATGAACAGAAAGAAGCAACATCAGATGATAGCTCCAAAATGCCATCTGAACCTTCGCCGAAGAGAATGAAATACAGGGTGTCCCAGAATTAACTATTTCAATGAAATCGGACAAATTTTTTAAAAACACACTTTTATTTATGTTTATCATGTTTAATATGTGTTAAAAATGTATAAATTTCTAAATTTTTTTCATAATTTTATTTTCATAATTTTTTCATAGTTTTTCATAGTTTTATTTTCATTCTCTTTCAGAACCCTATTAATAATGAATACACAAGAATGCATTTTTGTTGTAACATCCCGTATCAAAGGAATGCAATGTAATGAAATCAGAGAAAAATTTACAAGAAGATTCCACAGAACCAGTCCTACAGACAAAGCGATTCGTGAACTTGTGAACAAATTTAAAAGAACTGGATCCGTACACGACGAGGTGGGAAGTGGACGCCCAAGGACAGCACGTAACAGTACCGAACAGGTACGACAATTGTTTGAGGATGAACCAACAACTTCGGTTAGGGAGGCCGGTCGAAGACTCAACATATCCAAGACAACAGTTCATAGAATCTTGCGTTCGACACTGATGAAAAAGGCTTATCACATTCAAGTACTGCATGCCCTAAATGAAGAGGATTATCCAAATCGAGCAGCAAGGTGTGCAGAAATTGTGGATCAAATCGAAAATGAAAGTTTATTGGATAACATCTTATTCAGTGATGAGGCGACTTTCCACACGTGTGGTAAAGTCAATCGACACAACTGTCGTATCTAGTCCAATGAAAGACCGTCTGAAGTCATAGAATGGCAAAGAGACTCTCCAAAAGTTAATGTGTGGCTTGGAATGACCAAATCCAAAATTTATGGCCCATTCTTCTTTGCGGCAGCAACTGTAACAGGTACCGTCTACCTTCATATACTTCAGCAGTTTCTCGAACCACAGCTTCTTGATGATGGCATTCTTGATAATGTTGTGTTTCAACAAGATGGAGCACCATGTCATTATGCTCTAATTGTTCGAGAATACCTCAACAGACGCCTTCCGAATCGGTGGATTGGACGTGGAGGACCTCGACCTTGGCCTCCGCGTTCTCCGGATTTGACACCCCTGGATTTCTTTGCATGGGGTTTCATAAAAACAAAGGTTTATCGCCAAAAGATCAATAGTTTAGCTGAACTTAAAGAACGCATCCAGTTGGCAGTGCGGGAGATAACACCTGAAATGCTTCAAAATGTGTTTCGCAGCGCTGAGGATAGATTTGAAATTTGCAGAGATACAGACGGTGCACATGTTGAAACTTCTCAATAAAGTTTTGACTTATGATTTATAAATCTATTTGTTTTTGTATAATAATTTAGTAATAAACACAAAATTATGTCAGTTTTTATTAAATTTGTCCGATTTCATTGAAATAGATAGTTAATTCTGGGACACCCTGTACAACACTAAAGACATCTCAAACATTGCCCTTGCCAGTATTCGCCACCATACGGGGTACGAGAGACTGCAGAGATTGCCACTGCTGCTTGGATAGATGCAGGCCTCATCAGCCGAGAGGATACATCCTTAGTGATAGATCATAATAAGATAAGAAGAGCTCAAGGAAAAATAATGAAGGAAATATCTGATTGGCATGAAAAAGATTTGAAGGAGGAAGGTCTCTCTTGCCTTTTGTTTGATGGAAGAAGAGATGACACAAAAGTTCTCCTAGAGGTAGAGGGAATGGACAGAAAGTTTCCCAGTCTCATCAAAGAAGAACACTACTGTGTGTGTTCCGAACCTGGTGGCCACTATTTGTTTCACTTTGTTCCTGAAGCAGAAGTAGAAGGCAAGAAACATGCAGAGGCAATTGCTGATCAAATAATATGTTGGCTTCAAGAAAGAAGACTTGACAGTTCACTGCAGGCCGTTGGTGGAGACTCAACTGCGGTGAACACTGGATGGCAGGGTGGTGTTATGACGCATTTAGAGAAAAAACTTGGAAGAAGGCTTGTTTGGATTGTATGTGATTTGCACACAGGGGAACTACCTCTTCATCATCTCATCCAGGAACTTGATGGTCCTACAAAGAGCAACAAGTGGTGAGGCCCCCTTGGCAACATGCTAGATGAAGCAATGGAATTAGAAATAAATACAAAATTTCCAAAGGTCGAAGTAGGCCCTCCCCTTCCAGTATTGTCTGAAGAAGTTATCAAAGACCTCAGCACGTATCAATCTTATGCTTATCGTATTGTTCATGCAATCAGATCAGGAGAGTTGCCTCAAAATCTGGCTCTCTTGGAGATTGGAACCATAAGTCACAGTTGTTGGTTAACTACAGCGATTCGTTTCTGTAGGATTTGGGTTTCCAAACATGCACTGAAGGGCAAAATGCTACAGAATTTGATGTTGATTGTTGAATTTATTATTGGGTTTTATCTTCCTCACTGGTTTAATGTAAAACTTAATCCAATGTGGATGGAGGGGCCCAACCACATCTTGTTTCAATTACAGCTACTGAGAACCCAAAGGAAAGTAGTGGTGGACATCGTGTTACCTGTGGTGAGAAGGTCCACTTGGTATGCTAGGCCAGAGGCAGTTTTGCAAGCAATACTCTGCAGCCAATGTACCAAAGAGCGAACTGAGGCTGTGGAAATCATTCTAAAGCTTAGAGGAACATCACTAGATGATGACCAGCTGGGAGACTGCTCTGTTCAGACAAGGAAGGTACCTCCGATAAACGTCAATGCCATGAAATTGTCAGAATTAGTTAATTTGATCTAAGAAAATACTTTTTTAGCTATAAAGTAATAAATTTGGTAAATTTTTACAAGTGTACATTACAGGCTTTGTAAATCAAAACTATGTTTTTTGATGGTTTTGGATGTGGTTTGAACAAAGGTTAATTAAACCAGGAACTCTCATCCACAGTAACTGCTAGAGAGCTTATAGTGAACTAAGGAATCTTAGGTATTTGCATTCCACCATCAATCATAGTGCTAACTTTGTGGACCCGGAAACAGGTGCCCACATGCAGAACATCGAACGTTTGTGGAAGGACGTCAAACATTGGGTGCTTCGTCCTGGGAATAAAAACGTCTACTACTCGCAGTACCTAGCCTGATATATGTTCATAAGTGAACATCGAACAGAAGAGTGCCTTCACGCCTTCCTAAGGGAAGTAGCAAAGCTCTATCCTCCAGAACAGTGAAATCCATTCCAGGTTAGTTACTTTAGTTAGGTTAAGTTGGCTAGGTTAGTTACTTTAGTTAGGTTAAGTTGGCTAGGTTAGTTACTTTAGTTAGGTTAAGTTGGCTAGGTTAGTTACTTTAGTTAGGTTAAGTTGGCTAGGTTAGTTACTTTAGTTAGGTTAAGTTGGCTAGGTTAGTTACTTTAGTTAGGTTAAGTTGGCTAGGTTAGTTACTTTAGTTAGGTTAAGTTGGCTAGGTTAGTTACTTTAGTTAGGTTAAGTTGGCTAGGTTAGTTACTTTAGTTAGGTTAAGTTGGCTAGGTTAGTTACTTTAGTTAGGTTAAGTTGGCTAGATTAGTTACTTTAGTTAGGTTAGTTAATTTAGTTGGTTAGGTTAGTTAATTTAGTTAGGTTGGTATTATTCTACTATTACACCCGTCTAACGTCCAGCAATTATTATATGTTCATTAAGTAGATTTTTTAATTCTAAGACACTTTCCTTCTAAAGCATTTCCGTCGCAAATGCTTCATTTTCGAGATATAAACATTTTTTTGGTGTGTATCTAGTGTGTGTTCGTATGTTCATTTGTGTGTTCGTACGTTCATTTGTGTGTTCGTTACATGTCTGCCCAATCAGTGCGCTCCATCCATTTCGAATTTGAATTTGAATTACTTTCGTACCGGAATGGAACACTCATTCCACTCATTCAGAAGTACATTAGGCCTGGCTTTGTGATTTATAGTGATTCCTGGGCTGCCTACAAGACTATAAGTGATTTAGGTTAGGTTAGGTCAATTTTGAAGGTGAAATTTGTTTTTCCTATGGTTTTTGATGTTTTAAACGAATCTGACCTTCAAAACCGTCGGAAATGACTCATTTTCAATTGCCGGCTGGGGGAAGGGGGGTTATCTCAAAAACGAGTCATTTCCGACGGTTTTGAAGGTCAGATTCGTTCAAAACACATCAAAAACCATAGGAAAAACATAAATTTCACCTCGAAAGGGAGACGGGTATAATACTGTACATTTACCATCAGGTTGGTTGGTTGTCAGGTTGGTTGGTTGTCAGGTTGGTTGGTTGTCAGGTTGGTTGGTTGTCAGGTTGGTTGGTTGTCAGGTTGGTTGGTTGTCAGGTTGGTTGGTTGTCAGGTTGGTTGGTTGTCAGGTTGGTTGGTTGTCAGGTAGGTTGGTTGTCAGGTAGGTTGGTTGTCAGGTAGGTTGGTTGTCAGGTAGGTTGGTTGTCAGGTAGGTTGGTTGTCAGGTAGGTTGGTTGTCAGGTAGGTTGGTTGTCAGGTAGGTTGGTTGTCAGGTAGGTTGGTTGTCAGGTAGGTTGGTTGTCAGGTAGGTTGGTTGTCAGGTAGGTTGGTTGGTTGTCAGGTTGGTTGGTTGTCAGGTTGGTTGGTTGTCAGGTTGGTTGGTTATCAGGTTGGTTGGTTGTCAGGTTGGTTGGTTGTCTGGTTGGTTGTCAATTTAGTTAGGTTAGGTTGGTTAATTTAGTTAGGTTAGGTTGGTTAATTTAGTTAGGTTAGGTTGGTTAATTTAGTTAGGTTAGGTTGGTTAATTTAGTGGTTATTATGTATTTTATCACACTCAGTCATTTTACACACCAAAATACATTTTTCTAGTAGTATTTGATGTGATTTGTTCAAATATGACCTCCATTTCCGTCGGAAATGAGATCCAACAAAGTTATAGTACTTTGAAGTTTGGCTCATTTTCAAGGGAAATGGAAGTCAAAATCTAAGCAAAACACATCAAATATTACTAGAAAAATGTATTTTGATATTAATTAACCTAACCTAACCTAACCTTACCTAACCTAACCGTGGCTAAACGAGCCTAACCCTGGCTAAACGAGCCTAACCCTGGCTAAACGAGCCTAACCCTGGCTAAACGAGCCTAACCCTGGCTAAATGAGCCTAGAGTATTACCTTATTATGGATTAGGTGGTGGATACAGACGAGAGCTCGTTTAGCCAGGGTTAGGCTCGTTTAGCCAGGGTTAGGCTCGTTTAGCCAGGGTTAGGCTCGTTTAGCCAGGGTTAGGCTCGTTTAGCCAGGGTTAGGCTCGTTTAGCCAGGGTTAGGCTCGTTTAGCCAGGGTTAGGCTCGTTTAGCCAGGGTTAGGCTCGTTTAGCCAGGGTTAGGCTCGTTTAGCCAGGGTTAGGTTCGTTTAGCCAGGGTTAGGTTCGTTTAGCCAGGGTTAGGTTCGTTTAGCCAGGGTTAGGCTTGTTTAGCCAGGGTTAGGTTAGGTTAGGTAAGGTTAGGTTAATTAATATCAAAATACATTTTCCTAGTAATATTTGATGTGTTTTGCTTAGATTTTGACTTCCATTTCCCTTGAAAATGAGCCAAACTTCAAAGTACTATAACTTTGTTGGATCTCATTTCCGACGGAAATGGAGGTCATATTTGAACAAATCACATCAAATACTACTAGAAAAATGTATTTTGATGTGTAAAATGACTGAGTGGGATAAAATACATAATTACCAATTTAGTTAGGTTAGGTTGGTTAATTTGGTGGTTAGGTTAGGTTAGGTTGGTTAATTTGGTGGTTAGGTTAGGTTAGGTTGGTTAATTTGGTGGTTAGGTTAGGTTAGGTTGTTTAATTTGGTGGTTAGGTTAGGTTGTTTAATTTGGTGGTTAGGTTAGGTTGGTTAATTTGGTGGTTGTTAGATTAGGTTGTTTAATTTGGTGGTTAGGTTAGGTTGTTTAATTTGGTGGTTAGGTTAGGTTGGTTAATTTGGTGGTTGTTAGATTAGGTTAGGTTGGTTAATTTGGTGGTTGTTAGGTTAGGTTAGGTTGGTTAATTTGGTGGTTGTTAGGTTAGGTTGGTTAATTTGGTGGTTAGGTTAGGTTGGTTGGTTAATTTGGTGGTTAGGTTAGGTTGGTTGGTTAATTTGGTGGTTAGGTTAGGTTGGTTGGTTAATTTGGTGGTTAGGTTAGGTTGGTTGGTTAATTTGGTGGTAGGTTAGGTTGGTTGGTTAATTTGGTGGTTAGGTTAGGTTGGTTGGTTAATTTGGTGGTTAGGTTAGGTTGGTTGGTTAATTTGGTGGTTAGGTTAGGTTGGTTGGTTAATTTGGTGGTTAGGTTAGGTTGGTTGGTTAATTTGGTGGTTAGGTTAGGTTGGTTGGTTAATTTGGTGGTTAGGTAGGTTGGTTGGTTAATTTGGTGGTTAGGTTAGGTTGGTTGGTTAATTTGGTGGTTAGGTTAGGTTGGTTAATTTGGTGGTTAGGTTAGGTTGGTTAATTTGGTGGTGTGGTTAGGTTGGTTAATTTGGTTAGGTTGGTTAATTTGGTTAGGTTGGTTAATTTGGTTAGGTTGGTTAATTTGGTTAGGTTGGTTAATTTGGTTAGGTTAGGTTGGTTAATTTGGTTAGGTTAGGTTGGTTAAGTTAGGTTGGTTAATTTGGTTAGGTTAGGTTGGTTAATTTGGTTAGGTTAGGTTGGTTAATTTGGTTAGGTTAGGTTGGTTAATTTGGTTAGGTTAGGTTGGTTAATTTGGTTAGGTTAGGTTGGTTAATTTGGTTAGGTTAGGTTGGTTAATTTGGTTAGGTTAGGTTGGTTAATTTGGTTAGGTTAGGTTGGTTGTTAGTTAATTTAGTTGGTTAGGTTGGGTTTGGTTGGTTGTTAGTTAAGTTTGGTTGGTTGTTAGTTAATTTAGTTAGGTTAGGTTGGTTAATTTAGTTGTTAGGTTGGTTAATTTAGTTAGGTTGGTTAATTTAGTTAGGTTAGGTTGGTTAATTTAGTTGTTAGGTTGGTTAATTTAGTTGTTAGGTTGGTTAATTTAGTTAGGTTAGGTTGGTTAATTTAGTTAGGTTAGGTTGGTTAATTTAGTTAGGTTAGGTTGGTTAATTTAGTTAGGTTAGGTTAGTTTTTTTTATCAGAATTACATTTTCCTAGTGTAGTTTTCTCTGCTTTGTTGGAATTTCACACACATTTCTTGTGCAAATGAGTAGAAACACTCCCTATTTTGGAATGGAAAAAAAAATAGTTTCTATTCATTTGCACAAGAAATGGGTATCAGATTCGAACAAAGCAGAGAAAACTACACTAGAAAAATGTAATTTTGATAAAAAATGTAGCCCCTGTGTCCAGCCAAATATTTACCGCCTACCCCTCATACGTTGGTGCAAACTTGGAATTCACAGGGTGTTCAATTTAAAACCTAAACCTTAAAGTAGACTTTTGAATAGGCCCTATATTTGGGGGCAATCCCAGTACAACACGTTATTCTCAAGCTTTAGTCTGTGCTAAATACGCTCGTTTTGCTGCAGACTGGAGTTTTGGGAGGTTAATTTATGTCGAAGTTCGAGCATTGGCCCCTACGACTTTTAAATTCAATTAGTCTACGAGTTAAACTAACCTAACTACCAATAAAGCCTCTTAAACTTACAGCATATATAGCAAAAGCAACAATGGCAAAATATATCAGCCTATTCTTCATTGTAAACTTAGAAGCCCCAAATGAAATTCTAGTATAAGTTTTGCAAAAGGGAACCTGATGCTGAAACCTTCATAACAGTTCAAGGAACTTTCATCATAATGAAATCTATAGCCAACCAAGTTTGTCGAGTATGTCTATGTATGATGAAAAGTAGCATCTTTACTTGCAAAAAGTAGCGTCAGTTGAAAAAAGGTAGCCCAATATAATATGCAACAAGAATATGTAGGTACAGTATATATGATATATATCGAATTGTTCATTCTGACGAAGGTCAAGCTTGTCACTCTACCTTAGACCTACAGTTTAACGTGGAATCCGAACCACGCCGCACCATGGGTGGTCAGAAATGACAAACTCTTCACCTGGACTCGATCTCACGACCTCTCGATCAGCAGCCCAGCGTCTTAACCACTAGGCTACCCAGGGTACCCAGTTATCTACCAACCAAGTTTTATTGTGTGGAAGGATGAACAGCTTGGTTTGTTGCGCGTCGCCTACCGTCGCCGGGTTTCGAATCCGTTGCCGGTGGATTCGTGGTCAGCGATGCTAATCACTATATCACCGAGGCGCATATATATATATATATATATGAAAATTATTTCACGAAAGTAACACGTGAAAAATATTTATGATGAATAAAACCACGAAGGAAAGGAAACACAAAATGGTGCTCAAGCGCTTTCGTCTAATGACATCCTCAGGAACACTGAAGTACATAAAAGGGTGACAGCCTATATATAGGTTACAGAAAAAAAAAAGAATAATAAAAAATAATATATATATATATTATATAATATATATATGTGTGTATATATATATATATATGCAATAAACGGAGAAGTAAAAATAAAAATTAAAATTAAAGGATTATCAGAGAGGCATACATATTTGTAAGGAAAAAATATCGATTTTTAGCACAAGATCAAATGAATTATAAAAATATAAATTTATAGGAAATCTGCCCGGGTTTTAACACTGCCTTTTTGGTTAAGTTTCGATGTATATAAAAATAAAATGAAAATTAAAAGTTAATAAAGTAGCATACAAGTTTACCAAAGATTTAGTGTTCTACCCTTCTTATCTAAATCTGTTTTGAAGGAATTCAAAACAACAGGATCGAGTTGAAAAAGACCTTTGCTTATGTTGAAGTTATTTGAAAGTTGGATAATGGCAGACTCAAGAATATTTCTATTAACAATGTTGCTAGAGTGGAATAAAACTGAAGCATTATTCCAATCAATACAGTGGGATAACTCTGACAAATGGACAAAAAGGGCACTGGACAACTGTCCTGTTCTAATTACGAAGATAACTTTCCTAAACGTTTTCGCAATAGCCTCTCACAATTAAAAAAGATGGGGAGCTCCATATTACTAAAGCAGACAAGGCTAACACCATAGTTATTATGGACAAAGTGGACTACATCGGAAAGATGAACGAGCTTCTCCAGGACCCCGCCACATACAGCAAACTTAGGAAGAACCCGCAGGATGACGTCATCAAATCATTTAATAGTGGCTTGAAACGCATTCTCAAAGATCATAAGGACTTAATTCCGCTTTTCATGTCCACTTCACCTTCTCTGCCCTACCTTTATGGTCTTATTAAAACCCACAAACCTGGCAACCCTATGCGCCCTATTATTAGCTCGGTGGGCTCTATTACTTATAAACTCTCCAAATGGCTTGTCAAAGTCTTGTCCCCCATTCTCGGAACTATCTCTGATTCACATGTAAAAAATTCCATGGATCTTACTGAAAAATTGAATAATGCACGTACTGAAACTAACGATAGATTGATCAGTTTTGACGTTTGTTCATTGTTTACAAAAGTGCCGATTGACGATATGCTTGACTTTCTCTCCAAAGAATTACATAAGTATGACCTGCCACTACCTTCACACATTGTTTTGGATCTTATTAAGCTTTGCATCAAAGACTGTAAATTCACTTTCAATAACGAGTATTATCAACAAGTTTTTGGGATGGCCATGGGCAACTTATCGCCCCTCCTCTCCAATATTTATATGGAGTTTTTCGAAATTACTTACATTCCGAGAATCCTGGGGGTTGGCATCCCTTGGTTGCGGTACGTCGACGATATTTTGTGTATCTGGCCCATGAATCGTGACCTGGATAACTTCCTCCTTCAGTTAAATGATCAAGTCCCCTCCATTAAGTTTACTTTAGAAGTGGAACAAGACAATTCAATCCCATTTTTGGATGTGCGTGTACATAGGGAAAGCCCAGGTTTTAAGTTTAGTGTCTATCGGAAAACAACAAACAATTTGTCCTACGTACACTTTTACTCGGGACATGACACCCCCACTAAGAAGGCCATTTTTTCATCAATGTTTCTCCGCGCCCTTAGGATCGCCAGTCCGGAATACATCGATGCCGAATTGGAAAAAATCAACGGTATTGGAAGTGATCTGTGTTATCCATCTGCGTTTATGGAATCTTGTCTCAACAAGGCAAAACGAACTTTCTATCGTGTCAATAATAACACTCGTACTTTGTCAAAAAATATTTTAGTACTTCCATTTTTCCCGGGCTTTTTAGGCATTGCTAATGTACTTAAACTTTTGGATATTAATGTAGTATTTTCATATAACAATATTGTGAAAAATATCATAGTAAAAAATAGCCCTACCAATAATTCAGGCATTATTTATAAAATTGGGTGTAAACAATGTAATTCCTTTTACATAGGTCAGACGGGAAAGGATTTGCACACACGTATAAAACAGCATCAATATTCCGTTAGAACAGGACAGTTGTCCAGTACCCTTTTTGTCCATTTGTCAGAGTTATCCCACTGTATTGATTGGAATAATGCTTCAGTTTTATTCCACTCTAGCAACATTGTTAATAGAAATATTCTTGAGTCTGCCATTATCCAACTTTCAAATAATTTCAACATAAGCAAAGGTCTTTTTCAACTCGATCCTGTTGTTTTGAATTCCTTCAAAACAGATTTAGATAAGAAGGGTAGAACACTAAATCTTTGGTAAACTTGTATGCTACTTTATTAACTTTTAATTTTCATTTTATTTTTATATACATCGAAACTTAACCAAAAAAGGCAGAGTGTTAAAACCGGGGCAGATTTCCAGTATAAATTTGTATTTTTATAATTCATTTGATCTTGTGCTAAAAATCGATATTTTTTCCTTACAAATATGTATGCCTCTCTGATAATCCTTTAATTTTAATATATATATATATATATATATATATGTATATATATATATATATATATATATATATATGTATGTGTATATATATATATATATATATATATTATTTTTTATTATTATTATTTTTTTCTGTAACCTATATATAGGCTGTCACCCTTTTATGTACTTTAGTGTTCCTGAGGATGTCATTAGACGAAAACGCTTGAGCACCATTTTGTGTTTCCTTTCCTTCGTGGTTTTATTCATCATATATATATACAACCTTACCTTACAACCTTACAAAGGTTACGCGCGATGATTTCTCATTTCGCGAAGGTCAAGCTTGTCGCCCCTCCTCTCGAGTTGGCCTGGTGAAGTAGTGAGTTGGATTCTTGCGCTCTCCACCTCACATAGCCAGGTACGCCCGGCTCATCGGGGATTGTTCTGAGCCAGGCGTCTAGTCTTCTTTTGAAGATTTCCACTGCAACTCCCTTCGTGTTCTTAGGTCTTTGGGCAACTGATTAAACAGTTTTGGTCCTCTCACTACAAAACTATTTTCTTTCAGGGTTAAGGATGTTCCCTGTCTCGCCTTCAATTTGGGAATATGACACAGTCTACCGCTTCTACTTTCCATCGTTGTTTGGGGAGTTATGGGATTCAGAGTAAGATTAGGGACTAGTTTCTCCATTATTTTCCAAGTGTAAATAATGGTGTATCTCTCTCTTCTCCTTTCCAGTGAATATAGGTCTAGTTCTCGTAACCTTTCCCAGTAATTTAGTTCTTTGCACCCATTGATCTTGGCTGTGAAGCTTCTTTGGATCCCCTCGAGCTGTCTAATGTCTTCTTTTTTATATGGGGAAGTTAGGACCGAGCAGTATTCTAATTTGGGTATGATCAGGGTTTTCAGTAGAGGAATCATTACATTCCTATCCCTTCGTTTAAAGGTTCTCAATATCTGACCCGTTATTCTCTTTGCTCTGTTTACTGCAATCTTATTTTGTGTTTCAAATTTCGCATCATCTGTCATTACAACCCCTAAATCTTTTGCTCTGGAATTTCTCTGAATTTCCTGTCCATTTGGGGTATAATAGTCCATGCACTTTAGGTCTTCTCTTTTTCCGTACCGTAATAGCTGAAATTTCTCGGTGTTAAACTTCATATTGTTGTCTTCAGTCCACTTGTAGATTTTGTTTATGTCGGTTTGTAAAGATCCTATGTCTTCTGGGTTTCTTATTTTTCTACTGATCTTTGTGTCATCCGCAAAGGATGTTACTGTGCTGTCTCTGGTAACGTCCTCATCTATGTCAGTTAGCATGATTATGAAGAGTAGTGGAGCTAATACTGTTCCTTGTGGTACTGAGCTGAGGACCTCTGATTCTGATGAAGATACTCCTTGTACTGTAACGACTTGCCTCCGCTCACTAAGGAAATTATATATCCATTTCCCTACTTTTCCTGTTATTCCCATATATTTCAGTTTATGTATTATGATTCCGTGGTCACACTTGTCGAACGCTTTAGCAAAGTCTGTGTATAGTACATCATAGTTTTCATTACTTTCAAGTGAATCAATAATGTTGTTGTAGTGTTCCATTAGTTGTGATAGGCATGATCTGCCTGATCGAAACCCGTGTTGATTATCATTGAATTTTTTCTGAGTTTCCAAAAAGTCATAGATTTTCTGTCTAACTATTCTTTCAAATATTTTAGTGAGATGAGATGTAAGCGACACTGGCCTATAGTTTTTGGCCTGGGATCGATCTCCTACTTTATATATTGGGACTATGTTCGCGCTCTTCAGGATGCCCGGTATTTCTCCCGTGTCTAATGATCGTCTCCATATCCAGTATAGGGGCTCAGCGATTGCATTCTTGCAGTTTTTGATCAGTGTGGCATTCCATTTATCCGGTCCTGCCGCTGAGTGTGTTTTTAGTTTCCCTATAGCTTGTGTAATATCATCCGTCGTGAAGTCGAAATCCGTTATACTTTCCCCTTGCTCCTGAAGAATCATGCGTCAGGACTGATAATAACTGGGGATGTCTGCAATATAAACTAGTGAAAATTGCAATAAAGTGAATACGATTATGGATGTTATTCTGACTATAACACAAAGCATTGTTGCTTTCAGTGGTGAAAGCCTCGTCAGTAATTTGACCCCCCTATTTGCATGGTGCTATAAAATTCCGAAGAGGAAGAGCTATTGTTATCCCAAAGCGATATGATGACTAAACTTATGGAAAAACTATACACGCTCACAACATGGTATCGTATGTGATACTTTATTTCATAATTAAATATAAATTATTAATTAATTGCATTAAATATCTACAAAATTGCCTCGGGATTGGCGACATAGCCTATTGGTAATGAAAATAATTGCCATACATACATACATAGAACCCAATATGGAGGCATTGGGCCCACCCAACCGAAGGCAAATAAACATAAAGAGGTCCTTTGAAGACCTGCATATACATAACTCTCTAACAAAAAAACGTAGGGCTTTTGTCGTTAACTCTCCACTGTAATCTGCTGGAAATTTCCCACAGATGAGGGTATCAGGCAATCAACCCATAGCCCAATATAGTTTTTTAAAAAAACTGCTTAATATAGCATTGTTTGTATATATTAAGTTAAGGTATATATGTCTATTATATGTATCCATCTCATAATTGTAAGCACCTGCTGATTTACGGGGGGCACCCCCTTTTAGTCAATCTTGCCGCCCCTTCCAAATGCTTATTTTTTCATAATAATTTTTTTTAATTTCTAAAAGCAAAAAAGTACATACTTTTTTAAATTATAAAAATATCAACACCACCCTTGTAAATACCTGGCAACTTACCTTTCAATTTTATTTTTAGAAAATGTGTATAAAAATAATATTTCCCTTCGTATACTCAATTAAATTATGCTTTCCAGCTTTAAATATTCATTTATTAATGGTTGTAAGCATTTGTAGACACAAGGTTAATGTGCTTGTAAACCCTTTGCGTAGTATTCACATTGACCATCTTCCTCTCTCTAAATAACTGATTCAGGTAATACAGATAACGTCAATCAAATTAGTTCCAATATTTACTACCAGAAACCTGGTCTTTAACTACATTTTAGTAAACGCTAAAAATTTGCCTGCTGGTGCTTAAAGGGTTAACACATGTATTTTTAATTTCAGTGTATGTAATTATATTTATATATAATTAAACATTATTTTGGCGCAATTTTTACACATGTAAAGGTCCGCCCCCTCCTTTCGAAAATTCTAGATCCACTACTGATTGTAAGGTCAGTGAAAAATTGTCATTTATTTTAGATACAACTTTTGGGGATCTTGTGGTATCAATTTTGGATGCCGGCAGCGTTCTTTCTACTCTTTTGTTGAAGGTGGCACTGGTAGATTGTAGCCTGGAAAATTATCAGCCCATGCCAATATCGTGACGTCATTTTGTACGAATCAGGTCTTGACTGATCTTGCAGTGTGACAGGAGGCTGAGTGCTGTTAGAAGATCCATGGCCTATCTCCATCCATACCATTCCCTTATTTGAGATTGTAAATGTTCATTTAGCACTTTTATATGCTGTGTCTGATCCACTGTTCATCCAACAATGTGCAACCAACTAGGTCCATGGACTGAAATGGCTCCCCACACCATTATTTTCTGAGGAAACTTTAGGGTATTTTTAAAGCAATCTGGACTATATTTTTGTCCGACTCGATTCATCCGAAAACACAACCTGTAAATTACAATGACAAAGCTAAGAATCCTTGAAACAATGAGAACTCTTGTTAATTTTTACAAATGGTGGAATAGTGGTGAAGCTGACTAAGCCTGAATTAGTCTATATTTTGAGCCATATTTACTTTATTTCTTCATTTAAATGTTTTAAAAGTGTTTCAAGTGTTTTATTTATGATTTAATAACCACAGTTCTTATCTTCTCCCAATCATTTTAAATCCACTGAGAATGTTGTTGAGCCCAAGCATCTGGAGACTCAATCATCCGCTGGGTAAGTCGTGGTTTCTTCCGAGGGCGATAGGCCTTCAATCCTGCCTCCAAAAGTTTAGTATTTACTGTTTTGCGGCTTATGCTAATATTTTTAGCTGCTAAAAAGTTTGCCAGCTTCTTAGTAGAAACTCTTTTGTTTTTAAAGACATTTTATTAGTTTTCTGTCGGTTCTTGGTGTAGTGATCCTTCGTCAACCACATTTAACTTTTCGTTTACAATCAACAGAAATCACTCTATTTTTTTCTTCACAAGACTAACTGCCTGAGTTGAAATACAAAGTTTCCTAGCAATTTCTTTTTTAGTTCAAAATTCTTCAGTAACACTATAGGTAATTTGCCCCAGTTTACGAGCGCTCAAGTCTTTCTTTTTGCCCATGATTATGAAAGTCTGTAAAATTCGCAATAGACAGAAAAATATACCATTAGTACATCAAATACAGTACTGTGCATTAAAATGTTCTTGTGAAACAAATGAAAGGTAAAAACTGCGAATATAACACAAAAAGCATGCACTACACAACACACTTGTCAAACGTTTACGGTGCACTGAACTCAAGTTCATTACGTTGCTAGACAGCAGGAATGCTAGACAGTTATACCACCCAAAGTTTCCAGGCACGACTATTTCGCTTCGAAATGAAATCACGTTTCGATATAATGGAAGTTAACAATATTTAACCAACACAAACAAATAATGTGTATGGTTTTACCCAGAAAATACGGATAATTTAAAGAATTGTGGGGCCGCGCAGTTAATTTTCCGCATTTATATTATTTTTATATTAGTTACCGACAAACCAATTTTGCGCGTACCAAATTGTATATATTTTATCACTGTGTAATTTGAAGAATCATATATAATCTTTATAAATAAGTATTGTACATAAATTTATATATATATATTTAATTAATTCAGCTGTATATAAAATAACAAAATCTTCTGTAAAATAACCTCAGCCAACCAAGAACTCAATAAACTCTGAAAACGACCGGCTTTTCCTTCAAGACGCCAACCCCCCAAACGACAGGGAGAGAAGAGGACACGAGAGGCCCCTAAAAGAGATACCCAACAAAGCGATAGTTTGCCTCTCGTATCCTTCATTCTTCCCGGCAACTACAAGTAGCACCAAGAAGGAACCAGCTACAATTGGTGACCCCGGAGTGACCCGAAGCAGCCAGCGGAAGCAGCATCCTTCAGTCGCCGGGCGGAACAAACCGAAGCCACGCCTCTTCGCCGCCCACCCGTAGTAGCCAGTCGGAACCAAAGCAGCAGCAGACCCGAATTACATTCCCGCAAGATGGAATCTGTTGAATCAGGAGTGCACCATGTCACCATCAAGCCACCCACGTTCTCTGAAGCGTCGGCCGCAGGATGGTTCTCCATCATGGAGGCACAATTCCACATTTCCAGAATAACATCCGAAGAGACCAAATTTTTCCATGTTCTAGCCTCGTTACCCCGCGAAGTCGTCTCACGAATTTCAGCAGCAACTCTCTCCAACAAGTCGTACACTGATTTAAAAGAAGAAATCGTGAGTCATTACGAAAAGACGAAGCCAGAACTCTTCGAACGACTCATCTCCAACACTCCTCTCACTGGAAAGCCCTCCCAATTCCTTCAAGATATTCACCAAACGGCACTGAAGGTGGGCGTCAGCGATAATTTGGTGAAGCATAAATTCATCCAGGCGCTCCCATCCTCAATAGCGCCCGTCGTAGCAGCACAAAAGGAGCTGACGCTAACTCAACTCGGCAAACTAGCCGATGAGTTAATACAGTTCGCTCAACAAAGCTGCTACGCGGCGCCAACGTCAACTCGAGCCAATACAAACCCAAGAACGAATATCCCCATCGGCCTAAAACCCTTCAGCGAGAATCAGCGGCCGGTGGTGTGCCGCGCGCACCTTTATTATGGCCCCCAAGCAAGGACCTGCAGGCCATGGTGCAAGTGGCCAAATAAAGATGACGCCAAGCTGCTCCCCTCGTCACGCCCAAATTCAAGATCTTCCTCACCATCAAGAGAAACGTCGGAAAACTAGATAAGCAGGCTGTGATTAACGCGACGTCCGGCCTGCCGCTGATCTCAGTCGCAGCTCGCATCGCCAGTCTGAAGGTCAATTTTATCATTGACACAGGAGCGAGCATCTCAATTTTACCACCAACTTGTGTCAATGATTGTCAACTCCACCTGTTGAAAAAAGTGGTTAGAAATAACCGCATATATTTCCAAATAAAATATAAACAAAATAAATAAAAATAAAAACCCTTGTTTCTAACCAACTAGTGAAGTTGGGTTTCCCTAATTAACAAAAAGAAGGAGAAAAAAAAAGTTTCTGGGCCAAAGAAAAACGGAGCTTTGTCCAGTCTTGAAAATTTTTGACCGCATGAAGCGGGCCCTTTTTTCTCAAAAAAATTAAAATGCTCGTGGTTACCCAAACCGGGAAACTGAGTCAACCTTCAAACCTAACAACCTTTAATTAAACCGTATCCTTAATTAATAACCACTGCAATTAATCAAAACCCATGTTTAACTAAATAGAGGCCTATCAGAACTAGGTGCAAGTAAGTTAAAGAAAATAACTAAGGTAAGAGAAAAACTAGGTACCTAGACGAAACTCGAACCGGGCTACAACGGCCCTAACTCAATAATTAAATGGCTGTTATAGCCCCTATTAAAACCTAAAGGCAATATAGCCCTAACTTAACTTAAATAAAACCTTCTAAACCTTAAACCTCTAAAACCAAAAACTTAAGGGCAATCCAGCCCTAGCCTAACTTAACCTGCAAAACCTAGGTCTGGGAAATAGCCCCTACAAATAAATAACCTAGCAGTGTGTTAAACAATAACCTAAAACTTAACAACGAAAATTAAAAACCTGGAAACTAAATGAAACTTATGAATCAGTTAGAAACTGAAAGGGTAACGTTCAACTGGCAACTTCATTTTTGGTAAGTCTAAATTAATTTTGATGAATTTAGCTTCACCATAGTTAGTAATCTGGCTGCTGACCAAATTTAACCTGAAAACCACTGCAACCTACAGTGAAAAAGTCTGTAGCTGTGTTGACAGTGTCTAAATAGGCCATTATTATTTCTATAATTACCGAGTCTATTTAAAGTAAACTTAACCTTAATACTACACCTAAATCAAAATAATCTCTCTCAAGCTAAATAATAAATTTTTCAATATGGCGCCCCCGGGTGGGCAGTCGAGAAGTTAGTTACCCTTTTTTTGTTTTAATTCTGATACAATAGTTTTAAATCCAGTGAATTAAATTTTTTACATAATCTGAAAATTTAAATATAAATATCATTTATAATAAACCTAAAAATGGCTAATCAAACTGAAGCCACTCGTGGAAAAAGTATGGAGACCTGGTTGGGAAGTGATGTGGAAGCACTTGAAACTAGTAAACTGGTAAAAAGGAGGGGAGCAATCAGAACCTCAGCTACTAAACTTTTAGCTACAATCAAAGAGAGATGGGATGATTGGACTGAGGAACAAAAAAATTCACATGCTCGGCTTTTGTCCTCACAACAAGACAAGTTACAAAATTTAGACGAGGAAATCCTTAGAATGTATGTTTGTTCCGAAGGCTTCTCAGAGGATAAACAAGAAAAACTAGATGAAAAAAATAGTTATTACCACTTTGAAATAGATCAAATGATACAAGCATTAACAACTAAAAAAGAAAATAATGCCGAAGCCAAACCTAAACCAAGAATAGGTACTAAAATTCCTGAGCTTCAAATATTACCATTTGATGGAAATCCCTCTAAATTTCAAAACTTTAAGACCTCATTCAGAAACATTTATGATAACATAGGTCTTTCTGAAGAAGAGAAATTTGCCTACCTAAAACAACATTTGAGTGGAAACCCTGCCATTCAAATAAACTGCATGCAAGAGAGTAAAACATCTTATGAAGAAGCATGGCAGCAGTTGGAGGGCTGTTATGCAACACCAGGCCAAATTAAATTCTCCATAATAAAATCACTTTTAACCAAATCCAAAATAACCAAAGATTTTAAATCACTTCATGACTTTCAAGCAGATATGCACTCTACCATAAATTTAATGCAAACTCAAAAATTAGAATTAGAAGATATACTCTTGTATGTATATTATAATAAACTAAGTCAAGAAACTCGGGAATTTTTAAGAACTTGTGGGTTTAAACTCTATGACCACTTTAATAAGTTTAAAGAAGCAATTGCTGAAGCTACCAAAACCTTAGCTAATGTTAATTTTGATCTGGAACAAAGTGAGTTAACTACCTTGATACCTAAACAAAAAAGAAACTTCTCTCCAGAACCAGCCAGAAAACCATGGTATTCTGGCCAAACTACAGCTGCTCTGGCGGTTTCTACCCAAAGACAATCCTCAAGAAGAGCTCAATATACTGACCAGAGAGAACCTTACTGCAAATTGTGTAAGAAAAACTCTCACAGAATCTCAAAATGTGATTCTTTCCCTGAAAGTTGGGATAACCTGAAAAAACTTGCTAAATTAAATTATTGTACTAAATGTACCTCATCTAAACACCAAGCCAAAGAATGCCCCATTTCTTTACAACCCTGTTCATTTTGTAGGTTTTCTAACCATTTATCCTTCCTTTGTACCAAACAAAAAGGAAAACCAGAGGAAGATAAGAAAACCAAAACCAGTATGGAAGTAGCTACCCAAAAAGAAAACTCAAAACAAGGGAAACAAGTTACTAACTTATTAAGTTTAAAAAACACTGATCAAGAATTAGCATTAATCCCTTCCATGCAAATGAGAATAAGAAACTCAGAAAAATCAATTAAATGCAGAGCACTTTTGGATAATTGTAGTCAAGCCAGCTACATTACCAAGGAACTTGTGAAAAAATTAAATCTTCCAACTAAACACTACGAGGAATCCATAACCATAACAGGATTTATAGCCAACAAGAAACAACCAAATTA
Source organism: Bathynomus jamesi (assembly GCA_023014485.1). NCBI lineage: Eukaryota > Metazoa > Arthropoda > Malacostraca > Isopoda > Cirolanidae > Bathynomus > Bathynomus jamesi. The sequence goes on from JAJOZX010000303.1 coordinate 1,526,981, forward strand.
TGAAGTAGCTATAATTAAATTGGAGGATTCTAGAAACCCTTGAAACTACCAAGAAATAGAAGCCATCATAATTGATGATATTAATATTAAATATGAAGTTCCAGGATTACTGAAACTTCAAACTTATTTAAAATCATTAAATTATCAGCTTGCAGATCACTTTGAAGCTGATGAAGTGGCTGACTTCATGTTAATTTTTGGGGCTGCAACCCACAAACTTTTTGCCCTCAGCAGTCATCAGATTCATACTGCCTCTTGTTATAAATCTCCCTATGGAATACTTTTATTGGGTTTCCCTTCAGATTACTACCCTGAAAAAGAAAAAGAACCAATAAGAGATCAGATCAGCTTCTGTATTACCAACCCGCTACCTACTAGTACAACTTCTAATGAAGATCTAAAAAAAATTGAACACCAGATTGCACAATTTAGCAAACTAGAAAACTTGGGTATTTCTGGGGATGAACCATTTTCAAACAAAGAAAAAGATCTGATTGCAAACTTTGAAAAGGAAGTTAAAATAGAAGATGAAAGATTGTCTGTTAAGGTACCATGGAATGACCAAAAAGATAAAATTTCACCAAACTTTAACTATGCTATTAGCAGGTTAAAGTCCACTTGCAAAAAATTAAAAAAAGATAACTTAATGCAACCTTATTCAGACATCCTTGAACAACAATTCCAGGAAGGAATAATAGAAGAAGTAGCTCTAACAGAACACTTAAGACAAGCAGGAAATTTTTTACCTCATTTTCCCGTAGTTCGCCCTGGGGTACAAACAACTAAAGTTAGGATTGTAGTAGATCCCTCGGGTAAAAGCAAACCAGAAGAAATAACCGTAAATGATGCTACTGAGGACTGCCCTTCACTCCTACCTCACTTAGCAAAATTGTGCATTAAATTAAGGCATGGTAAATATTTGATGATTGGGGACATTCAAAAAGCATATTTACAACTTAAATATCAAACAGAATTTGACTGCAATGCCCACAAAATTCTGTGGGTAAAGATACCCAATTGGCTCCAAATGACAACAACCTGATCTGCTATAAATATAGAAGAGTTACCTTTGGCAACAAAAGCAGTCCATTTTTACTACAACAATCTCTCAACACATTTTAATGAACAACAAAACCAAGTGGCAGACTACCTAGCTAACCGCTTTTACATGGACAATGCTTTAATTAATGCCAACAATCTCTCAGAACTCAAAGACCTTTACAATTATAGTGTAAACACTTTAATTGAATATAATTTGAAGCTATATGAATGGGCCTCTAATCACTCAGAACTTCAAGGACTATTTGAAAAACATGACATAGCCTCCTCCGAAGATAAAGAAAATGTAAAACTATTAGGATATGGTTGGAACACAAGTGCTGATACACTCCATCTAAAAACTGTAAACTTGAACTCAGAAGCCAAAACTAAAAGAGAAATACTAAGTTCTGTGCAATCATTGTTTGATCCAATTGGATTTGTTGCACCCTTAGTGTTTAAATTAAAACTCTTCATGCAGAAAGTAACAGCTACCAAAAAAAATTGGGATGAATATCTAGAACTGGAAATGCTGCGTGAATGGAAAAAACTTTGTAAAGAAATAAACAAAGTGGAATTTCTGAATTTTCCTAGACAAGCTTTTGAAAATCCCAAACCTCTCATGGAAAATCTTCAACTCCACATCTTTTGTGATGCCAGCCAAGAAGGTTATGCAGTAAGTTGCTATCTAGTTGGAAATGGAAAATCCGAACTAATTTACGCTAAATCAAGAGTCAACCCAAATCAAAAAATTGGACCATTTGTAACTTGGAATTAATGGCAATCTGCCTAGGAACCAAAGTCCTAGAATACCTTAAAGAAACCTACCTAGAAGAAAACTCAGAAAACCAAAAGTTCTTCAAAACAATAATTTGGACAGACTCACAAGTGGCTTTAAATTGGACTGCTCAAAAATCTCTAAAAATGAAATCAATCTTTGTAAAAAACAGAGTGAAAGACATTCAGGAAGCAACAAGAAACTTAAACCATCACCTGGAATTCAGACATGTAGCAGGAGAAGACAACCCAGCAGACCTACTCACCAGACCAATATCTTTCAAGAAATTTCAAAAACTTCTTCACTTTTACCAACATGGTCCCACATTTTTGAGAAATGAAATTGAATGGCCACCAACTTAATTTTTAACCCCCACCAAGAAACCTTACAGACAACAATAAATGTGTGTCAAACAACTTGTAAAGAAATAAATGAAAAAACTCCCTTGTTAAATATGGAAAGATTCTCTAACAGGAAAAAACTGGTCAGAATCACTGCCTATGTTCTACGGTTCATAGAAAACTTAAAGTACTTCCGCACTCACAAATATAACCCCAAATGTAACCTGACAATGGAAGAACAAATTGCTGTCTTGGAGAAAAATCATACAGCTTACAAAACTAAGGCCACAAATTACTGGCTAAAATTAGTCCAGCAACAACATTTCTCAAAAGAAAAAGAAATAATCCACAAACTAAATAAAGGAGAAAAAGTTGAGGACCTAACAAAGCTGCAAAAGAATCTAAAACTCTTCATTGACAAAGAAGGGTTAGTCAGAACAATGGGGAGATATAAATATGCAACTAACCTTAACTATTCTGCTAGGTATCCTGTACTACTGCCTGAAAATTCTCATTTAACAACGTTAATTGTAACTGAATGTCATGCAAAAGCCAGTCATGCAACCTTAGCTACCACATGCAATTTCCTCAGACAGGAATTCTGGATCCCCAAAATAAGGCAAGTAGTTAAAAAGGTTCTGAAACAATGTCTGTTTTGCCAAAAATACTTTGCCATGGCTTATGAAGTGCCTACTACTGGACCCTTAGTAACGGAACGTTTAAGCTATGAAAAACCCTTTGAAAAAACTGCCCTTGACTATGTTGGTCCAATTTCTGTCCAGGATGAGAATAACCAATTCATGAAAGTCTACTTATTATTGTTCACTTGCTGCGCCACCAGATTCACCAGCCTTCACATCTGCACTGACCTTTCTGCTAAAACCTTTTTAAGAGAACTCTACCATTTGTCCTTAAACTACTCCCTTCCAAAGGTTTTGATTTCAGACAATCAATCCACCTTCAAAAGATCTGAAGATTACCTTAAACATTGGTTCCAAAATGTTCTTGTGTCTCAGTACCTCTCTGATCATGGTATCCAGTGGAAATTTACAGCAGCCTATTCACCCAGAACCTTAGGAATAGCTGAAAGAATGGTGGGTTTAGTCAAAAGAGCCCTCTATACCTCCCTAAAAGGAAGAAAAATCCCGTTAACTGAACTAAAAACAATTGTTCTTGAAATAATGAACACAATTAATTCAAGACCACTCACTTATGTTAATTCAAATGAAGATCCTTCCTCTGATCTACTAACTCCTTTCAAGTTGCTTTTTGGGTATGACAATACCAAATTCAACTTTTTAACCACTAATGATACCCAAGAAGCTGTTAATGAAGATCAGGTGGATGCTGATTATATGACAACAACAGAGGACAAAGAAAGAAAGAAAATACTGGATTACTTTCATAAGGGAGCTAAACAATCTCAAGAAATCAAAAAAGATGGCGATACGAATATTTGAGTAGTTTGAGGGAAAAAGAATACCAACAACACAAACAACCAGTAAGTAAAGAACCTAAAGTAGGAGAACTATGTCTCTTAGATGAAAATTCTATGAATCCCAAATACTTCTGGAAGATTGCTGTAATTGAAACATTACACCCAGATGAAGATGGCATAATCAGGCATGTAACTGTAAAAACACCCAATGGTCATCTCTCCAGAAGACACATATATCGGTTATACCCACTGGAAATAACTGATAAGCCGAATATTGACCTGGAAGAACTGGAAAATTCTTCCACAGAATCAGGAACTGTAGATTCTCCTGACACTACTACTGCCGCTACTCAACCCCGACCACAAAGACAAGCTGCAGTTAGATTTCGGGAAGAACTGCAAAGGAAAATACAGAGTGGATCTTTGTGAAGACCACAAATAGAAAATTGTAAATAATTGTAAATAGCTATAACTTAGGACCAACGTTCTACAGAAAAGACGCTTTCATCTTCATATTTCACCTAAAAGGAACTTTTCTGAAGAGCATGTCATTTTCATTCAAAAAAAAATAAAAATAAATAAATAAATAAAATTTCCCAAGAATACAATTCTGGGTAAATTTTTCCCCTTGGGGGGAATGTTGAAAAAAGTGGTTAGAAATAACCGCATATATTTCCAAAAAATATAAACAAAATAAATAAAAATAAAAACCCTCGTTTCTAACCAACTAGTGAAGTTGGGTTTCCCTAATTAACCAAAAGAAGGAAAAAAAAAGTTTCTGGGACAAAGAAAAACGGAGCTTTGCCAGTCTTGAAAATTTTTGACCGCATGAAGCGGGCCCTTTTTTCTCAAAAAAATTAAAATGCTCGTGGTTACCCAAACCGGGAAACTGAGTCAACCTTCAAACCTAACAACCTTTAATTAAATCGTATCCTTAATTAATAACCACTGCAATTAATCAAAACCCATGTTTAACTAAATAGAGGCCTATCAGAACTAGGTGCAAGTAAGTTAAAGAAAATAACTAAGGTAAGAGAAAAACTAGGTACCTAGACGAAACTCGAACCGGGCTACAACGGCCCTAACTCAATAATTAAATGGCTGTTATAGCCCCTATTAAAACCTAAAGGCAATATAGCCCTAACTTAACTTAAATAAAACCTTCTAAACCTTAAACCTTTAAAACCAAAAACTTAAGGGCAATCCAGCCCTAGCCTAACTTAACCTGCAAAACCTAGGTCTGGGAAATAGCCCCTACAAATAAATAACCTAGCAGTGTGTTAAACAATAACCTAAAACTTAACAACGAAAATTAAAAACCTGGAAACTAAATGAAACTTATGAATCAGTTAGAAACTGAAAGGGTAACGTTCAACTGGCAACTTCATTTTTGGTAAGTCTAAATTAATTTTGATGAATTTAGCTTCACCATAGTTAGTAATCTGGCTGCTGACCAAATTTAACCTGAAAACCACTGCAACCTACAGTGAAAAAGTCTGTAGCTGTGTTGACAGTGTCTAAATAGGCCATTATTATTTCTATAATTACCGAGTCTATTTAAAGTAAACTTAACCTTAATACTACACCTAAATCAAAATAATCTCTCTCAAGCTAAATAATAAATTTTTCAATACCACCCAACCGCAGTAAAGATTTCCACCGCAAACGGTCAGCCGCTCGAAATATTCGGAGAAGTAACACTGGACATATCAATTCCTAAATTACGAAGAATATTCAGGTGGCCATTCGTCGTCGCCCAAGTCTCCAGTCCACTTCTCGGCGCCGATTTTCTATCCCATTATGACATCCTTGTGGACTGCAAGCATGGCATTTTGAAGGATAGAGCAACAACTCTTCAAGCCACTACTAAACCTGTGCAATTCAAAGACCTTCACCTCATCAATATTAACCCTACCGACAAATTACCTCAAGAAATCAGGAACCTGCTTGACAAGTACTCCTCACTACTGAAACCAGCTCAACCGCAGAAAGTTTCCACCAACACTGTCAAGCATACCATCGACACTGGCAGCGCACCACCAGTGTTTGCAAGCCCTCGACGTCTTCCACCTGATAAATTATCCTCAGCTAAGGCTACTTTCAACAACTTACTTCAAGATGGAATTATAGAACCCTCAAAATCACCATGGGCCTCACCGTTACACCTCGTTCCGAAGAAGATACCAGGCGAATGGCGGGCGTGTGGTGATTATAGAAGCCTAAACGCTGTCACGAAACCGGACAGATATCCACTTCCTCATATAAGAAGTCTGTCAACATCTCTGCACGGAAAATCATGTTTTAGCAAAATCGATCTAGTCAGAGCATATCACCAAATTCCACCCAGAAGATATCGAGAAAACGGCTATAACAACTCCATTTGGTTTATTTCAGTATTTATACATGCCATTTGGTTTAAGAAACGCCCCTGCAACATTTCAACGCTTCATGGATACAATTTTCAGAGGAGTTGACTGCGTATTTGTGTATCTCGACGATATTTTAGTCCATTCAAATAACGCAGTTGACCATTTGAAAGACTTAGAACGCGTATTCAAGATCCTTCAAGAACACAATTTAAGAATTTCCTTAGAAAAATACATATTTCAGCAATCCAAAATTGAATTTCTGGGTCATGAAGTTTCCCCAGCAGGCATTCGTCCTCCTGTAAACAAAGTCTCCGAAATTCAAGATATTCCCCAACCGCAAGATTACCAAAGCCTCAGAAGATTCCTAGGAATGACGGGATTCTATCGCCATATGATACCCCGTTACGCCGATTTAGTCTCACCTTTAAGTGAAATCGTCAGAACTCAAGTCAAAAGCAAAAGTCTACAGTGGAACGACGAAGCAATTCAAGCCTTTCAAGATGTCAAGGATGCACTACGGAACGCCGTTACACTTTGTCATCCTCTTCCATCAAGCTCAATCCTTCATTTAGTTACGGACTGCTCACAAATAGCAGCTGGAGCAGTTCTTCATCAAATAATCGACAGCACACCAGTTCCCATCGCCTTCTTTTCCAAGAAATTAACTACAACTCAGCAAGCGTACGCCGTATACGATAGAGAATTACTCGCAGCATACCTAGCCGTCCTGCATTTCCGTCAATTTTTAGAAGGTCGTCAAGTAATACTCTTCACGGATCACAAACCGATGGTTTCTGCCTACAAGAGTCCCTTACGAGCCAAGACAGACCGACAACAACGTCATTGGTCTGCCATCACGGAATACGTATGCGATGTAATACATATCTGTGGATCCTAAAACGTCGTAGCGGACTGCCTTTCACGCAACGTAAACGCAGTACATATCGACGCTTTCGATTTATCAGCAATCGCGGAATCTCAACAAAAAGATCAAGAAACGCAAGAATTTCTCCCACGTCTCAAGCCGTTCCCGTTTCCAGAAAATACAACTTTATATTGCGATACATCCACGCCATATCCCCGTCCTTTTGTTCCCAAGCAGCATCGATCTTCCATCTTCAATCAATTTCATAATATTTCTCATCCAGGCATCAAGCAATCACTTCGTATCATTAAATCAAGATACTTTTGGCCCTCAATGAATAAGGATATTCGAACTTGGTCCCGAAATTGTGAATCATGTCAATCCTCAAAAATTTCTCGCCATACAAAATCAGAAATAACCCCCTTCGATTTACCAAGTTCAAGATTTGAAACGGTACATATCGACATCGTCGGTCCCTTACCGCCAACCACTTTGCCCGGTCAAACATATCCTTCCCCATATAGATATCTCCTAACCTGCATCGATCGTGCCACAAGATGGATAGAAGCATATCCTTTGATTGATACTACAGCCACATCAATAGCACACGCATTTCTCGATGTATGGATTTCAAGATTTGGTGTACCACTGCAAGTCATAACGGACCGCGGATCCCAATTCGAATCCGAACTCTTTAGGGAACTCTCAGCTCTCATCGGATTTCACCGACTAAGAACTTTGTCGTATCGCCCTCAGACCAACGGAATAATTGAAAGATCTCATCGCACCATCAAGACAGCAATCATCGCTCGAAAACAAGATTGGCTCCCCGCTTTACCCATAGTTCTCCTTGGTTTACGCAGTCTCCCCAACGAATCGGGTTATTCACCGTTCACCACCGTCACCGGAACCACCCTATTATGCCCGAGGCCAATGATCGCCAATTCGTCGTCAAAATCCAATTCAAAATTCATCTCCGAATTAGCCAAGAAAATGACGGAAATCGATTTCGCCCAACTCTCTCAAGGAAACATTCACTCAGCCCCCAAATCATTCATTCCATCGGAACTCCACAAATCAAGCCACGTATGGGTACGCATCGACCGCGTTCGAAAACCATTCGAGGCACCATATCAAGGACCTTTTCGTGTTCTCGAACGCCACGATAAGTACTTCGTAATAGAAAAAACTAACGGATCATCAGAAGCCATTTCAATTAATCGTTTAAAACCGGCGTATATAGTTTCAGGTCCCACACAGGTACCGGGCGCACAATCGGACGACATCGGATCGGAGAAAAAGCACGCAAGGAAAAAGGACGATGGAGGACGCACCTCGGAGGTAGCAAATACAGACCTCAGGACGGGCGCGCAGGACAACGCAACAACCGGAAACGAGGCCGACCGAGGATCAACGCGAGCTGGACGAAGGATCCGATTCAAATCAAGACCCGAATATTTCTACTTTTGATATACGTGCTCCGCTTCTCGGGGTGGGCAGTAGTGTGGGGCCGCGCAGTTAATTTTCCGCATTTATATTATTTTTATATTAGTTACCGACAAACCAATTTTGCGCGTACCAAATTGTATATATTTTATCACTGTGTAATTTGAAGAATCATATATAATCTTTATAAATAAGTATTGTACATAAATTTATATATATATTTAATTAATTCAGCTGTATAAAATAACAAAATCTTCTGTAAAATAACCTCAGCCAACCAAGAACTCAATAAACTCTGAAAACGACCGGCTTTTCCTTCAAGACGCCAACCCCCCAAACGACAGGGAGAGAAGAGGACACGAGAGGCCCCTAAAAGAGATACCCAACAAAGTGATAGCTTGCCTCTCGTATCCTTCATTCTTCCCGGCAACTACAAGTAGCACCAAGAAGGAACCAGCTACAGAATCCATAATAACATGGCCAGTACTGTAGATGTTGGAGGTTGATGACGCAATGACAACTGTAAATTAAAAACTAATCGAATCATATTCAAAGCATTCAAAGTTAATTAAAGTTTGCTTATTGTAAATAAATGCAAAATTACTTTATTGTAAATAAATGCAAAATGACTTTAAAGCGTGCTGTGGTACTCTCCCAGCAAACACGTTACGTAAATACAACGTTGTATTTTGGTTGAATCTTGGTCATGTCAGAATTGACGTTGTACTGACATAGTCACAACGTAAAATTTAAACGTTATAGTGTAACATTAATAAAACGCTGCATAATGACGTTGTATACACGTGAAGTACAAGTAAACTTCTGACGTAATTTTTTTACGTAGTATAGACGTTGTCTGCACGTAAGATTTTACATCCATAGCATATATTTTCGTATTACATTATTCTTTGTTACAAAATTGTAACAGAGTTACATACTGCATACTCAGTGATGGGCAGTATCTAGATACATGTATCGCCGATACGTATCGATCGATACTTTTGTATCGGTATCGGTATCGCTTTAGCTACTTGACAAAAGTATCGATTTATCGGTATCGCTAAGGTCAATTTTCTTAAATGTATCGAAAAAAATCGATACTTCGATACATCGATACATTAATAAGAATTTTTAAATATTTAAATAGATGTTATAATATGACACTACTGAGTTATATTTATGAATATACATAAATAATAATATTATTAAATATTTATTTAATGACAGTACTACTCTACTGGTCACGTCACACAGTACGGCGCAACGTTTAAACACGTTTGTACTTCTGTTATTGAGATTAATTAACCATAATATAGAAACATTGTTAGCTGTAGAGAAGAAACTAGAGCGTTTGAATTCGGAGGCATTGCGTCATTGTCAGCCACTTCTCAGTGCAGTCACAGTAGGGTTCACTAAGCGGTTTGAAATGTTTCTGTGCCTTGATGCGTCGCACGAGTGTAAAGCAGCAATACTGGCATCGTCTTCAAATCCTCTGTTCAAGTTAAAGTGGATGACAATAAAAGGCAAATTTAATACTAACATTGTCAAAAAGAGGGTTCAAGAAATGTTGGTTAATGCTGTTAAGAGCCTCAGCGAGCAGACCCCCCCAGCAACAACTAAGTGATGCTGCATCTGACGGAAGTGCAGATGATTTCTTCTGTTATGAGTCTGCTTCCACTAATGTCTCTGCAACCCAAGATTCCACTGAGATGGAAGTTTTACAGTATCTGGGTGACTGAAGTCATTCTCTCCAATCTCTGAGGCAGTACCCAGGAATTCTACGGGTCTTCCTGAAGTATAACACACCACTACCATCCTCTGCTCCTGTAGAACGGTTGTTTAGTTTGGCTGGTCACATTCACGCTCCAAAAAGGAATAGACTGTCTGACCAGATGTTTAGCCAGCTGGTATTTTTGAAGGGTAATAGTAATTACTTTTAATTGTTAGTGTAATATTTTCAGTCATTCATGTATCCTACAAAATTAAAACATACTTTCATTAAATAAAGCAATTGTTTTTATTTACATCTATAAAACCCATTAAAATGTCGTTGATTTTACTTACAGTGCGTACAAATTACTAGTATAAACAATAATATCTAATACCTACATATTAAATTAATAATTATAAAAATGTACCGGCGATACATGTATCGGCGATGCATGTATCGGTATCGGTATCGCTTAAGACATCTAGAAAGTATCGGCGTATCGGTATCGCTTAAGACATCTAGAAAGTATCGGCGTATCGGTATCGCCTAAGACGTTCTTCATGTATCGATGTATCGGTATCGCTTTAGCGATTTTCATGTATCGATGCCCATCACTGTGCATACTACTATTTCAAATAGGGCGCTTTTGTTGGACCAAATTCTATCCTTGAGAAGTTGAGACAACCATTGGCAGTCCTGGCATTTTTGGCGCCCGAGGCGAGATCATGCAAAGGTACCCTTCCTCTGTCCACAGCACACTGCCCCCGCCCCCGGTGCATAACCTCTGCCGCAATAAAACACACTGAACACATTGTCTTTAAAACACAAAGCACCTCCTTGATTTAATAATTATAAACAGTTTTAACTTATACCTAACTCGTCGCTTGTTTATTTTAATGAAATAACTTTTAATTTAGTTTTATAAATTGATGTTTACAAGCAAAAGCGATACCTATCACCAAGGATAAATATCTATCTCCAACCGGGGTTGGTGAGACTGTGAGTTGGTAAATTTCTCGAGCCCTACACTGGAGCCTGTTCGAGAAAAAACAAAAAAAGGGCGTGCTATGTCGCCCCCGCCACCAATTGGCGCCCTAGGACCGCCACTGAAGACAACGTTCTATCTGCGTAAAGTTTACGTAATATCACAACGTTGTGAAGACGTAACTGAGACCACACAAATTTACGTTGTATCAACGTGACACTGCTAAAATGCTACCTTGTGACAACGTTGTATCTACATAAAATTGTTAGCTGGGCTGTAACAATGTAGATCCTTTCACAAAGAGTAGAAGAATTTTATTTTCCCTAAAACCGAAGATTTTTTAATATCTGAGGGACTAATTGTGGAAGAGTGGACTTAAAATTTAGCCGTAACATAAAATGCTCAAGAATATGTGATAACTGACGAAGGTCAAGCTTTTCACTCCACCTTAAACCTACAGTTTAACGTGGAATCCGAACCACGCCGCACCAGCAGCCCAGCGTCTTAACCACTAGGCCACCCAGGGTACCCATTTATCTACCAACCACTTTCTTTATTTTGTGGAAGGATGAACAGCTGGGTTTTGCTGCGCGCCGGCTGCCGTCACCGGGTCTCGATCACGGGGCCGATGGATTCGTAGTCAGCAACGCTAACCACTACACCACCGAGGCACACACACACACACATATATATATATATATATATATTAGACTGTCCCCAAAAGATAATTGAAAATTGAGTTCGCATACCCTGTCAATTGACGAGGTTTGGTCTTAGAATATGCCTGGTAAAATATAGAGTTGATTGAGTAATATTAAGTGACTGCTCAGATGACATGAAGTTTGCTGAAATAGGGTAAATTTACTTTAATTTTTTTTGAAGGGGGCTGGCACCTTGCAAAGGATTTACTTTAATTTTTCTTTGTTACATATATATATATCGCATCTATTTTTCTGAGTTTCCCCATTAACCCCACCCCCCTCCCCCATTACCCCACCCCTCCCCCATTTTGTGCCAAAATTATGATTAAAAATGAAGAAATGGAAAGAACTGTACCCCTAAAAGGGGGGGGGGCAGGATTTATGTTAGGGAATTTTTTTTTAGCATGGGCACTGCGCAATAAAAAGACGCATCGAATGGTGAAAACCGCATTGTTCTACACCAATTGTAGCGACCTGTAGGTGTGCGCAAAACAACTGTTACATATACTGTATATAAGTTATATAAGGCTTCATTTCTGAAATAGTATATTAGATTTCGCATCCTATGTAGTGTACAGCACAATATTTAAATGTTAAGTTTTTTTCATTTATGTATTATTTATGGCTTTTTCTTGTTACTAATGGTTATCATTTATGTTTCAGAAATTATGTTTGACATATCTCATGCAAATGCAAATGGCTTAATAAAGATTGCATAAGCTTATTTGGCTAGCAAATTTATCTAACTATATTTAGGCTCACTACAACAATGTTTCAGAAAGAGAGCATAATCTTATTTGGCAGCAAATTTATCTAACTATATTTAGGCTCACTACAAAAATGACTGAAACTAGAAGGCAAAATACAGTATGGCTGATTGGTGTCATGGTAAATAATGTTGATGGAAATCAGCTTCCAACACTTAGACAAGTGTTTTGTCGCTTATTCCATGGCATCAAAAAGGAGAAGCAAACGCTACCAGAAACAGCATCAATTACTGTTGATGAAACGTTGGTAATGTGGAGGAAGGCCAATATACCAACATCACAAAAACCAAATGTTGTCGCCAAACTCAAGAAAATCTATAACCAGTATGTATGCTTGGGGAAAAATAAGCATAGAAAAAGTAGCACCCAAGAATCTAACAAAAAATTTATTTGAAGAACAGCTTGATATTCTTTTTGATATATCTTATGCAAATACAAGTGGCCTAATAAAGATTGCAGAAGATTGAGAATTTCTAGAAGATCAACGTGAAATGCGAAAAATGTACATGGCTCGTCAAGATAAGGTTTTCGTGGCAAAAACGGAAAGGAAGGAAAAGAGACTAGAGACAGAAAATGAGCGTCGAAAAAAAGCATAGACATGAACACTGATGAAAAGCAAGCAAAGACAGGGAATTCAAAGGATGAACTAGATTCTACATCAAGTGACACTGAGGAGGAAACATGCATAAGTGAATACCATAAACGAAAAATCTCCAATCCCGTGCCTTCTACTACTAGTATTTCAACTCTCTCGAAACGACAAATATCAAATCCAAATCCTCGGCGAATAATCAACGAGCCTAGGTTCTCTACTGCATTGGATCGTACAAATACATCTTTAAGAGAAGAAATGCACATAGTTACTCCTGTTCTCCAGGCAGCTGGAGTTGATATTAGGGAGGTTGCCCTCTCAAAATCATCACTACAAAGATCAAGACTGAAATCTAGAGCCAAGTTAAGTAAAGAAATAAAGAAAACATTTAACCCAGAAACTTCTTTCATTATACATTTCGATGGAAAGCTACTCCCCAATTCTGATGGAGGAAAATCTGGCAGTTTAGCTGTTGTTGCCTCAGGTAGAAATGTAGCAAAACTCCTAGGAATCCCTAAATTGGTGGAAGGTACGGGAGTCAAGATGGGTTGAGCAATATTACAGTTAATAGAGGAATGGGATGGCATACGAAACTGGAATGCTGGTCTTTGTTTTGATACAACAGCCAGCAATACTGGCATCCATGGTGGAACCTGGACCACCATTGAGCAGGGACTCCAGCAGAAAATACTTTTCCTAGCTTGCCGCCACCACATTCTTCAAATAGTAGTGGGAGCTGTTTCTGACAAATTCTTTGTATCTCAAGGGCCTGATATAGATATTTTTGCAAGGTTCAAAGATCGGTGGTCTTGGTTAGACAAAAGTAAATATACTCCCCTTGAAAGTAATGCCAGAGAAATGTCAGAAAAAGAATTAGAATGGGTGAAGCGGAACGTGATGACCTGGTACAATTTCTGCATGAAAAATTGCGAGACAACCATGAGCGCCACGATTATTAGGAATTCCTAGAGCTAGCACTCATTTCTTTGGGGGGAAAACCATCAAAAGGGATACACTTTACAGCTCCTGGAGCATACCATAGGGCAAGATGGATGGCAAAAGGCATTTATTGCTTAAAAATCTATTTATTTTGAGATCAATTCAATTTGAGAGACAAAGAAAAAGAAGCCATCAGACGTATTAACATATTTTGCGTATCAATATATATATATATATATATATATATATATAAAGAACGACGCTTGTATAGGAGAATATTCCGCGCAAGATGAGGAGGGAGAACGAAACAAATGAAAAAATGAGGTAACCACCCGGGAATCGAACCCGGGATCTTCCGATTGCCGGTCAGATATGATAACCATTACACCATGGGCCTCACTAGATCAAATGCCGTAATTCTCCTACATACGCGCAGAAACCAATGCTCCAAGGGGGCACCTCCCGCATGCCGTACATTATATACATTTTAACTGCAAACACGCAGTATAATTAACGTAAAGAACGACGCTTGTATAGGAGAATATTCCGCGCAAGATGAGGAGGGAGAACGAAACAAATGAAAAAATGAGGTAACCACCCGGGAATCGAACCCGGGATCTTCCGATTGCCGGTCAGATACAAGCGTCGTTCTTTACGTTAATTATACTTCGTGTTTGCATTTAAAATGTATATAATGTACGGCATGCGGAAGGTGCCCCCTTGGGGCATTGGTTTCTGCGCGTATGTAGGAGAATTACGGCATTTGATCTAGTGAGGCCCATGGTGTAATGGTTATCATATCTGACCGGCAATCGGAAGATCCCGGGTTCGATTCCCGGGTGGTTACCTCATTTTTTCATTTGTTTCGTTCTCCCTCCTCATCTTGCGCGGAATATTCTCCTATACAAGCGTCGTTCTTTACGTTAATTATACTGCGTGTTTGCAGTTAAAATGTATATATATATATATATATATATATATATATATATATATAAGCCTGGTTTAATGCAACAAGAGCTGCCAGTGCCCCTATCAATGATCTATGGATGATGATAAAGCTGGAAGATTACCAAGAAATTGATAAGGAGATATCGACTGTGGCATTAGGCAAACTCAGATCTCGCCTTTGATACTTATGCGAGGATTTAGCACCTTCAGCATTTTTTCAGAAGTCAACAACTCAGAAAAGGGTGCAATGGCGCAAGCTCTTGGAAACCAAGCTAAAACTAAAGATCTTCGCAGAGTAGAATGCAAAACAATTCGGACTTTCAAGTGTAAGAATCTTTCTGACTTTATAACGTGCAGATCATTAAATTTTTTCAAGGCTATGAAAAATGATGAATCATTCCTGACAGTCAATCCACCTGCATGGTTTGAACACCCAGCATATATTCATGGAAAGGATTTAGTTTCCCAGCTGAAAGTGGTTAATGAGTGCGCTGAAAGAATGGTAAAACTTGCCATTGATTTTAATGAAACCATTACGACCAGTGAAGAGCAACGCCAGTTTCTTTTTCAAGTTGTTGAGTGCCATCGTAGAAAAATTTTAACCCCTACAAAAGCAAGTTTTTTATAAAATCAAGCAATATAAATTTATGACGCAAATTGGTGTCAAAAGTAAGAAATTGTGATTTCTCCCAAAATTTCATATTTTTTAATGTTGTGAGCAGTCGCTAAAAATGCACCAAATTGGATAAAATTTGTACATGATGCATGTTTCATCAAGTGTCAAAATGAAAACCTATGCGACTTTGAACGAATAATTTTTTTTTAGCATTACAACGTGGGACAGTGTAATATATATATAGTAGCCTAAAAAGTAGGCTCATTATAATTTATGAATTGAAATTGAAGCGAATACTTAGGGTCACCAGTCTGGGCATTCAGCTCAAACAAACAATATATACAGTAATAAGGTAGATAGAAATGGCTTTGTGGTTTTTTGTTTAATTATTAGAAAAACAAATGAATTATTTGTTCACAGTATAATTGTGCTATATTACAATGACTGATTACACTGTACAACAAATTTTCGGTTCAGAGAAAAAACGGGAATAACATTCGGTCATTCTTAATATTTCGAGTGTGCTGATTCCAAATCTGAAAATAGTTTTTTTCTATCACGTCACGTTTTTTTGTAATGACTGCTTAAAATCTTCATACTAAAAAATAAGAATATATTGATAAACAGATAGGCTTTATCATATCGAACAGTTTAATTATTGCTATACTTCAACATATATGCACAAAATTAACATGAAACTTTCGTATTATACTGTTTTCAACTCATTATTTGTATTTATGCTGGCGTTTGCGTGATGCTTCTGGTTGGTCACGCTTTAAATTCCAGCAGAAATCGGCCAGCATAGCAGGACTCCACTTCCCTTTGTATCGGCTCTCCATTGTGGCTATATCCTGGAGAAATCTCTCCCCGTATTCGTCGCTAACGGCAGATGCGTTTTCCGGAAAGAATAAGAGATGTGAATGCAAAAAATGAATTTTCACTGACATCTTGCATCCGAGACGTTGGTATGAGTTGACAAGTTGATCCACAAGTGCAGCATAGTTGTCGTATTTAGTCTTTCCTAGTAGACCGCTGCACACGTTTTTGAATGCACGCCAGGCTGCCAACTCAACCTCATCCATCACCGCTTCAAAGTGTTCGTCTAGCATGAGTTGGCGAATTTGAGGGCCGACGAATATGCCTTCTTTAATCTTGGCACCACTTATTTTTGGGAATTTTTCCTTTAGATATTTGAAGGCAGGCTTATCCTGACCCTGTTTCAACGCCTTTGCAAATTGTTTCATTAGCCCCAGTTTTATGTGAAGTGGCGGCAAGATAACCTTTTCCTTTCGTACTAGTGGTTCGTGAATAACATTGTGAGATCCAGGTGAGGAATTGTCTCGCGGCGGCCATACTGAGCGTGTGTAGTGTTCCGACCTTGCTCGGCTATCCCACTTGCATAGGAAACACATGTATTTCGTGTAGCTAGTTTGCAATCCATTGAGAATAGACACAACCTTCAAATCTGCGCAGATAAGCCATTCATGTTCATTGTATTTTATACAGTCCAGAATAAAAGCAACATTGTCATACGTTTCTCTCAAGACGGCTGAATAAGCGATCGGAACAGAAGGCATTGTGTTCCCATTGTGTAGCAGTACACCCTTAACACTGTACAGAGATGCATCAATGAACAATCTCCACTGATTCGGTTCATAGCACAAACCCAGAGCATCGAACAGACCATGTATATCAATGCAATAACAAAGATTGTTCTTCATTGTGAAATATTCCTGCAAATCCAAGGAGCGCTTTCGGAATGCTGTAATTCGTACGTCTTCCGCCAGCAGATTCCGTTCTTGTAGACGTGAGGCCAGCAGTTCACTTTGTTGCTTGGTAAGTATTAAATCACGGACCAAATCATTGAGTTCAGGCTGCGTGATGAGATGTTATTCTTTCTTGGATCGACTTGAGCTTCATAGCATTCGCCGTCTGATTCCGATTTGTCAGAGTCTGTGTTATCGGTCGGCATTTCAGCTGGAGGACGAGGGATGGGTATATCTGTAGAATGTTCCACAGGATGCATAGCAGAACGAAGATTTGGGTAGACTATAGCCTTTTTCCCTTTTCTGTTGCAACCTGTAATGTGAGACAATAGACATTGTTGACTACTTAAGATAGCATGATTGTGTAATACATTATGCAGAGCAGGGTATGCTAAAATGTGCTAAAAACACCAAATTTGACGTATATTCAGAAAAATAAAAGATTCAAACCTGTGATGTTCATAAGCAGAAATAGCAATCAGTTGAATGGTCCAGCGGCTCTCTCCACACCATTGGGACACCGAATCCCAGACCAGGACCGGTACCTTTGAACCATGCAGAGAACGAGCTTGTACAGTAGGGTGTGTCAATTTGGGAGGTGAAAATTAATTTTTGCCAATTCCTTCACTGAGGGGTTTTAAAAATATGTTTTTGGATGTGAAGAATTGAAATCTGCTATTATTTTTGTGATTGCTCAACACTTAGCTTGGTAAATCTACGTTTGATTAAAAAGCACATAAATTGCTCTCGGAAAACAACATTTATTAATTTTAGCTTCTCAAAATGTCAGGTAATGCTATAAAAATTTTAGTTTCTCTGCATAAAACATATCCTAGTAATCATAAAACATATCCTTGTAATCATAAAACAACATTAGAAAGTAATGACATCAGTAAAAAAAAATATTTAAACAACAAGTTTCATCAAGTCTTGCTTTGATTCGTTCTTGGACATCAGCCGCCGACTTGCTTCTTGGCCTCTGATATAGCCCTCACGTTTCTCATGTGTATACACCCTGCCTGCTGCCTCTGTGACTTGTTTCACACACCTCTCTATTGACTGAGCATGACAGGGCCACTGTGGAACTTGCATAGGCTTGTCAAAGAACTTCTTTACTTCCGCTGTAGTCAGTTTACATGTCAAAGGAGGTTCAAATACCCCGTCAGACCAGTCTGTCAGCTCCAACACGGAAGAAGCACTGGGGTTGATGGAAGGTGTCTTCCTGGGACGTACAGAAAGATCTCCAAGTGTGTCATCATCTCCACCCCTCATGTCAACAATCTTTTGGACACCAGCTCTCCTCTCCTCACTGTCATCTGAGCACAAGAGTGTCTGGATTATCATTTCGCTGAATGCATACCATGCTGAGCGCTTGATGGTTGGCAAAACAGCATCCACTACAGCCTTCTTTTGCAGCCTAACTAGCCGCAGCTGAAACAAGATGTGGCGTGGCCCTTCCACCCAAGAGTGTTTTACTTTGATGTTGAACCAACAGGGGTAGTACACACCAACAATGTATTCCACTATCAGTCTTAAGTTGTTGAGGGTTTTGCCTTTAAGGCCATGTTTTGAAACCCATATGCGACAAAGCCTGTTTGCTGTTGTCAACCACCTTGAATGGCTCACTGGACCAATTTCAAGAAGGGCCAGATCTGTGTGAAGTTCTCCTGTCCTTATGGCCTGTGTGATCCTATACCCGTACGCTTGATCAGTAGATAGATCCTTTACGACATTGTCACTCAGTGAAGTAAGAGACTCTCCAATTGAGAGTTTGGTGAATGAAGGATCAATTTCAAGTTCGGTTGCAGTGTCTAGCATCTTGCCAATGTTACCTGTCCACTTGTTGTTAGACAAGGTCTTCCCATCCAGTGCTGTGATCAAGTGTCGCAGGGGTTCCTCGTTAGTGTGGGGGGCACAAACCAACCAGATCAGCTTACGGCAAAGCTTGACCTCTACCCAATGCATGGAACCACCCTCCCAGCCAGTGTTAACATTTGTAGAATCACCTCCAATGGCCTGCAGGCTTTTATCAATGCCCTTCTTCTTCATGAAATCTACAAGATTATCAGCAATAACTTCAGCAGGTTTTTTCTCGTTGAGCCTTTCTCAGGAGTGAAGTGGTAGAGATATCTTCCACCTGGCTCACTGCACACAGAATAATGCTCTTCTTTGATGATGCTGGGGAACTGACGATCTGAATTGTCTGCTTTCAGCATAACTTTAGTTGTATCTTGACGGCCGTCAAAGAAGATGCAGTCAATTTCACCCTTCTTACAAAGATCATCAAATTCCTGATCCAGGGATCCAGGGATCACTTTATTGTGATCAACTACAAGTCTCTTGCCTTCTTCAGTGATCAAGCCAGCATCCATAAAGGCAGCAGTGGTGATGGCAGCTGTGGCACGCAGGCCAACACCATATCTGATGCTATGCATAGCAACATTAGATATTTCTAATGTGTTGTACTCTGGCTTTTTATTGGAAGTTGAAGACGTGCTTGGTATTTCTAATGTCACTTCATAACTTCCATCCTTTCCATCTTGAGCATCAGCTATTTGTTCTTCATTTTCATCATCAGAGAAAATTATTTCATTTGATGGCATTGAAACATCCTGCTTACTTGTCTACTTATATTCAGCAAGCCTTCTTCTTTCGTCTTCTTGCCGCTTCTGCTTTTTGACTTGTCTGTTGTGCTCAGGTTGATCTGGCAAGCCAATCTGATGTGGTCCAATAGAACCAGACTTGTCTCTCTGACCTTTAATGAAAGCAAGTTCCTTCACAGGGATCTTCATCTCCTAGGGCAGGTACAGTTAATGTGAGTTTCGTTTTTGCAACCAGCATCTGCAAGGCAGCCAAATTCAGAGCAGAGAACAATTTTACACTTGCAACTGAGGATGTCAAAAAGCTTGTCAAGTTTTGCAATGAAAGCCTCTTTGACATGTAGCTTTCCTCTCCCAAGAGATATGTTTTTGGCCTGCTCCCAGCTCTCTTGGATCTTGTTTAAGATTGTGACTCGTGAATTTACAACGGGGGCTACAAAAGAACTGTTTGCTCGTTTCCACTTTTCAAGCACTTTAGGGTAAATGTCCTTTGCAAGACTGGCTGCTGGGTAGTTTCTCACATCCTCACCACTTTGTTCTCTTAGCAGTAGCCCATATTTCAGAACGTCTCGCAGAGTTGGGAGTTCAGAGGGCAACAACTCTCTACCAGTTCCAATTAGGTTGCTCATATGTGTGAATGTCCCCAGTCTTGTCCTCCTTTTAGAAGCCATTGTAGGTCAATTCCCACTGGTTAGGATGGTAGCACTGACGGACAAGTAATCTTCAGCACACTGATGAATATGTTTCAACCTGTGAAATAAGCAAAAACAGCAGTGCATTATATATACAGCATATATAATTATTAATATAATAATTATTATATAATTCCACAAAAAAGTCAAAAAGTCACTATTTTTATGTAGCTTCTTACCAAACAAAACTAAATTATATTAAATTAACAAAAATATCTTTAGAATTCCTAAGTCATGCTGCAGCTTTTTAGCACCCCTCATATTTGGAATTTGAAAGTTGAAAAATTCGACACACCCAACTTGTACATCTCACACAGCATATATGAGGCGCCCAGTGCTTGTCCTGATCACCAACTTTGCATGCGAAGTATAATTCATAAAGCTTTTTCACATGAGAAGTCAACTTCCTTTTATAATGTTTTAACATTAATGTCCCACAAATATAACAAAAACTGTCTGGCGAATTTTTGCACTCTCTAGGCATTGTAGCATAACATCAATAAAAACCTGTAAAATAAGAAAATGATAGATCAATTTGCAATTTCACACAATATAGACGTTGTCGGTGAAATATACATAATTTGATAGCTGTTATTCAATAATACTCGCCTATAGCACCGATTTATAATAAAATATGGCCGACAATTTTGTTTTAAATGATTAATGAAAGAAATTTTTCATAAAATCAAAGTGGAAACACAGAGCCGAACACCACCACCATAGCGTATGCATGACTGAACAAAATGTAAAAGATGCGTTCAGAGAACCAGTGGTTCTCAAAATGATACAATGAAATAGGATCATTTTCATAAAATCAGTGGGTGATACAAATAAATGAGTGCTATTTTCGCAATCTACGCATATAATTAACCTTAAAAATACGATCTCATTTCCGTTTTTTTTTCAACGTTGTACAGTGATTATTAGCAATAAGAAATGGTTTATACAGTATAAGTGTTAAATGCTGTGTTAATGACTAGCAACAGTAATTAAGGTAATGAGATATACGGTACTCTACACTACAATAATGAGTAAGTAAGTGAGGTGACGTGTATGTATATATATATATATGTATATAGTCTAAAAAGTCACTAAAGGGGAAATATCACTAAATCTAAGCTGAATGGCAAGAGAAGTCATAAACGAACCAACGCGGCTGTTCGTATTGTTTTGGGCTAGCCTAGAGATGTTTTTTCCTATCTGACCTAATCGTTGGTGCTGAGTGTAATTACAGTAGGTGGTGTTTCTAAGGTGACAAATGGGGTAGAAAGTTGTCCGTACTTAAGTATAGTTAGGGGAAATGTCTATAGCTTCTAAGTTGGTAATGTAAGAGAGAGTTAGGTAGGCTGTTTGTGGGACACAGAAATCTAATGGTAGGCTTCCAAAGGAATATCTAATTCAACGCACCGGTAAGTGCTTTTAATTGTTTGATAGAACCTAAGTAACCTAACTGGGGTGTCTACCCCACGCTATCACAGTAAGTAAACAACAACTAGGTAATAAATTATCTACAAATTATCTACAAAATCTTTGCCTACATATAACTCATTAAAATGTTTATCACATATTCCTGAGCGTTTTTATGTTACGGCTAAATTTCACAGCAATAAGTAATTATAAAAGTAAAATATATGAATGAACGAAATAAGAAGGTGATACAAAATACGGTATTGGTACAACATTTGAATAGGTCTATTGCGGTCGTAACGGGAGAGTTAATTTGAACGGTATTGAGGACACTTTTTAGGGCCTATTCAATTAGGCAGAGTTTGTAGACGTTTTAGGATGAATCCGAATAGTCTATCACGACGTAACAAAACACTGTAGGCAGAGTGCCGGTGGCCTACGAGAGGTTTACAAACCTGCGATTTCGACGTAGATAACTCTAAAGACTGAAAGGGCCTACGTGAGGTTTACCGTCCTGCGTTTCGACGTAGACAACTCTGAAGACTGAAGGGGGCCTACGTGAGGATGGTGTTGAGGACCCGTTGAAAGAGACTTGTTGAAAAGGCGCCGGTCGGATTGTGATGAAAAATGAGTGAGGCTAGGGTCAGGAGAATGACGCCAGTAGAATACTTGCCGAATACTTGTTGCTTCTGGTGGGATGAAATTGTTGGTCTCTTCAAGTGATGATCATCTTCTTTATGCTCGGACTGATGTTTGAAGGACTGAGGCTAACTGAGATCGAATTGTGCTACATGATGAAAGACGGAGATTGAATTGAAAACGAAGATTCGCGGAAAAAGCAACGAGCAAAATGAGAGCGATTTGAAATGGACTCGCGCTTATATAGGCTCGGAAGATACGTAGATTTCGATGGCCATTTTGGAAAACAAAGTAAAATTTTCTTTTCTCTTTGTGGGCTGTTCTTGCCCACATGGGTTTTATTGCTCTGTTTTGGTTCCACAAGACGTATAGTGGGATGGCCCAAACCCTCAGTCATTTCAAATTAATGCAAAAGTTTAACGTTTGATATTGTTTTGAAGGTTAGGGCCTAAAAAATAATTTTAGTCAGAGTGGACAACAGTCAGCCCCCATGATGAAACTGGAGGGGGGCATGGGGTACACATCCCCACCGGGAGTGAGTGAAATCTTGAAACTGGTGTAGCTTTTTAACCAGTCATCCTCTCTCAATATATGAGGTATCTATGGGTTTAGGATGAAGAGCAACAACTTTTATGCAGTGTATATTGCCCCTGTAAGCCAATGGAGGGGTCATGGAGGTATCGAACTCCACTCAGAGTTGGTGAAATCTTGAAACTACTTAACTTTTCAACCAATCATCTGATTTGAACATATGAGGTACTATGGGTTTGGAATGATGAGTAGCAACTTTTTTTCTATGTATGTTGGCCCTAAAAGCCACCATTTTTATGTTACTGGCCTCGTAGACATTTTCACTCTATTTATCTACAGATCTACAGAAGCTAAGGCTAACAAAGACCGTAAGATCCACTCAAAGGTTAGCCCGAGAGAAAGGAAAGAGCAGGGGGTTAAGAGAAGAGAAGAAAATAAGGGGTTAAGTAAGGAGGAACACCTATCACTCGTGGGTTAACATTCATTCAGAAAAAGAGAAAAAAGACTTACCATCATCATCCGCCGGCCACTGCCGACAAGTCAGAAAAATAGTCGGAGAGAATAGGAGAGGGGTGAAAGATAAAAGAAGTAAAATAAGAACGCTTACAAACCATGCAAACACAGTCTTAACTCACTGTCATACCATGCAAACTACAAGCATGCAAGAAAAGAGTGTTACAGACATGCAAAGTAAGGAGAGGATAAGAAAAAAAAAAGTAGGTAAAGTTAAACAAAAAGTGGGTTAGTTTACTCTACGAGCTACATCTACGTTCGTGTTAGTCTAATTTTTTTTTTAAATTTTATTGCTGGCATCACACGCTGGCATGTCACAAGCTGGCATTAATCGTCAACAGACTCATCCTCGACCACCACCCCCAGAGCTCCTGTTGCTAATTGTTTTTTTATTTTAAACAACGTTAATATTTTCAAAATGTCTGTCAAGACGGTTCTTAAACATATTAACGCTGGTAGAGTTCACGACGGGCGCGGGAAGATTATTCCATTTATCAATTACTTTAAACGTAAAGAAGTTTTCAGCGATATTAGTAATGAAACGTCTGCCACGCAACTTAATCTCTCGATTTCTTTTCAGGTTCTCGTGATTATGGCTGGGATGACGAACTGGCAGCTGTGTGTGCTGTGCCAAAAACAAACTGAAGAAGAATTTGTCTGTCCCCTCTCAAACCCAGTTTCTGTACGGAGAGAGAGGGCTTACACGGACATCATCAGCTTTGTGAGCCAATTCAAAGAAGTTGACGCTGCCTCCCACCCAGACAGGGAGCTTCCAGATGAAAAGTCCATGCGGAAAAATCATGCGTCCTGGCACAGGACATGCCGTCAGCTTTACAAGGTGTCAGCTCTTGACGGTGCAAAAGTACGCTATTCTCGAGGATTTACTTCTGTAAGAAAAAGACCCCGGAGGATGAGCACAGACGTTAATCGAAATTTGTGCCTTTTCTGTGGTGAGGAAACAGATGCAGCAGACCACTCCTCCTAGAAGCTTAACCTCATCAAAGATATTCATGACAAGGCAGTGGGAGAGGATCGTATCGTGGCGCTCTTTGCAGAAGGCGATCTGGTTGCCATTGAAGCCAGGTATCATCGAAATTGCTATACAGGATTCAGCCGTCGTTATTATGCAATGATCCAGAGTAGAAAACGAGACAAAACCACCAATAACATCGAGGTCATGATCGAAAATGAGCTGCTCCAGTTTCTAAAAGAAAAAGTTGCTGGAGGTCTGATGATCTTTGCACTGCAAGATTTGACGGAAATGATGCAAGGCAGGTGAGAACAGCATGGAATCAAAAAGACTGTGAACCGCACACACTTGAAGGAAATAATACTTGAATACTTCTCGAATTTGACAGAGGAGAAAGGATCCGAGATCGAGTATTCTTCGTTTGCTCTACACTCTACTATTAACGGCATCTCCAGTATTCTCCGTAAAGCTGTGGTGGATCACGATGCTAGTTTCTGTTTCCAAGGATTGTTTCTCAACAGCTGTGAAGAATCAGCTGTTCCAGTACAGTTGAAGTATTTTTTCCGTCAATTCCTCGCAGGACCTAAATCGTCACCCACGAAAGATAATTCCAGGAAGACACTCTCCGTGAGCCAGCTTGCCATGCTGAATATGACTTCTCTTTGTACAGGCTTGAAGTGTGAGCCCCCACTTCAAGTGTTCTTGGCCCTCAGGTTGCATTCAGAAACACGAAGTAAGAAGTTGGTACAGCTACTACACGAGAATTGCGTGAGTGTTCCCTATAAAAGAATCACCACCATCGAAGTTAGCTTTGCACAGGCTGTCGCTGACCAAGCTAGAACCAGTGCTGATATTGTCTGCCAGCACATCTTCACGGTTGCAGCTCTTGACAACCTAGATCATAAGCCCACATCCAGAACAGCAACGTCATCTTTCCATGGCACGGGAATTTCCATGTTTCAATTTCCTTCATCAGATCAGCCTGGGTTGGGCAAAGAGCCTCTATGAATTGACACACGGACCCCAGGAACAGGCACTAGTTGACCCGTCCTGCCTCACCCGTATACTTTTGTACCACCTGTGGACCGGAATCTTTGCTCTCAACCTCCAGCAAAAGTAGTACAGTCATTACCAATGAACTCATTCGATGAGGAAAAGCAGCATAAACAGGCATAGATGAATATGGTGCAGACACCGTGCATATGGATTCTGAGACAGAAGCACTCACTCCAGTCATGTGGTCTTCATTCCATGCTTCTCGATCAGGTGTTGTTGGACAACCACTGAAATGCATTGAATCCCTCTCACCACTTTTCCATGAGAAAGCAGCCACTTCAGGAATGAATCGACATGGGATGAACCTCGTGAGAAAGGTAACAGCACCTTAACCCGCAAGAAATACCTTTGTTGGTAGTGGACCAACCACTTTACAGCATTTCTAAAACAATATAATGGACCTTCCCTGAAGTCTTTGGTGAGGGCAAATTTGTGGTGATGATGGGAGGATTCCACATTGGTTTGTTTTAGTGATGAGGACATAGTTCAATTTGTCATGATTTTATGATAAAGCCAATATGTGAAGCTGCTGTATCATGCTTTCATTTCCTGTTCTTCTTTATTTTCATTTAGTTTACTTTGGGTAGCCAACTAAACATGACACATATTAAGTGAAAATGAAAAACAAGATAGGTCCTTTTCAAGTTGTTGTCACAGTCATAAACTTCCTTTATTTTTCGGAGTTTTTGAATTCTATAACTGGTGCTCACCACGAGGTAAAAAGTGTTTACCACCAGTGGGAAGTGGGTTATTTATGTCATCGGATTGTATGATGTTACTAATAATTAAACCTGTTGTACAACGCGTGAATGTTCTCCTGCCTTCTGTTTCAGTTAATTACTCCTTATCAAGCCATGCCTCCTCTGACGTATCACTGCGCCACAATATTGCTTCAGTTAATACAATAAATCAATACAATAAGCCCAGCTCAACTCTTGTTCCATTATCCAAAGATACATGAAAAGTTTCAGTAATCAATCACGTCCTGTGATGCTCAAAAGTTCCTCAAAAAAACATGTTTTTTATGGATTTAAACTAATACCGTCACAATAAAGGCTTATAGGGGCAATATACATAAATATAAAAGTTGCTGCTCTTCATCGAGTTCATCCTATACCCACAGATACCTCATATGTTGAGATGATTAGATGACTGGTTGAAGAGTTACACCAGTTTTAAGATTTCACTTATACCCGGTGAGGTTGTGTACCCTATGTCCCCCTCCAATTTCCCCATAAGGGGGGCTGACTGTTGTCTACTCGCACTAAAATTGTTCCTCGAGCTCTAACCTTAAAAAAAATACCAAAGGTAAACTTTTGCATTAACTTGAAATGAAAATGAAAATTTGCCCCTTACCGGGCTCCCCACATAGTATGAGAAACGGCAAAAAAAGAAATTTCCGGTCGATCTCTATATCTATACAATATATATATATATATATATATATATATATATAATATTATATATATATATATATAGTATATTAGGGCCCTGCGAAGCTTCGAGATTCGATTTGATTCGTTAGCTTGTCTCCGATTCGATATTTTCGAATCTCCATTAATTAAGTCTGGAAAACAACATCAGTGATGTTGTTTTAAAGAGCACTTTCGTAAATAAACACTTTTCCTTTTACTTAGATTATAATTCAATCTATATACTGAGACCAATCTCTTGTGCAATAACACTTTTATCATACTTTAATTGTCTTATTAATTTTGAATTTAAAATCCTTAAGGTAAAGATAACTTATATTTAATGTTATTCCTCAACAAATTTTCATGAATGTCAAATTTCATTTTTGCATTTAAATTTGTTTAGTGTTAAACTTTTTGTCGAATATATTATTCCCAACACGGAAGTAACAAGAGGAACCCTAACGTGTGATTTTGTTAAATGGTGGCTTGAACCTCAAACAGGTGTAAATAAAATATATAAATTATAAAATAAAACATCATTTAAATATCATCATATAATAATATATATACAGGGTGTCCATAAATTATTCACCCCATTATAAGCTTTAATAAATTCGTTATTATAGGAGCTATCTTAAAACAGTTTTCGGCAATTAATAACACAACTCAAGAAATTTTTGTTTTAATTCAGTAAACCTCCACGTGAGCCCCATTGGTAGCACGCAGAACATCAAGGCGATAGATGATTTCGTTCCAAACATTAAGAAGCATGTCTTGCGTGATGGAAGTTAATGTCTCTTCAATCCGGTGTCTTAATTCTGGGATGTTATTAACCTTCTTTGCATACACGCTGTCCTTTGTGTAGCCCCAGACAGATGGAATGTCGTTTCATCACTGAAAACGACATTGTTCAAAAAATGCTCATCTTCATCAATACGGTCAAGAATGTCAACAGCAAACTGTACCCGTTTGGGTTTGTCATTTGGTAGAAGTTTCTGCAAGGTTTGCAATTTGTAGGCATAAAGTTTCAACCTCTTGTGAACCACTTTATGCACTGTTGAACGCGAGTAGTATAGCCGCAAAAGGTTAGAGTGCAGGAATGTTGCAAGTGATTACGTAATGTTGCAAAGGGGGGGTTGCAAAAAGTAAAAAAAAGAAAGAAAAAAAGAAAGGAAAAAAGAAAAAAAAAAAAAGAAAAAAAAAAGGAAAAAAAAGAAAAAAAGAGTACTGGCCTTTTTTGCCAACCGGGGTTGCAAGGGGCATGCAACTTGGAGGCGGAGTTCTCCCCCAAGCTATTCCCCCCAAAGGGCCAGAAAGGAGAGAAAGGAGGAGAGGTGTTCACCTGGCAGGAGCCAAGTGCATATTAAGACTTCAGCCGAGTAGGCGTTGTTTTATAGGCTCCTAATCAACCCGTTGGCTGAATCAGCCAGTTGGCTGAGCCAAGGGGGGTAGGGGTACACCTGCAGGAGAGAGAGAGAGAGAGAGAGTAGTTGCCTTTGATTGCAAGGCATGCAACTTGGAGGCGGAGTTCTCCCCCAAGCTATTTTCGTTTACCTAACCTAAGAGGCCTCTAAGGGGTTTTCCCAAAGGGCCAGAAAGAGAAGGACCAGAGGTCCTTGCTCGGCTGGGAGCCGAGCTTGAATGACTCCGTCAGTCGTCTCTCAGTCTTTTATAAACCTCTATTCTGGCTGAGTTGCCAGATAGCGCCATGTATTCAGTTGCTGAGTTGCCAGATCGCACCATGTATACAGTTGCTGAGTTGCCAGATCGCGCCATGTATGCAGTTGCTGAGTTGCCAGATCACGCCATGTATTCAGGTGCTGAGTTGCCAGATCGCACCATGTATTCCAGATAGCGCCATGTATTCCAGATAGCAAAAACCATATATTAATCATCCATTTAAATAGTGTACCACAATATATGACGGTAGATGAATCCAATCAAATTCTGTTTATTAAATAAATAATTTTTACACACCTAATTTTTATTATAAATATTTAAGTCACGAAACGAAATGAAAATTTATGAAACACACGAGCCTCATCCCCTGCGAAGAAAATTGAAAAAAACGAAATTTAAAGAAATTAATCAATTGAAATTAGCCAAAACACAAGCCGCTATAACGGGGTCGGTTTCGAAGAACACCTGCTGGTTGAGAGACCTTCCCCCCAATCCCTGATAAGCCTCCCTTCACTCCAAACGAAATGAAAATTTATGAAACACACAGAGCCTCATTCCCCTGCGAAGAAAATTGAAAAAAACGAAATTTAAAGAAATTAATCAATTGAAATTAGCCAAAACACAATCCGCTATAACGGGGTCGGGTCTCATTCCCCCCCAATCCCCTGCGAAGAAAATTGAAAAAAGCCGAAATCTAAATTACTTCTACAATGAAACACATTCTCAATGCGCTTACGAAGAAACATATATTAATCAAAATACCACAATATATTTATATAGTTAATCAATTGGAAGATTCAACCATATAAAATACCACAATATATTTATATAGTTAATCAATTGGAAGATTCATTTAAACACACGTTCCAATAAATCATTTATTTCCTATTTAAATACCGAAAAACGAAAGAAGAAACGAAGAAAATTGCAAAAAAAAACGAATTCTAAAGAAATTAATCAATTGAAATTAACCAAAACACAAGATCGTATTCTCAAATCTATACACACACACACACACACACACACACACACACGAGGAAAAGGAGACTCTGTGTCCATTCGATTCACCTATTGCCAGAGGCGATTTTTTTCTGACCATAATTTTTACCTTTCTCCCAGACAGCTTGAACAAATCCTCTCTTCACTCCATTTCTTAGATATACCCACAATTTATATATATATATATATATATATATATATATATATATAGAGAGAGAGAGAGAGAGAGAGAGAGAGAGAGAGAGAGAGAGAAAAGAGAGAGAGAGTTTTGTTCAAATAACGTTAAGTGTACTAATTTAAATTTACTTTCTTTTTTCCAGGTTAACTATACCCACAATTATAATAAATAATAATCGAATTACGGACGATTGTTCGAACACAATTGTTCGAACACAATTGTTCGAACACAATTGTTCGAAAACCATAGTTCGAAAAACAGTTGTTCGAAGCAACAATTATTCGACGTTATAATTGTTCGAATGAACAACCAACTAAATAAAATCTTAGTTGCCAAGACGCAAATACGAAGACGTAAATAAGAAGGTTAGCCTCTTCATTTAAACTATAACATTTATAGTGCTGCAGTTAAACCACCCTTAAAATGGCAGAGTTTGTTTCTAGTGAGAAAGGAAAGCCAATGCTCTTAGTGAATGGGTTTTTATATGTAAGAGACCTAACCTAACCTAACCTAACCTAACTATAATTTGCAACTATAGTTTACCTTGACTTTCATATGCTTCTATCCTGCTTTATTAATAAAGATTTTTAACTTTGAATAACGTATGAATAAAGATTTTTAACTTTTAATGTTTTTTAATACTTTTTGTTTTTCGAACTATGGTTTTCGAACAATCGTGTTCAAACAATTGTGTAAAGGACCTGCAGTGTCTATAAGGGGAAACTTTGAGTAAATGGAAATATTATTTTCTCGAAAACTATGGGTGATAGAAAAATTCTGAAACCGGAATCAGTATGAAAAGTTCTATAAGAAACACCAAATAATTTTCGTTGTTCCCTAGCGTAATTTCTCGCCGAATTGGAAAGGTTTTCACTCCGCCTTAGACCCACAGTTTAACGTGGATTCAGAAATACATCTCGTCGATTGCTCACTATTTCATCGAGATAATTAAAGCTCAGGACCTGCATTGTCTATAAGATCTGCGGGAAACTCTGAGTAAATGGAAATATTATTTTCTCGAAAACTATGGGTGGTATAAAAATTCTGAAACCGGAATCAGTATCAAAAGTTCTATAAGAAACACCAAATAATTTTCGTTGTCCCCTAGTGTAATTTCTCGCCGAATTGGAAAGGTTTTCACTCCGCCTTAGACCCACAGTTTAACGTGGAAACCGAATGCTCTTTTAAAAATATAATTAGGATATATTTCTTTATTATAAAATAAGTTAACAATTGAAATTATGTTAACACAAGAATTTGTGAAAACATTACTAATAACTTGTAAGTAAAAATAAAAATATAATATAAGGGACTACCATAGAAATGTAAGTGTCTATAATTATTCACAAGAAACACGATTTATCTATATGTTACTCGTCCGGTCCCGTTGTAGCGGATTGGTACACGTCATAGCTCCACCCAGCTACATCGGCAGCCAATCACTACGAACATCTGGTCTTTTGGGGCGGAGCTTGGCGATTGTGCATATAAAAGGGGATATTTTTCAGTTGGGAGTAACAGTAGCTATTTTCGCGTCAGTGAATAATCATTCCCTCCACCATGGACCTGTACGTCTCCCCAGATTTGTATGAAGAAAGTGACACTGCGGCATTAACCGCAATTAGTCTTTTTAACGCGATTGACCGTGATGAATTATTTCCAACGCAAACCGTAGAAGATATTTGCAGTGACGCTCCTTACAATCCGACGCAAGGGACTACCATAGAAATGTAAGTGTCTATATTTCGATTTTATATATATGGATGGGTTGTAGTATCTCGTCAAATAGATACTCGCCAAAAATTTTTTTATGTCAATCAATGTTATTTGGTTATCCCCATTATGCTAAAATCGAAATTTTTTATGGCAATCAATGTTATTCCTCTTAAATGAACCAAAGATATCTTCACATAATGGGGATCTGTCTGTATACTCTGTATATGTTTTAAAAGAATGAACATTATTCCTTTAAGGTCCGATGAGGATTTGACACGTGTTATACAATCTTTTGAAGAATCTCGTGTCATGAATACGGAGGATATACTGAACAGTCAGCAATGTCACACATCCTCCACCATGGACCTGTACGTCTCCCCAGATTTGTATGAAGAAAGTGACACTGCGCATTAACCGCAATTAGTCTTTTTAACGCGATTGACCGTGATGAATTATTTCCAACGCAAACCGTTGAAGATATTTGCAGTGACGCTCCTTACAATCCGACGCAAGGGACTACCATAGAAATGTAAGTGTCTATAATTCGATTTTATATATATATGGATGGGTTGTAGTATCTCGTCAAATAGATACTCACCAAAAATTTTTTTATGGCAATCAATGTTATTTTTTTATCCCCATTATGCTAAAATCGAAATTTTTTATGGCAATCAATGTTATTCCTCTTAAATGAACAAAGATATCTTCACATAATGGGGATCTGTCTGTATACTCTGTATATGTTTTAAAAGAATGAACATTATCCTTTAAGGTCCGATGAGGATTTGACACGTGTTATACAATCTTTTGAAGAATCTCGTGTCATGAATACGGAGGATATACTGATCAGTCAGCAATGTCACACCGAAATAATGTAAGTGTTTTTCGATCTTTTTGGGGTAAGAAGACAATATATTTTCATAAATTTATTAAATGAAAGAAATCAGTACAATAACCAACTACAGAATATACGTTACAAATATACGAACAAAAACATTATACTATACAACGAGTACGTACAATTGGAAAACGGATTTTTATCTGTCTGCATACCATTTCATCGTTTCGGCGAGTGTGACACGGGTCAAATAAATTTAAAAAATTTATAAATTCTTTATCACATGACATATGCGTGAGAAATGAGACGCAGTACATTCCGCAAACATTACTAAAATATCCTTGTATACGAAATGGGTTCCATACAACTTCGGGAATATGTAACTGAGCGAGAAATTTTACAATAATAGGGTCACTCCAGGGTTGAGTACCGAGTGAATCAAAATAGTACAGGCGCTGTCTATTTTTAAAATAGACAGCGATCCAGTGAATCCCTTCATTACCGATGACATCTGTGTTCACAATAAGACTACCGCATTCTCGCGTACTTGGCAAACTCAATGTTTCATTCTTCGCAAACACGCCGATAAATTTGGAACGTGTGACTCGTTCCATTACTTTCTGAAGTGTATTAGCATCCATTTTAAAAGTCAGTGATAACGCTCCTAAATCTATCTACTTCTATTAGGGCTTGCGATTCGAGATATACTAGTACACTAATAGGAGCGTCTATAGGCTTGGCGAATTCCAGCCGCACTGAGATGTTTCCGCTCTGCTGTGGGGTTAAATGGGTATTTACGCTAGCAGATAAGTCAGGTGTAATGTCAAACGGATAAAGGTTAAATTGATCAATGAATTCTTCCTGCGTTACCCCATTACCAAGCTCATCACAATCACCTGCAATATGGGTCAGATTACTATAGGCTCTGGCACAAAGAGGTAACACAGCGTCTGATGAATAGTCCGTACCCATTGTTCCACCCAAAGCAGTGCCATTAACGTATAGAGTTATATTTTTAAGTCCGAAATTCTCGAATTTAAAGGCACTCTTTTTATATTTTCCATTCACCGAAGCATGGTCCTGCATGCCGATTAATATCCTTTTAGGAAGATTTCCCAGGGCAATGTTTTCTATCTGCTTCGATGCCAACCCTGCAGGAACCGTATATAGTTTGATTTGCACTCTGTTAATAGGATATTTCACTGTAGCGTTTAGTAAATTTTTCTCAATTTCTAGTTGTTTTGGTGAACTTAATTTCACTCGCCGTACGCGGAGGTATGTGTCCATAATGTGAACCACAACGGGCTTTGCACCCTCTCTTGATCAGCATCCAGATTTAAGCAGATCTCAGGACTCGTGCGGGTGAGCTTTATTTTCATATCCACCCCGTTGACAAGCAACTTCTCCTGGAAAGTGAAATCTGTGTGCAACCGTCCAAAACACTCGTATATTTTCTTTTTAGAATTTTTAAATTTGTCCTTTATACTATTTCATCTTTAGTTTGATAATATCCCTCGGCACTTAAAAAGGTAGCCTTCGCTTCTTTGGAAAAGTTGAGGACATTTTCCAGATAGGCTCGTAGATGATAGTACCCCGTGCCTGCCGATATGTTGGTCTGATTTAAATATACGTCACACTGGTTGAATATGGAGTGCAGAAAGTTTGTTTCAGGGTATACAGCATATTTGTCATCGCAGACCGTTCCATCAGAATGGGCTATACGTAGCTTAGCGTACATGTGCACACAGCTTGGATCAAAAAAGTAAGGACCTGAGCTGGGTATCACGAATTCTATAGGTGCACTCGGGGAACTAATTGTGTTTAAAGGGTTAATTGTAATAAAGTCACTGTGCTCAATAGAAACTTGGGTTGGAGGTAGCTCAAAAAGGGACAGCTCCGATTTACAGCATTGTGAACTACATGGGTGGATGAAGCGTGCCATGGCGAAATAGTGACTCCTCTCTCGACAAGTGGTAAACAAACTATGATTCATGAGATCAATGTCCTTAGCTTATATCAGTCAAAAAAGTGGTCAACCATAGGTTTCATTCGCTTACAGCACTTCTTTTTTGATAGCCTTTTACGTTTAATACCACGTGACCCCTTCTTCTTCCGGGCAGCCCGCTTCTTCTTCTTCCCGCCACCACGCATTTTTCTCTTTGCATCTTTGATGATTTCGTCCCGTGTACGCTTTAAATGTTTTTTTAGAGCCTCTTTAGGTTTAGCCCCGGCCAATATGTCTTCTGCAGTGTTAATACCTGATTGCAGCGCTTTCCTTCCAAGGTATCTGGCACCCCTCTTCAGCAAAGGAACAGCCGTACGTAGTATGGATGAAAAAATGGACCCAAGTCCACTACCGCGCTGGTATCGCACCCCTCGATAGACGGTGAAAGGCTTTCTATCCATTATAACTCAGTGCGTCGAAAGTGTAGCTTCACTGTTAAGCTCCCGTTACCGAATGGGAAGTTTTCACCCTCAATCGTTCTTATATATAGGGTGAACCAAATGTAGGTGGACAGTAAATGATAACGTTTATTTTGAGAATACATATTTAATTTTTTTGTATACTATAATACAAAATAAAATTTAAATAAATTTAGTTATAATATTTAATATAATATAACACAAACACCATAGTTATAATGAACACCATAGTTATAATATATTATAACACAGTATATTGAGATATTGGTTATTAAATTAGTTGCGACATTCACATAATGGGGTCTGTCATATGTAATACTCAAACTCCTTCCTCTATGGTTGGGGATGTGAGCAATGCGCAGCAGGCGTGCCTGGGTATCCCCAACAAACTGGTGCTCCACTATATTACTGTAAATATAGCACATGTCTGGGGACCTTTCAGTCAATTTCTCCATCTTCAATTGATACATTAATCTGGACAAGTCATGCTGTGTCTCGTTAAATGTGTCTCTTTGGAAGGCTGCGCTATATCGGCCATTGGCTAGAATTTGGAATTTCTATGGTCTTTAATACGTCTGTTAGTCTTTGATTTTAGGAATAGTGTATGTGCAGGGTTTCCTTTGTTTACGATTTCGTATACTAAATCATTCGTAAGGTTTGAGTTTCTTAAACTTACGTTTAAGCCTCTCACAACATCATCGGCCGAACCATATTGACCCGGTCCTAGTCTTACTTCTGTACTGTAATACCGTGCAATCTTATTCCGAGCGATACGCATAGTTTCATCCATAGCTACCCCAGCTTTCTCACACTCGTCAATGTCTTTAAGAATCGTAAAAACGGTTTCTTTATGTTCAATATTTAAAAAGATGGTGTCCAGCTGAATTTCGCATATCCCCACCTCATACGAATCACGACCCAATTCAATGTGCTTGTGGAGTTCTGTTACAAAGTTGGCTAATGTGTTGTTAGGGTGTACAGACAGGGACGAGGAGGACGGGAGTGTGACGTAGAAATGGTTAGGAGCCATGTTGCATACTATTTAAGCTTCATTATTGCATCAGCTTTTATATAGGTGTTGAAGCTTTCTGGGTACCCTAGCCATTTCACCAGGTACATTTTTCTCTTTCCTGAACCTTTGCTTCCTAAAATGTTCTCAATTTTAAACACATTTTTTCCTAAATTAAACGCAACTTTCTGCAATTCCTCGCGGTAAAAGCCTCCTGAGATTTCTTCCCCATTCAAATCTTCAATGTAATACATCATTATCTCACCTTTAGGTCTCATAGCCCTAACTTTAAAAATCTCGCGTGTCCATCCTTGCTCAAAACCCTTTGCAAATTTGTTCCCCGAACGCGACAGCCTTACATAATCATTGATTTTGAAGCGCGCAGAGTGTGGTGGTGGTGGTGATCCATCTCTCCTCGGGAGCGTACCTCTTTCTAAAACTTCGTTAGGTGTTGTCCCAATCGTGCGATGGTGTGAGCGGTTGTAGGATGACGCCAATGATTCCAGAATGTCTAGAAATCTGTATGTGTTTTTATGTGTAAAATAACGGTGCATGCGTTCCTTTATGGTGCGCTGAACTCTTTCAGCTAAAGAAGCCTTATGTATAGAATTGGTTGTGTAATAGCTGATATTAAACTCTGTCAACATGTTCTGAAAAGCACGGCCTATAAATTCCTTCCCCATATCCATACAAAAATAGCCAGGAACCCTGTTTTCTTTTAACATTAGCGTTTTGGTGGCTTTAGCAACTGTTTCAGGTGATTTATTTTTCAGAGGAACTAGCCACAGATATCTAGAGAATACGTCTATTATGAATAGAATGTAGCGGTAACCATCGTTATACACAGAATATCTTTGCATGTCTGTTAAATCTGCTTGCCAAATTGAATCAATCGAGGAAGCCGTTGTCTTGGCTGTTTTAAACCTTTTTCTCACAGGCTTATGAAGCGTATAAGCGTCATGCTCCCTCAAAAATCTTTCAACATCTTTTTTTCCTACTCCGTAAACACTTCTGTACAGTCTATCTACGCCGCCGTAAGAGGATGGGGTAGAAATGTCATAATAGCGTTTAGTTAATACGTTAGCCATTTGCGTATTTTAGATGCACGTGGGTAGGGTTGGTTTAACCTCTTCTTGCTCCTCTTCAAAGGTGTTACCGCCGGGGGTGACGGCGCCTTCAATTGTGTCACAGGCGTTGCATGTTCCAAGTCTTTTAACCTGTTCAGATTTCCTATCAACGTTTTAGGGACATTTATTTGTTGTAGTCTTGCTTTAATATGCTTCCATCCTGATGGTGACGGCCTATCCCACTTTCTCACCAGATCATGGACAATGTCTACGATTTTCGATCCCTGTACCTTTGATCCTTCCACAATGATCTCCCCTGTATCGGTCCATTGTATGGCGGGATCCTCATTCAATAGATTATAAAGACTTAATCCTTTACTCCTCAATGTATGTGGGAGGGTACTTTTTAATACATGTTCGATATGTTGTGTGGCTAATCTTTTTGGTTGGTCAGCTGTATCGTCGGGCTCAGATCCTATGTCGCCATGTCCATCGTCCCCCGTGCTGTGCCTAATAACCACAGGAATCTCTGTAGGGCTCTTATAATTTTCGTACTCGTGAAGAAATTTCTGCAGAGCTTCTTGGTATAAGATTCTTTTGTCATCAGGTGTTTTTTCACTGTTTAATAGGGCTAGCAATTCGCTTTCCATTCTTTTAAGTCTGCTTTTAAGGGGATCTAGATACGTGTCTGGATTCCTTTGCAGTGAAGCGTACACCTCGTGGGGAATCACTACCACTTTCTTCATTATATTAATCTAGTCAGTAAAGGACCCAAAACTGAAAATAAGATGAGGAGAAATGACCCTCCTGTTTGTACAATAATTCGTTTTTTCTTCGCTACAGTTTGACTTTTACGAGCGAGTGCACGTATTATGTTCTTGTAGCGGCGTAGGCGAGCCTTCTGAGGGGTTTCCATTGATACATTGCAATTTATAACGTTAAGACAGATTTCACAGATGCATTTTAAAAAGTCGGCGTCGATATTTTTAATAAACATCTGCTGCAATGCCCGGGGCAGTCGATGATAGATTTTTATTAATTCACGGTATTTCTTTAGTCTCTTTGTCATTCTGGAATATACACCGTTTCAGGCTCGTTTGGAAATATATTCGTTCGCAGAAGCACTCTAAACGTGTTTCGCGGATGAATGTCGCAAAGCAAATATCCGTAACGCGTGCTTGTAGCTTCTTTATAAACTTCCAAAAACTCCTTACGCTGATTCGGGAACATTTGATTGGCTAATACCCCAATTTGTGATACATCTCTACGTTGTGCGAATAAGACTAGATATTGCATATTTAACGACACATCGCGCATGTATCTATTTTTGAAAAATAGATTCTGATTGATGAAAAACACGCTTATGTTAAGATGGTGGGAGAATACTGTAAATGTCACGGCAAACGTTTTATCCATCTCCAACATGAGATCGTCAATTACAATGATTGTATGTTCATTTCCCTTTAACGAATTAACGTCATATACGCCTTTGTGGAACAAAATATCATCTTGGTACTCGTTGAACACTGATTGATACGTCGAATAGCACCATATAACTTTATGCACAAATTTCGAGAACATCTCTCCCTTTTCTTTAATGATTTTAAGCATAAACACAGTTTTACCACATCCTGTAGGTCCAGATATAATACATGTGGATGGGCTCGTGAATCTGAATTTTTCTACAGAGTCCATTTCTAACACGTCACACTCCTAAGTGGGTCATTTACAAAATATTACAAATTTTGAGTGCTGTTCCTTATATTTTGCTTTCTTCTCCCACAGAACCGTGAATGACGATGAGGTAGAGCACCCCATCATTGACATTACGGATGACCTCGACGACAGTGTAGTTGTGATCTCCTCCCCTGCCAACGAACCCTCACCAGCGATACCGGTAGCACGTCCAAAGCGGAGGTATGATGAAGAGAACCCCACGTCAGGTATAAAGCGCCCGAAATACGCGCCTGTTGCACCAGTAATAGGTCCCCAACCCTCAACCTCTTACGCAACAAGCCCCCCAGCAGCACCTCCCGCTAATATATTCCCTTATTCATCCGCCGCCCCCCGTTCTGTTAAGTCTACAATAATAGATCCCCAACCCTCAACCTCCTACGCAACATGCCCCCCAGCAGCACCTTCCGCTAATATATCCACTAATTCATCTGCCGCCCCCCGTTCTGCTGAGGATGATATAACGATCGAATTGGTGCGATCCGCAGCCCCCACCCCAGCCTTGACTAGAAATCGGTATAGAGTCAGGGTCGACCCTAGAGCCATGTATAGCAATGGAATTGAGCGCGGGCTACGCCGGGTTGTACAGCGTATTATAGAGTTCGCTCTCCAGAATCGCGACGAGCGTGAAGTCAGGACGTGTCTGTCCTTTGGATTCGGGTCAGATGACGGTGATGTAGACGATTATTGGGTGATAGTGCCATTTAGACGTTTGGCGGCTGAAGATGTGGAATATATATTAGGACGTATAATGCAAGCCGCCCAAAGTAGTATAGCCTTTAATATGGACAACTTCACGGTAAATATTGATCGTGTATTCCGTGTTGCGGGTCATAGTGCCATACCGTATACTCTTAACTTCAATTCTCCGATTATTTACCGAAAGCATATAAACGTCGATCGTGGTTGCGGCTTTATAGCAGTACTCTTAGCACGTATGTTTACTGTACAAAATACACAGGCCACAAAAATTTGGTAGCCTACGGTCGTGGCGCGTGCCCGTAAACTAGCTGTAGACTGTGAACTGAATTTGGACTGTAATATGGGTCCTGAAGAGTTGAGAAGGGTAGAACAGGAAATGAATGTTCGTATAGTTGTATTGGGCTGGATGATCGTCGTAGGATGTGTTTTTTAAAAGCTGTGTGAGAGATCGTACAGACCCCTACTTATTTTAGGATTGTCAGGGACAAACGTATCTCCCCATCCGTAATATAAGGTGGCTTTACGCGAGTTATGACAAAAGTCGAAAATATGGGAGACATCATGATTTGTGTAAGGGGTGCCACGAGTTTGCGGATGATATTGTGCGACATTGTAAACAATGTCACATGGTATGTGAGCAGTGTAAAAGCACCAATGTGAAAGCCGTGTAGTTGACGCTGAGAAGAGAGACTGTGATGTGTGTAGACGCACATTTTTCAATAATAGCTGTTTTGATTTCCATAAATCAATTGGCACGTGCAGGAAAATGAGAATCTGTGAATGTGGTATGTTTCACACAATGGATAATTGGGGAAATTTAAGCACGAGTGTGACGTAATTCACTGTCCTACATGCCAGGAGGAATATAAGGCGGATGGAGTAAAGCATGTATGTTATATGAAAGATGCTAAGCCTAAAAATAACCCTTGTATAACTGTGTACTACGATATAGAAACATATACGAACGCTGAAACCAAAGAGGTAATTCCACATTTACTTGTGAGCCAGACCATCTGTGATGAGTGTATGGGTATCGAATGTGACGAGTGCCCCAAATGTGGTAAACGGACAAACGTTTTTAAACGAATGTCCGCGATAGTCCTGTGAAACTATTTGTGTCCTATATTGTCAAGTTAGCCGACAAGTTAAAAAAATGACTGTGTATATTCTCGCCCATAACGGGGCAAAGTTTGACACGCAGTTCCTTTATAAGGAGTTGCTTGAACACGAATCCTCTGAGATATTTACAGGTGATCCATTGAAAAGAGGCAACAAATTAATACAGATGCAATAAGAGGCAATGTACAATTTAAAGACACTTTATTATTCACACCTTGTAAATTAGCAAAGCTACCCAAGGTGATGGGAGTAGCAGCTGAAGTTTCCAAAGGATACTTCCCTTACACTTTCCTCACCAGCGAGACTTTAAACTACGTAGGCCCACCACCGCCCAAACATTATTTTGACTGTATGGATGAACGTGAAGACTTTGATCGATACTACAACAGTTTTAATGAAAGTAACCCTTATAATATAGCTGATGAATGTGAGCGTTATTGCGTGAATGATGTGCGCGTGCTTAGAGTATGTTTCCAGGCCTTTAGAAGGATGTACATAGCCCGTTTCAAATGCGATCCACTGCAAGTCGCAACCACCATCGCATCATTATGTTTTACGGTGTTCAAGAATAACTTCATGCCTAAAGACACCTTAGCCATTATTCACCGAAACAACCCCGCAGTTACGGACACAAGGCTATTTACTGGCTCATACACCTACAGCAACAGACAGGTGTATACATAAAGCACGCCCGCAACACGGGTGAAGTACCCATTAAGATTAATGGACGTGTTTTTTGGGTTGATGGGTTAAGTGAAAACCGTGTCACTGGTGTGAAGACTGTGTACTCCTTTAACGGTTGCTGGTGGCATGGATGCCCCCGTCCTGAGTGCGGAATCGCCGGAGATATCCACGGTAGGTCTCCTGCCGACTGTCTTGCATCGACCCGCACCCGCGATCAACTTATAGGATCACAGTTCACTCACAAAGTCTTGTGGGAGCATGAATATGATGCACGGATGGAGACAGACGAGGTGTACCGTGAGGAAATAAACACGATCAAGCGTTCAATGGTGCTGGATCCTCTCAAATGTGGTGATAGCTTGTTTGGAGGACGTACAAATCCATTCAGACTATACTTTCCACCTACGGAGGGCGTGAAGCTCCATTACTACGATTTCTGTTCTTTATACCCATACGTGATGAAGAACAATCCGTACCCCGTGGGCGCTCCTGAGAAACTGGTGGGACCTAGCCTACCCTCCATCAATGAATTTTCAAAAAATTTGAATGATCGTTACTTTGGGCTCTCTTTCGTAGACGTACTCCCCCACGCAATTTATGGATGCCGATCTTACCTGTCGTTATCGACGACAAGCTCATGTTTCCCCTGTGCGTGAAGTGCGCGGAA
Organism: Bathynomus jamesi; assembly: GCA_023014485.1. NCBI lineage: Eukaryota > Metazoa > Arthropoda > Malacostraca > Isopoda > Cirolanidae > Bathynomus > Bathynomus jamesi. The sequence goes on from JAJOZX010000303.1 coordinate 1,568,921, forward strand.
GAGGATAACGGCGATTGTAACCATATACCCCACCAGCGTAAGATCAGAGGCGTATATACAAGTCCTGAGCTGGCCCTAGCCGTACGCCATGGTTATAGAATACTGAAGATACATGAGGTGTGGAGGTTTCAGAAGCTACCCAACCTTTTCACACCATATATAAACGCCTTTTTGAAGGATAAGGTTGAGGCATCAGGGTATCCGCGAGGAGTTGATACCGAAGATGAAAAGTCTGCCTATATTCAACGTTACCGCGACCGCGAAGGTATACAACTTGATCGTGCCCAAATTGTAAAGAATCCTGGCAAGCGCTTTAGTGCAAAGTTGTCTAAACAGTCTATGGGGAAAATTTGCGCAGAATACCGGCAGAGGGAGCATTCATTTGGCACAAAGTTATAGCGATGTCTGGGATTATGCCAATGCTCCCGATAAAGAGGTCATGGAGATCGTGAATGTAGGTAATACTTACATAATAAAGTACAACAACACTGAATTTGCCACAGATACCTCAAGGGTTACAAACATACCTGTGGCCAGCTTCACAACAGCCTACGCCCGTATAAAACTTTGGGGTCTATTGCATTCTCTTGGGCGGAGAGTATTGTATGCCGATACAGATAGCGTGATATTCACAGAGAGGGAGGGTGAATACATGCCCGCTATTGGGGAGTTCCTCGGCGAGCTCACTGATGAGATCAAGGATGAGTATGGGGACAACGCATACGCCGACTCTTTTGTCTCAACAGGACCTAAGACTTATGGGGTACGGGTCAGGGTGGGGGAGGAAATGAAATATATCGTGAAGGCAAAGGGTATTACGCTCAACCATGCGAATCGGCGGGTTGTTAACTTTGAATCGTTGAAGGATCTAGTATGTTTGGACGATGATGAGGGCGAACAACCTCCCCAACTAATTGTAGGCACCCACAATTTTCGGGCGCAGAAGCTGGGGGGCGTGAAGGAACTTAGGGGTACGAAGGTGTGCCGTAACACCTATAGGAAACGTTACCAGTTACCTGGTACCTATGATACCGTACCCTTTGGATACCATAACGTATGATGCTTCTATTGTTAACTCACACGTATTTGTCTTGTATATAATCGTATCTATTGATTTATTACACGTATTTGTAAATATATATATAACTTGAATATCTCGTTTATTAAATCGTATTTGTAAAGTATCTATTGATTTATTACACGTATTTGTAAATATATATATAACTTGAATATCTCGTTTATTAAATCGTATTTGTAAATATATAACTTGAATATCTCGTTTATTAAATAAATCATGTTTCAATTAGCGTTTCACTTTCTCCTTTGTGTGTGTGTGTGTGTGTGTGTGTGTGTGTGTGTGCGCAGGTGAAAGTTCTAAGCTCCGCCCACTGTAAGACCGTGAGTCATGCTACTATCTGGGAGGCCCTGCGTGGTCAGTCGACTGCAGTAAGCCCGAGAGATCAGACGTGTATTCAAATGGCTACCTTTAATATTGCTTGTACAACGTTTATGAAATGGTATTCAACTCGATTTTTACCTGTGGGGTCATCTGAAATCCATCGTTTACGTGACACCCATTGACGACGTTGAAATGCTTCGCCAACGTGTAGAACAAGGATGCCAGAAAATCCGAGCAATACCTGGAATGTTTGAACGCGTCAGGCAGTCCATGACGAGTCGTGTTCAGGGGTGTATTCAAGCGCAAGGCGGTCATTTTGAGCACTTCCTTTAAAGGTAAAGCGAATACTTGCTGGAACACATAACGGGCTGTAACTCGGAAACAAAGCGATTTTGGGCATATGTTTATATAAACTTTTTTCATTGTTTTCAGGTCCTGAATCTATCCTGAAAAGTGCGTCCCATATGTTATGAAACACCCTACATATATATATATATATATATATATATGTGTGTGTGTGTGTGTATATATATATATATATATGATGTAAACCCACAAGGAAAAAGAAAAATGATTCCAAGGTCTTTCGTGTATTCAGAAGTACATCTCGTCAGGAAACATTCCTGACGAGGTGTACTTCTGAATTCACGAAAGGCCTTGGATCATTTTTCTTTTTCCTTGTGGATTTACATCATTCATTCATTTCACGTGTTTAATTGTGAAATTCATCCCATATCTATAATAATAAAAGGACGTGTGTGTGTGTGTGGTGTGTGTGTCTGTTCCAGCCATAATTCCAAAATGGAAGCAGTTACAAACATGAAACTTCACACACATATTAATTAGGTCCCGAGGTTGTGCACGTGGGTGTTAATAAATTAAATAATTAAAGTTACTGGGCCCGAAGGCCCCAGCACCGCGATAAAACTGCAGAAAAGAACGTAGCTGTGAAAATCTTGAGCTTCACATTGTCAAGATTTTTGAATCTTAAGATTTTCATGACTATAGTTTTACTGAGGTCTGAATCCATGTTGAGTAGGCGATAGTGGTACAAATCACCAACACACACATACCACTATCGCCTACTCAACATGGATTCAGACCTCACCACTCAACCACGACATTACTCACTAACCTCACGCAGCACATCATGGATGGCATCAACTCCAGACGACCAGCTCAACGTACACTATTAGCAACAATAGACATTAGTAAAGCATTTGATGCTATCCCACGTTTCCCTCTCATAAACAAAATACTCAACACAAACATGCAGAATAACACTAAAAAATGGCTGAGCAACTATCTTTCAGGGAGATACTCACATGTCACATTTAATGGCAATCATCCAAAAACAAGCTCTTTCCGAATGGGGTCCCTCAAGGCTCTGTTCTCTCACCAACACTGTTCAACTTATACATGCATGACATTCCAACACCCATAGATAACAACCTTACCTTATCATCATATGCAAATGACATCACTCTAACATCCACCCACAACAACATCGACACCGCTACAAATAACCTACAAACATACATAAACAGTATACAAGACTGGCTCACACACAATAGACTCAAAGTAGCGCCCACAAAATCAACCATCACCTTGCTTACAAGCAATACAAAAGAACACCAGATAACTCAACAGCTTACGCTAAACAACACCAACATTCCACACACTCACATGACCAAAATACTTAGGGTCACATACAACACATCATTATCTTTTGCAAACCACATTCAGGACATTAAAAACAAATGTACGTCAAGACTTAACACGCTTAGGGTACTAACAGGCACAAACTTTGGACACCAGTAGGAAACAACATCACTCATATACAAATAATATATTCGCTCAGTTATGGACTATGCTAGCCCATGCTGGCACCCATTATCTCAAACACACACATAAACACCTTACAGACAATACAAAACAACGCACTTCGTATCATTACAGGATGTACTCAAACAACACCAATAGAACACCTGCACACAGAAACAAAAATACTGAAAGTTAGGGAACATTTAGACATGAGGGGAACACAATTCATGGCAGCAGCGACAACTAACCCACAACACCCTTGCCACTACGTGTACAATCATGCACCAACACCTCGCACCATTAAGGTAACACCAGAGAGACATTATAACCAAATACTCCATTCCATACCACGCCCCACAGACATCTCACATACACTTACACACGCACCTAACCCACAAAACACTGACACGACTCGGTCCGAATGCGGTCCTAGGTGCGAAGCCGCCACCCATTGACAGGTCAGAGACCAGCCTGAGCAGATCGGATCGAGTTAACTTAGCACGATTCCGATGTGGACATCACCCGAACTTACAGACATATAAACACAGACTAGCCAACTCCACAGACGACACCTGCCACCTGTGCCAGGACACACCACAAACAATTGAACACATTATGACAGACTGTACCGCTCTAGCACAACAAGAACACAACACAACATCACTAGTGCGCTGAACCTCTGGTCCACTCCGAGGAGGGCGATCGGTTACCTGCGTGCCGCCAGCTTGCTCGATCAGGGTGGGCTGATCGGCTAAACAACAACAACAACATCTTAATAAATAATTGAACCCCCAATTACTTTCGGTTCAATTATTTCGTCAATAAAACTATAGAAAAGAACACAGTCATGAAAATCTTGAGCTTCACATTGCCGCCCGTAATAATAAATAATCTATAATAATAAAAGGACGCAGTTACAAACATAAAACTTCACACACACACACACACACACACATATTGATTAGGTCCCGAGGTTGTGCACCTGGGTGTTAATAAATTAAATAATTAATTTTAAAAAATTAAATGACGTCATCAAGATCATTACGTCATTACGTATATATATATATATATATATATATATATATATATATATATATATATATATATATATATATATACATACATATATATATATATACATATACTTACTTACTTTAGGTGAGTTCGAACGACGGTTCAGAATCGATCTACGGTCGACCTCTCTGCAGCATCCCGCCTCATTTGCGGGATTTCGTGAAGGAGGGAATTGCTATCTGATCTCCTCCTGCCCTCGTAGCCAGCGACGCATGGCTGGTCAGGGACTTTGCACAAGAATCTGTCCAGCTGGTTCTTGAAGTTATTCAGGTCGGTGTGCTGGAGATGCCTCACTTCTTTTGGTAGAACATTGAAAAGCTTTGGACCTCGTATTCTGAGGGTATTTTCCATCCTCGTTTTCATGGCCCCTTGTCCCACCGCAGCTGGAACCGTACAAAATCTGCCTCTTCTCTCATTCCAGTTTGTTTCTATTTCATTTCTAAGGTTAGGGACAGAACCCTCAAGTATTTTCCATATGTATATTATTGTGTGCCGCTCGCTCCTTCTTACGAGAGAGAAGAGTTTCAGTGATTGTAGTCGAGACCAGTAGTCTTCACCTACTGTTTCCTCTATCTTAGATGTAAAAGTCCTTTGTATAGCTTCAATGCTCGCAATGTCTCGTTTTCTGTATGGGCTTGTGAGTACTGAGCAATACGCAATTATTGGTAGGACTAGAGTTCCATAATTTGAGCATGATATTTGCTTTTCTGCTGCGGAAGCTCCTCCAGATGATTCCCATTATTTTTCTAGCCGTCGTAATTTTGATGTTTTATATATATATATATATATATATATATATATATATATATATATATATATATATCGGGGTGTCAGGAAATGATCGCCCCCCCCTGTAGAGCAAAAACTAGAAGAGATAGATAAAAACCGGCGAGACCACTTGAAAGAGCGTTAAAATCTGAATAAAAACCATTATATTCTATTCCTGTGATTTTAATTCTTACCATTTTTTTCCCCACAGAAACCATGGCATCATCTATTTTGAACGATTCAGAGAAAAAGCGAGTTCTTGACCGCATTCGAGCTGTCACATTTCGTGAAGCAAAGGAAGCTGGTGCAACTTTCATAACTCGACACTGGGTGGCTGAGAGATTAAAAAGATCAGAAGACTTTGTCAAAAGGAATTGGAATAAGAATCCTGAAGATTGTGAAACAGAATTTCGAGGAGGAAGACCGGAGAAATTATCTCAAGAATCGAAAGACATTGTGCTTGCTGCATCACGGAGCCGAAAGAAGAGCTGCTCTGAGGTAGCGAAAGAGATACTTATCCGTCGTGGTAAGATAGTCAATCGGCAACCTGTGCATCAATTTCGAGTTCGCCAAGGCTTGAGTGCTTGGCATGAAATAGCTAAGCCACGGAAGAGTGATCTTAATATTGAAGATCGGCTATGGTTTTGTGATTATCTTGAGGAATGGACGGAAGACGATTTCCTTCACTTGGTTGTCAGCGATGAATTCTTCGTTTATGTCTCCAGAAAACCAAATTTTCAGAATGATCGGGTTTGGGCAACAACTCCTGATGAAGTCCCAGACGACCAGAAGTATCGAGAAATAGTAAAAAATCCAGCATGTGTGGGTGTTTTCATTATGTTCTCTATTCGGAAGCTCATCTGGGTTATCAAACCAAGAGGAACCAGTTGGGATGGGCCTTATTTTCGAAATGTAGTTTTAGCCCAACATGTAATTCCGTTTTTGAAAGACCCCGAGTGTGTTTTGGATGTTGAACAGGCAACCTTTCTTCACGACAAAGCCCCCTGTATGAAAGCACTTGCAACTCAACAACTGCTTAAGGACAATAACATTGATTTTTTCGGAAATAATGAATGGTCTGACAATTCTCCCGATCTTAATGTCTGTGAACATGTCGGAACCATCATGAAGGATCGGGTGGAGTCCTTAATGCTGGAACAACCCATTCAGAATCGGTATTCAACAGAAATTATGACTGCAAAGATCAACGAAGTCCTTGAAGAAATGAGTCATGATACCAATCTCTTTGAGACACTTCTGGGATCATACCCCCGTCGATTAATGGCCGTCAGACCTGCAAATGGGGGCAACACCCGATATTAAAACAAGTGTTTTTTATTCAAAATTAAACGCTCTTTTGCGTGGTTTTGTCTGTTTTTTTCTATTCCTTTCAGTTTCTTCTGTACAGGGGGGGGGGCAATCATTTCCTGACACCCTTTATATATATATATATATATATACACACACACACGAGGGTACTTCAATAAGTATCCGCACTTTTTATTTTAGTGATAATGTTATAATGTTATAATGTTTCAGACCAACAAAGACCCTAGAATCCACTCATGGCTGGTCTACCTAACTGTTCATAATTGTGTATTGTGCGTGTCCTGCGTGGTGGCGGAGAGGACCTACAATTTTACGTGGGTTCCGAACCACAAAGCCTTAATTTTACTACCTTAAACTATACCCAATCTATCAACATATGCGTCTAATCGATTTTTAAACATGTTTATAGACGTGCTACTAATTACTTCTACTGGGAAACTATTCCAGCTATTTACTATTCTATGCGTAAAAATGTTTTTGGCAACTGCTGTCTCGAACCTTCTACTTGTCAACTTACACCCATTATTTCTAGTCCTATTATATTGAGATATTTCGAAAAATCTATCTCTATCTACGTTATCGAACCCATTCATAATTTTGAAAACCTGGATTAGATCACCCCTTAGCCTCCTAGTCTCGAGTGTAGTCAATTTTAACTCCTTAAGCCTATCCTCGTACGACTTCGACCTAAGCGACGGAATCATCTTAGTTGCTCGTCTTTGAACTCTTTCGATTTTGTCTATATCTTTTCGCGTATACAGATTCCAAAATTGGATCGCGTACTCCAAATGGGGTCTAACTAATGATTTATAAGGAGGAACAATAATATCGCGCGATTTATATTCAAAATTCCGAGCTATAAAACCTAGCACTTTGTTCGTTTTATTGACCGCTGCTGTACTTTGTTTCGTTACTTTTAAATCACCAGTGACTGTAACTCCTAAATTTTTTTCCTGCTCTACGCTTACCAACTCCTTCCCTGACATACTATACGCAAAATTACCGTTACTCGCGAACCTATATGTAAAATTTTGCCCTTATCGATGTTAAATCTCATTTGCCATGTGACTGACCAAGCAACGATTTTATTCAGATCTTCCTGGATTTTACCTCTATCTTCGTCATTAATTGCCCTACCACCCACCTTCGTGTCATCCGCAAACTTTGAAACTGTACTGATAGGCCGACATCTAAATCGTTAATATACACAGCGTTCGCACGTATTAGGCAGATTACATTTTCTCCAATGTTTTCAAAAGTTTTTCCCCGATTTCAATGAAATTTGTAGCAAATAATCACTATATATAGCAGCATTGATGGTATTCATTTCGATAAAATATTTTGATAATTAAAATAATTATCTCATTTTATTGAAAAATATGTAAAATATTGTGTTCCGAATTAGTAAGCAAGTATTCTATTTACGGATCTAAATGGTGAAAATGAGTAAGAAGAAGGATTTAACATTAACTGAGAAAAGAAAAATAGTCAAGTCACTCGCTGAAAATATAAAATCTATTGAAATTGCGAAGCAGTTTGGCAGAGCTTATCGAACTGTAAACAAGTTTGTAGCGGAGGGTACCAAACTGAGGCAGCGAAGTGATAAAGGAGCTATAAGAAAAGTGACAAGGCGGCAGATATCTGTAATCAAGCGCAAACTGCAAAGCATCTATTGTCCTTAAGTAAAGAGGTTTTTGAGCAGGCTGGCATACATAATGTACCAAGAACATCTCGATGTGGAATCCTCCAAACAATTGGCAAGATGTGTAAACCTACGATTCAGTCACCGTTAACACCCAGGTACAAGAAGCAGCGTGTTGAATGGGCGCGTCAGTACGTGAAAACAGATTTTAATACTGTATTGTTAACCGATGAATGAAGAGCAACCCTTGAGGGATCTGATGGTTGGTCAAGAAGATGGATTGCTAAGGGTCAATCTCTACCATGGAATGAGGTTTTCTTTTGGAAAGTTTGTGTAAGACTGGGCATTCATTTTTACACCATTAGGCACTCTGTATGGGACAGCTACTTCATTGCCTATCAATCCTGCCCAAAACATGACACTACCTCCACCTTGTTGGCGTCTTAATCTCGATGGTAGAAATTGGCTCTCAGCAATCCATCTTCTTAACCAAACATAAAGTCCCTCAAGGGTTGCTTTTCATTCATCGGTGAACAATACAGTATTAAAATCTGTTTTCACGTACTGACGCGCCCATTCAACACGCTGCTTCTTGTACCTGGGTGTTAATGGTGACTGAATCTAGGTTTACACGTCTTGCCAATTGTTTGGAGGATTCCACATCGAGATGTTCTTGGTACATTATCAGTGGCGGCTCGTCGGTAGACACTGCGGAACTGCAGCATCCCTAAATTTTTTATTTACAATTGAAATAATCAAGAACAATATAAGGATGAGCTCACTGAATAACTTTTTCAATAACTTTTGAAACTTTTATTCATTGCTCAATGCTCATCCTTTTATTTCAGTAATTATTTCAACCCATTCTTAGAGACAGCACCCCTAGAATTTTTAGTCACGAGCCGCCACTGTACATTATGTATGCCAGCCTGCTCAAAAACCTCTTTACTTGAGGACAATGGATGCTTTGCAATTTGCGCTTGATTACAGATATCTGCCGCCTTGTCACTTTTCTTATAGCTCCTTTATCACTTCGCTGCCTCAGTTTGGTACCCTCCGCTACAAACTTGTTTACAGTTCGATAAGCTCTGCCAAACTGCTTCGCAATTTCAATAGATTTTATATTTTCAGCGAGTGACTTGACTATTTTTCTTTTCTCAGTTAATGTTAAATCCTTCTTACCCATTTTCACCATTTAGATCCGTAAATAAAATACTTGCTTAATAATTCGGAACACAATATTTTACATATTTTTCAATAAAATGAGATAATTATTTTAATTATCAAAATATTTTATCGAAATGAATACCATCAATGCTGCTATATATAGTGATTATTTGCTACAAATTTCATTGAAATCGGGGAAAAACTTTTGAAAACATTGGAGAAAATGTAATCTGCCTAAGTGTGAACACAGTGTATATAAGAAAAAGCAAGGGGGCCCAATGCAGAACCCTGAGGAACGCCGCTCGCTACATTAGCCCAACACGAATCCGCTCCATCAACGACCACCCTCTGTTTCCTACCTCGCAACCACTCTTCTAGCCAATTTATTACTACACCTCTAACTCCATGTGCCTTAGTTTTTTCAATGAGTCTTTTGTGCGGTACGGTGTCAAACGCTTTTTGAAAATCTAAATACACTACATCAACTGCCCGATGACTATCGTAAACTTCAACTACGCTTTGAAACAATTCTAAAAGATTAGTTAAGCAAGATTTGTTTCGCCTAAAACCGTGCTGCGTATTTCTAACCAAGTTATGCAATTCTAAGTGTTCGACTATACGATCCCTAATTATTGATTCCAGTAGCTTACCTACAAGTCTAGGGTTGCCAGACGTCCTTTATTTCAAAGGACAGTCCTTTATTTCGATATCTTGTCCTTGTCCTTTATTGAAGCGTCAAAGGACGGCATATGTCCTTTATTTCTATTTTTATGTCTATTTCAAAATCATAAATAATAAATCCTTTAAGAAATTTATTATAATTACATAGGTATTTTTTTGCGTTTTGTTCCTTGACAGAGTAGGTAACCATTATCATTGCATCGTTAAGGCTTAATAAGTTAATAACAGTGTAGGCTCATTGATTTCTATGTAGCCGCAATAGATAATTCTGTGAGCTCTACTGCAATAAGCGGAGTGCCCCCACAAATGTGTACGACAACTTATTTTTCCATACGCTGCGTCGCTGAAAGATACAGTAGTGGTACTGCTCTCGTCTATATTCAAGAACATTTTAAATATAGTAAAAATCAAAGATGTTGAAATAAATATTTATCCTATAACATTTAAATTTTTTTTGGGGAGCATCATTCTCTCTCTCTCTCTCTCTCTCTCTCTCTCTCTCTCTCTATATATTATATATATATATATATATAAATTTGAGAATCTGGGAGTGGCAGCTTGAAAACGTTTTGAGTGTCCTTTAATCCGGTCATCAAAATCTGGCAACCCTACCTACAACAGACGTTAAACTGATTGGCCTATAATTTCCCGCCCCAACTTTATCGCCTTTCTTAAAGATAGGTGTTACATTTGCTAACTTGAAATTATCTGGTACGCACCCCTCAGAAATAGACGCATTAAAAAGCTTTGTTAGCGGCACAACAATACTTTCTTTTAATTCTTTTAGTTGTATGGGATATATGGAATCCGGCCCCGGTGATTTACGCATTTTCATTTTATCAATATAGCGCATTACCTCCCTTTCACTAACCACAATATTATCCAAAATATTACCATTATCAAAAGGTATTATGTCTATGACCGTAGAGATATTCGTTACATCTTCTATAGTAAAAATTGAGGTAAAAAATTCGTTTAGCAAGATAGCCATTTCCTTGTTTTCAGAAACTAGCTCTCCTTTAACATTTTTCAACGACCCCCAAGACACTTTTTACTGGATTGCTATTGTTGACGATTGAAAGAATCGTTTGGGGTTTTCTTTACCGTCACGATCTGTCGAAATTTCAAATTCGCGCTTGGACTTTTTATTTCACTTTTCGCTTCACGCCTTAGAGATATGTAGTTGTTTCGTAACCACGAATTGTCTTTATCGCACTTATGTAGCCTATAAGCCCTATCTCTACTCTTTATAATGTCTCCTACTCTAGAAGTAAACCACATGGGCTTGTTGTTTACTTTCGCACGCTTAATTTTTTACGGTACACATTCCTCATTTATAGTCCTAAATACTGTTTCAAACGAGTCCCACATTAGTTTTGCGTTGGAGATCCCCATTACGTTTTCCCAATTGACGTGACAATTCATTTCTAAATTTACAAAAGTCTGCGTGCTGGAAGTTAGGAATTTTAGTCGAGTTAGCTAGTTTCGAGTGACTTACTGAGAGGACAAACTTTACCATATTGTGAACGCTATTGCTTAACGGTTCTATTACTTGAAGATCTGTGATTAGCCTATCACCCGTAGCTATTACTAAATCTAAAATACTGTCCAACCTCGTAGGTTCCCCAACCTTTTGAATAAGAGAGCTATCCTCCAGAAAATTAATTAAACGATTTCCTTCCGCGTCTCCCCCTCATTATATCGTAATTCACGTTGGCGCAATTAAAGTCTCCCATAACTCAGGCCTGCTCACTACCTACTATTCTCTTTAGTTCACGCTATAACGCTTCGTCCGTATCAGCTGTTTGATTTGCGGGCCTATATATAACCACAACAAGAAGTTTGAAATCGTTCAATTTAAGTTCTGCTATAGTCGAATCTGTTGGTTCTGGAAGTGTGTGCTTTACTTCTATAACGTTCGCAATATTATTTTTGATATACAACATAACACCGCCTCCTCGCCTACCTATTCTGTTTTTAACAAAAAGTCTATAACCTCTAATTTGATACTCCCCTACAAAGTCACGTGTTTCAGTGCTAAGCCACGATTCATTTATCGTAATTACATCATAGTCTTTACAAGCAATTAAAGAAAAAAATTCATTTATTTTATTTCGTAGGCTACGAGCATTTAAGGATAGAACCTTCAAATTGTTTTATAATTGCGATACCTTCGCGAGCGCAAGGGAAATTTGAAGAAATTACGCTGGGACCGTTCGAGTTACGGCAGCCTGAAAAGAAGAGACAGTATTATGAAATAGTCTTCCTAAACGCGCAGCTCTAACGTCATTAAGATGAAGTCCATCTCCGAGGAACAAGTCCCTCCTGCCGTAGAAACTGTTCCAAAAATTCGCAAAATGCACTCCTTCCTGTTGGCAAAGAGACTTTAGGTTATTGTTGATATCGGTCGCCTTGCTGTAGAAATCGTTACGTTAGATAATTCGAGGAATTATACCTGTTAAAACAATCTTATTAGTTTTTTCCTTTTGTCGCTCTAGTAAGTCCCTGTACCTAGCCAGCAGTTCTTCCGATCTAGAATTTAAAACGTTATTAGTACCGACATAAATAACATACGTTGTGTCCTCAGAGGTTCCGTCTGTAAAATGGTTAACACTATTAGTTATATCCTCCACTCTTGCACCAGGGTAGCAGTAACGGTGCCCACAGAATTCCTCGAGCTACCCTCGAACAATGGAATCGCCAACGAGTCGTATTTCCGGTTCATCAGCATCTTCGAAACCTAAAACAGAAAACTTAGGTTTTCTCAATGGGGCTCCATTACGCACTTGAACGAAGGGTTGGGAACTAGGGGAAGAGAGAGGGCTATTAGTACTATTTATATTATTAGTAGAAACTGAGGCAGGAGGGGTCATAACTGAAGTCTCAAGGGATTCTAATTTTGCCGTCAGGAGCATCACCCTTTCTTCAAGCCTCACTCTGGCCTCCCTCTCACGTTCTAACTCGTTCCTCAGCACTTCCATGCTTGAGCACCACCTGCAAACTAACTGTTCATTATTATTAGCCATTGTAAACGCGTAAGCGGCAAATTTCCCTTCACAGTGACTGAAAGTACTTGACGGGGGTGCCATGCTCTTAATTAATTAAAAATAAAAAAACGAACGTCTGGAAATTAATAAATTACAACGTAAGTTTACGGCGTGCTTATTGTGCCGTCACCTGCGCAAGCCTGCAAAAATGTTCTTCAAACGCAGAAACAGGTTCTTGTAACAAATTTATACGAAGGAATATATTCTTAATTAAGCTATCGACGAAAGATCTGTAAAAGAAAAAGTATTAATAAAACTTATCTGTCCGCTATTCGACTGACTTTTTTCTTTCCTTTTTTCCTTTTTCCCACGGTGGGTAACCACACTCTACTTGATCCCCGTAGCAAGGGAAAATGAATCTTATGAAACCTCGTTTTCTAATAGATTTGAAAAATAAACAAGGCAAACAAGGAAAATTCAACCTTATGAAACCTCGTTTTCTAATAGATTCGGAAAACAAACAAGGCAAGCCACTTGCACTAGCCTTGATTGAATCAAATAATATAGTAATGAATAAAGTCAATAAATTAAATATATTCGTTAATGAATTATTAGTAACACGAAGTAATTTAGTTAAGAATGCACAAAACACTATTTTTTTAAAGACAGTTCAACGAAAACCACTTATTCAATTGGTAACACTAGACACTCGACCAAACACGTCTGTTCACACGGAAAGACTGATATGTGCATGAAGTATCGTATATATGTTACGATCAAACATCGAAATCGCTCAGTGAGAGAAAAAAACAGCCACACCGATGTTAGATATTTTTTCGCTTCATGGCCGTTCTCAAACAACCACAACGCGTTGTGGACGATTCGGATATGACCACAACGCGTTGTGGATGATTTGAAAATTATTGAATGCCCGGTTAAGTTAACTGTACGCCCTTGACGATTGGTTAGGTTAAGTCGTGATATTTTCGTTAAAACTAACGAAAATATCAAGGCTTAACCTAACCAATCGTCAAGGGCAGGGCATACAATTAACCTAACCGGGCAGTCAGTTAACCTAACCGGGCACTCAGTTAACCTAACCGGGCACCAGGCACTCAATTAACCTAACCAGTTGGTTAATTTTTACATTTACGTCTCATTCTAAAGTTGTTTAAAATTAATCGAAACCTCCAGGAAAATTATTGATAATCATTTTTTAAAAGGTTTTATCTTTTTTCTAGCATATCTGCCTAGCTTTGCTTTTTAATCGGTGAATACGACGATAAATATACGTCGTGTTTATATTTCAATATACGTCGTGTTTAAATAGAGTTTGATGAAAGACATCGATGTGTGGTCGTTTCAAATCGTACACAACGCGTTGTGGCCATATCCGAATCGTCCACAACGCGTTGCAATTGTTCGAGAACGGCCATGAAGCGAAAAAATATCTAACATCGGTGTGTGGTCACTTAGGTGCATCCACAACGCGTTGTGGCTTTTTTTTTTCGCTCACTGAGCGATTTCGATGTTTGGGCGTAATATAATATATACTCGTAATAACGAGCCGAACTGAGATCCTTAGGCTTATTTAGGCTAGCAACAGTATAGGCTTATTTAGGCTACTCGTAGCTGTCACATATACGACTAGTGAACATGGCTGCGCCGCTTTCAATTTGTACTCTGGAAGAACAGAGATCCGTGGTTCGTTTTTTTGTGGGGCTGAAATTCACACGCGTTTGTTTGCTCAGTATGGGAATAATGCGTTACCACGGCGAAGTTCACTATCACTATGAACCAGAAAGCAAACGACAGAGTATGCAATGGAAACATCCAACATCTCCCGTTGCAAGGAAGTTCAAAGCGCAGCCGTCAGCAGGTAAAGTTATGCTAACATTGTTTTGGGATACACGAGGCCCTATCCTTGAACATTATCTAGAGCGTGGAACTACAGTAACAAGTGCATTGTATTCTGACATGCTTTGGAATGAGTTAAAGCAAGCAATTCGCACAAAACGGAGAGGGAGATTGTCGGGAGGTGTTATTCTGTTACACGACAATGCGCGCCCTCATACCGCTGCACAGACTAGAAAATGCCTTCAAGAACCTAAATTTGAAGTTCTCGATCATCCAGCCTACAGTCCAAAGATGGCACCTTCGGATTTTTACCTGTTTGGGCCACTAAAAGACGCTTTGAGAGGTCAGCGATTCCAAGGCGATGATGACCTGAGGGAGGCGGTGCATGACTGGCTACGCACACAGCCAAAAACATTCTTTTGTGATGGCATTAGGAACCTTGTAGATCGCTGGACTAAGTGTATTGATAAAAATGGAGAGACTATGTTGAGAAGTGATGAGTTTATAATCTATCAGATGTGAAAATAAAATTGTGAAAATAAAAAGTGCGGATCCTTATTGAATTACCACCGTATATCGAAACCTATGGTAAAATTATTGAATACCCAGTTAGATTCATTGAATGCCGAGTTAGGTCAATTGTACACCCTTGACGATCGGTTAGGTTAGGTTAGGTTAGGTCCCGAGGTTGTTGTTGGTTAGCCGATCAGCCCACCCTGATCGAGCAAGCCGGCGGCACGCATGTAACCGATCGCCCTCCGGAGTGGACCAGAGGTTCAGCGCACTAGTGATGTTGTGTTGTGTTTGTTGTTGTGCTAGAGCGGTACAGTCTGTCATAATGTGTTAATTGTTTGTGGTGTGTCCTGGCACAGGTGGCAGGTGTCGTCTGTGGAGTTGTCTAGTCTGTGTTTATATGTCTGTAAGTTGGGGTGATGTCCATATCGGAATCGTGCTAAGTTAACTCGATCCGATCTTCGCACCTAGGACCGCATTCGGACCGAGTCATGTCAGTGCTTTGTGGGTTAGGAGTGTGGGTATGTGTGTGTGAGATGTCTATGGGGCGTGGTATGGAATGGAGTATTTGGTTATAATGTCTCTCTGGTGTTACCTTAATGGTGCGAGGTGTTGGTGCATGATTGTACATGTAGTGGCAAGGGTGTTGTGGGTTAGTTGTCGCTGCTGCCATGAATTGTGTTCCCCTCATGTCTAAATGTTCCCTAACTTTCAGTATTTTTGTTTCTGTGTGCAGGTGTTCTATGGGTGTTGTTTGAGTACATCCTGTAATGATACGAAGTGCGTTGTTTTGTATTGTCTGTAAGGTGTTTATGTGTGTGTTTGAGATAATGGGTGCCAGCATGGGCTAGCATAGTCCATAACTGAGCGAATATATTATTTGTATATGAGTGATGTTGTTTCCTGCTGGTGTCCAAAGTTTGTGCCTGTTAGTACCCTAAGCGTGTTAAGTCTTGACGTACATTTGTTTTTAATGTCCTGAATGTGGTTTGCAAAAGATAATGAAGTGTTTTATGTGACCCCAAGTATTTTGGTCATGTGAGTGTGTGGAATGTTGGTGTTGTTTAGCGTAAGCTGTTGAGTTATCTGGTGTTCTTTTGTATTGCTTGTAAGCAAGGTGATGGTTGATTTTGTGGGCGCTACTTTGAGTCTATTGTGTGTGAGCCAGTCTTGTATACTGTTTATGTATGTTTGTAGGTTATTTGTAGCGGTGTCGATGTTGTTGTGGGTGGATGTTAGAGTGATGTCATTTGCATATGATGATAAGGTAAGGTTGTTATCTATGGGTGTTGGAATGTCATGCATGTATAAGTTGAACAGTGTTGGTGAGAGAACAGAGCCTTGAGGGACCCCATTCGAAAAGAGCTTGTTTTTCGATGACTTGCCATTAAATGTGATATGTATCTTCCTGAAAGACAGTTGCTCAGCCACCTTTTGGTGTTCTTGTGCATGTTTGTGTTGAGTATTTTGTTTATGATAAGGAAGCGTGGGATAGCATCAAATGCTTTACTAATGTCTATTGTTGCTAATAGTGTACGTTGAGCTGGTCGTCTGGAGTTGATGCCATCCATGATGTGCTGAGTGAGGTTAGTGAGCAATGTCATGGTTGAGTGGTGAGGTCTGAATCCATGTTGAGTAGGCGATAGTGATATGTGTGGGTTGGTGATTTGTAAGATTAGTCTTTCTGTTACTTTGGAAGGTGTGCATAGTAAAGTAATGGATCTATAGGAAGCTGGTTCTGTTGGATTTTTGTTTGGTTTGAGTAGTGTAATAATTTTACCTTGTTTCCATATGTCAAGAATAATACAGTGTTGGTATGAATATGTGCTGATGTTTGTGAGAGCTAGTATTTCCTGTGGGCCCAAGTGTTTAAGGTGTATGTTAGATATGTTGTCTGGTCCAGTAGCCTTCGAATTCTTAATGTTTTTGATGATCTTGGTGGTCTGGTCTGTAATGAAGGGTGTAATGGTCGTGTTGAGTCTGCAGGTTTTCTTGTGTCTGGCTGTTTGTCTGTCTGCGTGTTTCTGGTTGTTGTCTCTGTTTAAGTGACTTATCTTTGCGTAGTGATTAACTAGAATGTTAGCTTGTTGTGTATATGTTGGAATATTATTTTGGCTGCGACAGATAGCCCCGTGTGAAGTGTGAATGCCGCTGTTAGAATGGGTAATGCTTTTTATAGTCTTGTATAGCCTGGATGTATCTGTGGAGTGGTTTAGTGTTGTTATGAATTCCCTAAATGTTTCTGTTTGTTTTTCTTTAAGTTTGTTGTTTATTTCTGTGTTGAGCTGTGGTAGCTGCTGTTTTATGGCGTCTGTGTGTGATGTTTGTGTATTATGTTTGAGGTTGTTACGTTGCCTTATGAGGTGAGCTATTTCTCTAGTGTAATTTGGGTTGTATTTCCTAATGTTGCCCTTCGATATGTATTTGTTTGCATTATTGATGATCTGATTAAATGTTTTGAGTGTTGTATTGATGTTTATGATGGGTGTGCTGTTTAATGTGGTGAATTGTTCCTCAGTCTGTATTTTGAACTGTTCCCATTCAGCTTTCTTGTAATAGCTGTAAGTGTGCCTAAGGCTGTTGGGGCAGTGTAGAACGTGTTGTAATGATGATGGGCAGGTGGTCTGATGACAGTTGTTTTTCTGTTCTCCAGTGTGTGTGTTGCAAGTGAGGGGGGACAGAACATTATATCTGGGGAGGAGTTTAAGTATTCTGCTTGATGTGGTATGTGTGTATGTTCTTCTGTGTTGTTAAAAATGAAGAGGCTGTTTAGTTGTGTGGCTATGTTGGTCCCGAGGTTGTGCACCTGGGTGTTAATAAATTAAATAATTAATTTAAAAAAAATAAATGACGTCAAGGTTATTACGTCATTACGTATATATATTTCAACTGCAAAGAACACGCAGTATAATTAACGTAAAGAACGACGCTTGTATAGGCGAACATTCCGCGCAAGATGAGGAGGGAGAACGAACAAATGAAAAAATGAGGTAACCACCAGGGAATCGAACCTGGGATCTTCCGATTGCCGGTCAGATATGATAACCACTACACCATGGTCCTCACTCGATCAGAAGTCGTAATTCTCCTACATACGCGTAGAAACCAATGCCCCGAGGGGGGCACCTCCCGCAGCATGCCGCACCTATATATACATTTCAACTGCAAAGAACACGCAGTATAATTAACGTAAAGAACGACGCTTGTATTGGAGAACATTCCGCGCAAGATGAGGAGGGAGAACGAACAAATGAAAAAATGAGGTAACCACCCGAGAATCGAACCCTGGATCTTCCGATTGCCGGTCAGATATGATAACCACTACACCATGGTCCTCACTCGATCAGAAGTCGTAATTCTCCAACATAGGTGCGGCATGCGGGAGGTGCCCCCCTCGGGGCATTGGTTTCTGCGCGTATATAGGAGAATTACGACTTCTGATCGAGTGAGGACCATGGTGTAGTGGTAATCATATCTGACCGGCAATCGGAAGATCCCGGGTTCGATTCTCGGGTGGTTACCTCATTTTTTCATTTGTTCGTTCTCCCTCCTCATCTTGCGCAGAATGTTCTCCTATACAAGCGTCGTTCTTTACGTTGATATATATATATATATATATATATATATATATATATATATATTAGGGTGGTCCAAAATTTGGGCTAAATTTCAAAATAGTTGGAAATGCTCTCCACATGGCTGTTCTTATTCCTTTAGAAGCGAAGTGATTTTGTATAAAATATCTGTCGATTCAGTACATAATAAGAGGTCGCTATGATTTTCACATTTTCAATTAATTAATTAGCTAATCATTTTCTACCCGCTTCATTTTTAGAGGACGCGGCAGTCACGCCACATTGACTCTGCCCACCTTTCAGAGAATGATGTAATTGTTCGATTTCTTGTATAATGCTGTTTGTGAATCAGACAAATCATTTACTCATGCATCATTTCAAGTTTAAATTTGTTGGAGGAATAGTATCTCATGTAAGTATTAATTCACATGTATTATATTTATTTAGTATATATATATATATATATATATATATACACACTGTATATATACAGGGTGGGCGGAAAGTAGCTCCCTATTTTGGATTGGTAAAAAAATACGTATATTATCCATTTATTTCAGAAGAAATAATATGAAAAGGTAGGCATACATGGTAGGTTTTCTCTAAAATTCAATGTGGGCTCCAACTCTTTCCACCAGCTTCTGGAGCCGCCCAGGAATGGCGTCCACTGACTTTAGCAGGAACTCCGGCGGGATGGAGGACATGACTTCCCGAATTCGGTCCTCCAGTTCTTCCAATGTCCTCGGTTTGGTGCGGTAGACTTCTTCCTTTACCCACCCCCAAAGAAAGAAGTCGCACGGTTACCGCTGAAAAACGGCAGAATCGGTTCAGTGTAACGGTGTGGTGTGGTATGACCTCAGATCAGGTTGTGGGCCCGTTCCTTCTGCGCAACACCATGAATGCTGAGCGGTACCTTGCTATGTTGCGAAACGAGGTCTGGCCGGTTGTCAGCACATGGGAGAACATCGACGATCTGATATTTATGCAAGATGGCGCCCCTCCGCACTTCGCTCTTGTTGTCCGTGAGTGGCTGGATGCCCACTTCCCTGGGCGTTGGATGGGTCGTCGTGGTCCACATCAATGGCCAGCCAGGAGCCCCGACTTGACACCGTGCGACTTCTTTCTTTGGGGGTGGGTAAAGGAAGAAGTCTACCGCACCAAACCGAGGACATTGGAAGAACCGGAGGACCGAATTCGGGAAGTCATGTCCTCCATCCCGCCGGAGTTCCTGCTAAAGTCAGTGGACGCCATTCCTGGGCTGCTCCAGAAGCTGATGGAAAGAGTTGGAGCCCACATTGAATTTTAGAGAAAACTACCATGTATGCCTACCTTTTCATATTATTTCTTCTGAAATAAATGGATAATATACGTATTTTTTTATCAATCCAAAATAGGGAGCTACTTTCCGCCCACCCTGTATATATATATATATATATATATATATATATATATATATATATATATATATATAGGGTGAACCAAATGTAGGTGGACAGTAAATGATAACGTTTATTTTGAGAATACATATTTAATTTTTTTGTATACTATAATACAAAATAAAATTTAAATAAATTTAGTTATAATATTTAATACAATATAACACAAACACCATAGTTATAATGAACACCATAGTTATAATATAATATAACACAAACCGTATTCAACCTACTGTCCACCTACTTTTGGTTCACCGTGTATATATATATAATTACGTCTCTTGAAGTTTATTATTTACTTATTCTTAAATATATTTTTAAAAATTTGGCAATCTTCCTACCCATCAACCACTAACCACTATAACCAATTTTTTTACTTTATTTATTTTGACTGCAATTTTTTACTTTAACAATTATATAATTGTGCTTTGATGTTAAACGGTTAATGCATTATTTTCTCTCATTTTTCAGGTTGCGGCTAGAAGTACTCGCTCATCTGAAGAAACGTGGGTTCTAGGAAAGCCCAGCAACGAGTTATCAACTGCAGGCTACCCACATGTGGTGATGTGCTTCGTTTGGTTCAGTTTCACCACCATGAACAGTCCAAGACCTTGAAAGAGAGCTACAACTTTGCCTGTAAAGAGGCCCTGCAAGTGTAGCAGAGAGCAAGGATTCCTACACAGCGAGTCGATTCCTGCGTTAGGAAGCTGTCAAAGCTGTACGAAGAGTTCCTTGCGTTGAAGAAAAACCGCAAGACGCATCTACAAAGCTGCAGAGTGAAAGAGAGCATGTTGCAAGAGACTCTCTCAGAGCTTTTCGACGTTGCCTCGAAGGACGCCTTGAAGATGATAGACAATGAAGAAGACCGCCAATTCTTGATGATGCAACGAGAAGACGTCTTTTCCTACAGTATGGCAGGCCCTGACAAGATTAATTTTGCCAAGGAATACCGCAAGAGATGTCGACAGGAGAAAGATGCTGACAAAGCTCTAAGGTAGAAAGAAAGAGAGGCTGCATTCCAAGCTGAAGCTGCTGCTCTTCCATCATCCACTTCATCCTCTGAAGAATTCAACACTGAAGACAATGATTATCGTCCGTCGACTTCGACTGGAAGAGCAGATGCACACTCTCATCCTCCGAAACGAAACAATATCTTCACATCACCAGATGTGGTTGCTGCTCTTGATCACGTCAACCTTCCCGATCGAGGAGCAGTCTTCGTTGCTGGATCAGTCGCTCAAGCCCTGAGCTATGCTATTTCTACAGTGACTCTTTCACGCAGCTCCACCCATCGTTCAAGAAGGCAAGCAAGGCAGGTAGCAGCCAAAGAGGATCAAGCTTCGTTTTCTGTCGAAGAACCCCTTCTTCTTCACTGGAATGGGAAACTACTTCCCGACATCGCCGGCGCAAAGGAAACAGCCGAACGAACCGCGGTAATCGTTACAGGAAATGGGATGGAAAAACTCCTAGCCGTGCCAAAAATACAACGAGCTACAGAAGAAGAACAGGCAAAGGCTTGCATTTCGACGATTGATGACTGGAATTTTCGCAGAGATCTATGGTCTCGTATTTGACACAACTGCGTGTAATACTGGCCTTCACAGGGGAGCCTGTACCATGATTGAAAAAGCAGTAGGGAGGGAACTTGTCTGGATCGCTTGTCGACATCATATCCTTGAAGTCGTCTTGTCAAACACCTGCAACGCAGTTCTTGGATCCACAGGTGGCCCGGAAATGACTCTCTTTAAACGTTTCCAGAAAAAATGGCCATCACTTCAGAAGGATTCCTTCATGAAGGCTTCAAATAATCTATTCAGCGATCCAAAGATGTTCCAGCTTCGAGAGGAAATGATCCAGTACTTCACAAAGGCACTGGAGTATAAACAATCGCGTGATGACTACGAGGAATTGCTACGACTCTGCCTCACCTTCCTCGGGTGCCATGATGAGAAAGAAGTCAAGGTCCGCGCTCCAGGACCAACTCACCATACACGTTGGATGGCCAAAGCCATCTACGTCCTCAAAATTTATCTGTTCAAGCATCAACTACAGCTGATAGCACGTGAGACGGAGAATATCACCGAGCTCTCTCTGTTTATCGCTTTGGTCTACGCACGTTTTTGGAACGAGGCCTCCGTCGGAATCAACACTCCTTTCAATGATATTCTGCGTCTTAAAATCTTGCAAAAGTACCCAAATCAGACCATTTCCAAAGCAGCATCCACAGCTCTTCAACGGCACCTGTGGTATCTTGAAGAGCATCTCATCGGCCTTGCATTCTTCGATCCTAGAGTCGATGCCGATACCAAACAGAAGATGGTCGTAAACCTCCAACGTAACGAGAATACCACTGTTACTCGTCGATTGGCTTGAAGGAAATATTGAAGATGTGAATTCATATGAAATGGTCACCAAAAGGACCCTGGGAATCTTTAATCTGTTAAAGGAAGAAGGAAGGAAGGCAGCGGAGGATACCTTCTTGAGGACCGATCCCAATTCCTGGACAGAAGATGATTGCTTTCAAGAGTTTCGACGCATAGCGACCAACCTAAAAGTTGTCAATGATTCGGCGGAGAGGGGTATCGCCCTTATGAAGGCATATAATACATCTTTGACGAAGGATGCAGAACAAAAACAATTCATCCTCCGATTAGTAGCAAAACATCGCCAAGACTACTCATCGTCTTCGAAGGAGTCAGTGATGAAGCATTAATCTAAGTAATGATGTATATTATAAACGAATGATAAGTGTAATTTTCTATCAAACATCATTTTTGTTCTTTAAAAATTAATGTTTTCTTTAAGAGTTATTTTGTTTTCTAAAAATATAAGCTGTTTTCTTTGAGATTTAATCTGTTTTCAAACAAATAAACTAGTATTTGCCCTTGTTTTTTCATTTTTTAACCCAGAAGATCAATCTACTAGAAAATGAGTAGTAAAATGAAATTCGTAGCGACCAGTAAATATCATTCAATTAGGCTGAAATTTGGCATGGAGATGTTTGATAGATATAGGAACAGGAGCAGCCATGTGGACGTAAAAAATTAAAAAAAAGTTTTTTTTGAACCACCCTAATATATATATATATATATATATATCGAAACCTATGGTAAAATTATTGAATACCCGGTCAGGTTCATTGAATGCCCGGTTAGGTCAACTGTACGCCCTTGACGAGTGGTTAGCTTAAGTCGTGATATTTTCATTAAAACACGGAATACTTTTGCTACCCGCACAAAGGGCGGGTTCTCTGCTAGTATATATATATATATATATATATATATATATATATATATATATATATATATATATATATATATATATATATATATATATATGTGTGTGTGTGTGTGTGTATATAAACGATTGGTACTTTTCCACAAGTGACTTCTTGGTGCGAGAAACTTAGACTTTGCTTAGATAGAAATCATTATTAAAGCAATTGTTACTTAACTAAAATGAATAAACAATTTATTAGAAATAATGAACTTCAGTATAACTAAAAGAATATCACATTGAATCGTACAAAAAGAAAGTACCACCAAAATATAAATAAAATAAAACCTAAAACAGGGAACATCACACATTCTTTAACTTTATTTTGATTTCCTTAATTTTCTCTTCAGCAAGTTTTTAAATGTTCTTTTTTACTTTCTAAGACTTTACACGGTACTCATTACATTTTGACAGCTTAAAAAAAAAAGTTTGTTCAGCTCACTAATTGTTCAAGAGCCCAGTAAAGACTGAAGCTTAAGGGCCAAATTAAATAAAAGTAAATAGTTCAGCTTCACCATTATTTATGTCACTGTAAATCGTGCAAGGAACTGTAATTATTTTATTAATAAAGGTTATTCAATTGGATTCAATTCAACTCAACACTTCACCGAATTCATGCACTCATTCATACACTGTATATCCATATATACTTGTTCGAATTTATGCATTTCCTTCACATTCATTTATTCTAATGCACACCTAAACCTAAATAATACACAGTTACAGATTCAGCTACTTCTTCGTCCCAATTTTTCCCGTTTTAGTCCCGTAACAGTAAGAACTAAGATGACGTCACGCAAACCAGGAATTCTACGGCCACTTCACCCAATTACAGTTACACCTACACAGCTCTGATACATTCGTGAGAACATTGACATAATTATTGGTAATTCACTGTTTTGTTTTCATATATATATATATATATAGATATATATATATATATATATATATTAGGGTGCATCAAATTTCCCATGATTTTTCAAAAAGTTTTATTTCAATCTGTCCCTATGATTACTGTGTTCCAATGCCTGAAATAGCACATATGGCCAAATTTCAAAGATTTATGTGGTCATCTAGGGGGTCCACATCATTGATGCAATATTTAGTATTGGAGTTAAATTGACCAAAAAATTAAACATTTTATATCCCGGTTTCCGTGTTTGCAAAAGTATCAGAACCAGTAAAAATGTATTAAATAATCAAAACAGGGATTAGAACTTAGCTTCACCCCACGCTCAGCACAATCATTTACGACGTTAACTGCCGAGATGTGTTCTCTGGATGTTTGAAAGGAAGCTAATTCTGGCCAATTTTCGATATTATGAGTCAGGAAAGAACTGTCAAGTTCCAGAACAGAGAAAATGTACCATGAATCTTTGTTGATTAAGTCGCCAAGCTTTGTCGTGCTGGAAATGGAGTTCGGAATTTGGGTTTCCCAAATCCCGTACCAAATCGATGTTGTGGTAAAGATGCCTGATCTTGTGCTGGCTTTACTGCTATAAGTCTCTCAGCCAGATAGCGGCGTTCAGCTTCAGGGACTGCATCATTAAAGAGCGCAAGAGGTACCATCTCAGCAGTCAGGTACCATAGGTGATGCTTGAGAGCTTTTATCGCACTAGATGATATGCTGGGGCTGAGTTTTTCATATCTGAGGATGTCTTGGTAAAGACAGGTCATTCCATGGAGCCTCGACCGCGCTTGAACAGGTGATCCACCACCAGCTGTACAGCAAGCAAACAAAGTTGACAAACTCGCGCAGTTTGGGTTGTTGTGCTTCCGTGGTAATGGTTCCAGAGGGAAGAGAGCTAGTCTGCTCCTCCAGCAGCACCATCTTAATGGAGTAGAGAAACTTGGCCATCCACCTAGCCTTGTGTACAGCACCAGGACGTCGAAATGAAAACTCTCTTCTTGTCCCATCCAAGTAGAGCAAACAAAGATCAGAAAATTCTTTGTAGTCATCACATTGATGCTTCACAACAGACTGCGCGCATGAAATCGCTCTGGCCCTATAGTCATGGATTATGGTTTGTACATCATCTGAATAAGAGGTACCATCCAAAAAATTAAGTGCCTGATTATTGTTGTGTTGAACTGTGTCTAAATGCTTTCGGAACTGACAGAATATGGTAACTTCTAGTGACATTGGTGGTTCTATTTTCAGATCATTGAAGACTTGTGTAAGGATTACCTCACCAACGTGATGCCGGCAAGCTGACCACAGTAAAGCTCGACCTATGTCCTGGTGCAGGCTAACACATGCAGCACTCACATGACCAGTGTTACTAGCTGTTGTGTCAAAAGTCATGTTCACTACTGAGTCAACACAATTCCATGATCGGAGAAGCTCCATGGTGAGATTAGCAATGCTTTGACCAGCTGGCTGATCTGTATTTGGCTTGTAGGAAGGCACACCAAGAAGTTTGATGTCATAGGAATTGCCAACTGCTACGGTGAGCCTCTCTTCAGCTTTAGTTTGGTATGACAGAGTTGACATCAGTTTAGAATCCCAGTGAAGAGACAGGAACTGTGGTGGAACCCAGGACTCTTTGACCGATGATGCAAGCTCTTCACCAACCTTACGTCTTGCTCTGTCGGCGATAGAATATGAGTGTGAAACATTTTTTGTGTCACCTCCTAATTCCTTAATGATGGCTTTGGTAAATGCTGCCTGTTGGGCCAGTGTGATCTTCGTGCGTGTAGACAGGGAAACCATCCTATGGGATTTGAGTATGTCATGACTTATAAAAGCAGTTGTTCCTGAACGAGTTGCTTGGCGAGATTTTTGTGTTTTTGGTTTGTAATCCTCTATATCACCCTCTTCATCCTCAACATCACTGTTGCTTTCCTCACTGTTCTCAATCTGAACTTTGCTTGTAGATGCTTGGGCTTTATGAGCTTTAAGCTGTTGTTCTGCTTGCATCATTTCCTTTTCCTGCTTTCTTTGGTCTTTTGATGCGAGCTTCTTGTCATGGCTTCCAAACGATGCGACTCTGCCTGATTTCATTGACCGCAAGAACTCCAGATCTTCAGGATCTTTTATGAGTTGCTCAGCATTCCTTGGCCAAAACTGTAATGTTTCTTGTAACTCCTTTTCGATCCCCTTAAGCTTCGCAACTGCACCAGGCGAAGAACGCCAATCCACTGGAAGTTCCCTAAGTTTTGCATTTTTTGCAGATAGTGCTATAATTTTTTCAACAGCTTTCCTCTCGGTAATCATGGCAATGTTGCCTTTCTGATAAAATGGAATAACTTTTTGCAAGACAAATTTAGCATTGTTCCATTTTGTACGGTTAAACGGTAGACCTTCTTGCTGATGAAACATGTAGCATCGCAACACTTGCTCACATGTTGGCAGCCTAGATCCTGTTATCTCTGCATCTGCATCACTGATTCCAGCACCAAGACCATAAATGGCAGCAGTTTGACGAGTTTTAACAGCATATTTATCATTTGTGCTACCTGAACTGGCCATAATGCACGACAGGTGTAAAGAGAACACAAAATTTATTAACGTAAACACTTGCACATAAACATTTAACATAAACACACAAAAATCACATTTATCATAAACACTTGCATATCAGATTATACATTGCAGTTCCTTTTAGAATATTCTATAACTTTCCACCACTTCCTAGCACTTTCTAGAGGTTTCTATCACTTTCTAGAGGTACTATCACTTTATAGAAGTTTCTATCACTTTTTAGAAGTGTATATATGACCTTTAGAAATATCACTTACATGTTCTTGGGCTGATTTTTGTAGTGAACAAAATCTTTAAACTTCTACTATTTGGATCTCAAATCACAGAATGACTGTGGGGTTGGTGTGCATATAGGAAGTCTGTGTGGACCCCATAAATGGCATTCAAATCCAAAAATAATTCACATAGTAGGTTTTCTTAACCATTGGAACATTTCTAACTTAGGGACAAAGTGAAACTTTGTCATTGGTGATTTTGATGCACCCTAATATATATATATATATATATAATAAAAAACAACCATAAGTGATAATTTCATTAATTTGACTTTGTCTTTGATAATTTGTCTTTGTCCCTTGTGGTACATTATCTAATACTTGTCTCGATCTGTCTTTAAGAGCTTAGAGTTGTATACTGCTTTAGTCTCTCAGAAAGAATCCCACTTTTGTTTTATAACTAATGTAGCTTTGATGTATTTTCCGAGTAATTGTGTATGTGGAGTGTTTTATGTGATGTAAAATGTTGCATGTAAATTTTTTGATCCTTTTGATCAATTTATGTGTTTTTAAAATTACAAATTCTGGTGATGAGATGAGTTAATCTCGAAGCGTAAAGTTAAATTATGATTAATAAACCAAGGTGATTGTGGCATTTGTTTATTTATTCCTCCTGAAGAAACGGTTCCCTAGGACACGATCGAGTGCTGATATATATATATATATATATATATAATATATATATATATATATATATATATATATATATAAATGCATATGTATGTGTGTATGGATGTGTGTGTATATATACTATATATATTATACACAACGTGTACATTCGCGCCACGAAAAAAATTAATTTAATTGATCGAAACTGTTACCTATGACGTTAGTAGTATAGCCGAAAAAGGGGAGAGTGCAGGAATGTTGCAATTTATTACGTAACGTTGCAAAGGGGGGGTGGGGTTGTTGCAAAGGGGTATTGCAAAAAATCCCCCAAAGGGGGTGGGGGATGCTGCAGGTGCAACAAGGGGGGTCTTGGAGGCGGCGTTATCCCCCAAGAGAAAGGAGAGAAAGGAGGAGAGGTGTTCACCTGGCAGGAGCCAAGTGCATATTAAGACTTCAGCCGAGTAGGCGTTGTTTTATAGGCTCCTAATCAGCCAGTTGGCTTAGAAGGTGTAAATTGCTTGAGTTGCCAGATAGCGCCATGTATTCAGTTGCCAGTTTGTGCTATATATTTAATTAATTAATTCTAATCGAAGACTGAGTTGCCAGATACCATTGTATACATTATTATAGACTCCTAATCAGCCAGTTGGCTTAGAAGGCGTAAATGGCTAGAGTTGCCAGATACCACTTTTTAGCATTATTATTGCCAGACACCATTGTATACATTATTATAGACTCCTAATCAGCCAGTTGGTTTAGAAGGCATAAATGGCTTGAGTTGCCAGATAGCGCCATGTATTCAGGCTGAGTTGCCAGATACCACTTTTTAGCATTATTATGGTGAGTTGTCTCACTAAACAATTAAAAGATTTCGTGCCATGTATTCAGGCTGAGTTGCCAGATACCACTTTTTAGCATTATTATGGTGAGTTGTCTCACTAAACAATTAAAAGATTTCGTTCCATCAGATACCATTGCTCAGGTACACAGTTGCCCGATTGTACCATTTATTTAGTTGGTTTAGAATTCCGCTAGTAGGTTTAGAAGGCGTAACATGATATAATTATCCAAAAGAATTAAGTAAAACAACATTTCATCATTCTGTTTATTATAAATATATAGAAAATAAATATACATTTCAATAATAAGAAATATATACATACACACACACAATTATGGAGATATATAGAAATAAATATACATTTCAATAATAATAGAATATGCATATATCAAAAAATATATACACACACAATTATGGAGATATATAGAAATAAATATACATTTCAATAATAATAGAAATATGCATATAATCCTTCAATATAACAGTACAGGAGAAATATCACGCAAAATATATAAATACATTTCACTTTTTTTACAAAATACTAAACTCGCACTTAATCGAGTTTACAATTACATCATTATTGCTCTGCATTAGGCAGTATATGCGGTTTAATAATATTTCACCGCTTAAAGTATAGGGAAACCTGTATTCGATATGAAGGGCTTTCATATCGTTCAGTACTATTTTTGTCCCCACTTTACAACCGGTTGGTAAGTCATCTTTAAATACGTCTAGAATACAATTAAAAGCACGCACAAAGAGTTCATCGTTAGTTACATTATTAAACAAGTTTATAAACACGCTTTTCCAATCGAGGGTTTATTTCTACCGATTCGAGCTTTTCAATCGTGAACTTATCTTCACTCAACATAGCGGCAATTGAAATAATCTTCTAAATTGTTACGACAACTGCGCGTTATATAAAGAAATAGTTCTTCAGGGTGAACGGTGTAGGTGAGCTCAGCCTTGTACTGATCAATTGCTTTGTACCAAAGTTCATGGTATTTCAAAGAGTCTAAACTTTTTAAATAAACGTCCAGCTCTAGACCATTCTCACCCTGTTCAGCCCTACACTCGGTAAACCCATCGAGCAGAGCGGTGTATGCGTATTCAAGTACTGTATCAAAATAAAGCATATCCGTAACACGCGCGTCTAATATAGGTTTCAGCTTGCGGAATCCGACGATTTCAAACATTCTGTCGGGGATGAAACGGTTTCGCGTAGGAACAAGAGCGTTATTATCAGAAGCATTCTTCCACATCAGCCGTATATCAATGCACGGCCGATCGTTATTTATACACAACGTACATACAACGGCGTATGAGGGTGCGTCACTAATCTGCTCTCTTCTTGTACCTACGTTAGCAGGTATTTTATAACGATCTTCACTCCACTTCTCAACTATCACGAAGATTCTATTCATCTCCTCGACACTTAAATAAACCCGTTTGTTTGTTTGTCTACATTCCGTTTCCAGTACATAGCTAACGGTACCGGATTTACGCCTGAACACGCGCAACGATTTCGTCACGGACACATCGTACGAGGCGCTGAGAATGCTGCTCAAAGGAAGTTCCATCGTATTCGAGGAGCGCACGTCCACTCGGTTCAAGCTCTGAGATAACTATGAGCCGTGTGAGGCACGCAGGTAGGCAGGAACGGTTCGATGGGCGGCTGACTCGATGATACGTGAATGGGGTTGTTCGAACTCGTATGATCCGCGAGTCGCACCATAATCGAATTGTTGTACATATTGGGTAGGTGTTTTTCCGGTACAAGAATTAATTTCGGTTTTATCACTACCAGACTACGCACCAGACAGTTTCCCTCAGGATAATTTTCACGAACTAGGCACATTTTATGTTTTACTAAACATCTTCACACTCCGGCGCACTATTTGAGAGGAACATATGCTCATATTTTTCCTTTCTGCCCATCAAACGATACTCGTCTCTAAAGTCTGTTAAAAACTCACGCAGGGCACTAGCCACAACCTCACTACGAACCTCATCATGATATACATTAATATAGTGATAAAAATACTTAAGATTGTCCATGATCACGAGATTCACATTTTCAGTCGTAGGGTATGAGTAATCGACATGCTGTAGCATGACGTAATATCGCTTGTCACACCACCCATCCGCAAGACTCATTATCCTTACCTGCTGCTTCTCTTCTGCACGCGTTGTTTCTTTTACTTCACGGTATATGTGAGACTTTATAAAGTTTAGCTCTGCAGCATACTTCAGCACATCGTCTGTGCAACGAAAGCCTTCAACGGTCTCACCAGAACATCCGTAGAGTATTTGTACATCTTGGAACTTCGCACAATCCAATGTGGTTTTAAAAGAGGCATAGGAGGGGGGAATAGGAAGTTTTTCGGTATCCACCACATCCTGGCACTTTGCTGAATACCATTTCATAAACGTTGTACAAGCAATATTAAAGGTAGCCATTTGAATACACGTCTGATCTCCTTTTTTTCTTCTACGCTGGCGAATACACGTCTCATCTCAAGGGCTTACTGCAGTCGACTGACCACGCAGGGACTCCCAGATAGTAGCATGATTCACGTTGCTGATCTTACAGTGGGCGGAGCTTAGAACTTTCACCTGCACACACACACACACACACACACACACAAAGGAGAAAGTAAAACGCTAATTGAAACATGATTTATTTAATAAACGAGATATTCAAGTTATATATATATATATTTACAAATACGATTTAATAAACGAGATATTCAAGTTATATATACGTGTAATAAATCAATAGATACATCAAAGATTATATACAAGACAAATACGTGTCAGTTAACAATAGAAGCATCAAACGTTATGGTATCCAAAGGGTACGGTATCATAGGTACCAGGTAACTGGTAACGTTTCCTATAGGTGTTACGGCACACCTTCGTACCCCTAAGTTCCTTCACGCCCCCCAGCTTCTGCGCCCGAAAATTGTGGGTGCCTACAATTAGTTGGGGAGGTCGTTCGCCCTCATCATCGTCCAAACACACTAGATCCTTCAACGATTCAAAGTTAACAACCCGCCGATTCGCAAGGTTGAGCGTAATACCCTTTGCCTTCACGATATATTTTATATCCTCCCCCACCCTCACCCGTACCCCATAAGTTTTAGGTCCTGTTGAGACAAAAGAGTCGGCGTATGCGTTGTCCCCATACTCATCCTTGATCTCATCAGTGAGCTCGCCGAGGAACTCCCCAATAGCGGGCATGTATTCACCCTCCCTCTCTGTGAATATCACGCTATCTGTATCGGCATACAATACTCTCCGCCCAAGAGAATGCAATAGACCCCAAAGTTTTATACGGGCGTAGGCTATTGTGAAGCTGGCCACAGGTATGTTTGTAACCCTTGAGGTATCTGTGGCCAATTCAGTGTTGTTGTACTTTATTATGTAAGTATTACCTACATTCACGATCTCCATGACCTCTTTATCGGGAGCATTGGCATAATCCCAGACATCACTATAACTTTGTGCCAAATGAATGTTCCCTTTGCCGGTATTCTGCGCAAATTTTCCCCATAGACTGTTTAGACACAACTTTGCACTAAAGCGCTTGCCAAGATTCTTTGCAATTTGGACACGTGATGTACGCGCCCAATCCGTATATTTATTTATGGTATTGAACGCCCATTCTCTGACTTTAATTCACTTCACGGGCACCCTTTAAGTTGGGCGTACCCGGTGATTTTATCTCTTATTTTCGTCCAGGATTATTCGGCCTACCCAAGACGGATGGCCCTTTAAATTGATAGGCTAGGTTCCTTCGGCTTTCCACAAGCCTACTTTGAACGTTAATTTTCCCCAGCTAACAAGAGGGGTCTATCACAAGGTATTTAAAACAACACACGCCCTCTTATAAATTTCATTAAATGTTACTCGACACAGTACATGCATTTAATAGTTTATTCTGAATTACATATATAAAATTTCAGTCAATACAATAATCTTAACGTCAAAGACAAAGTTCACCGTGTGATGAATTTAAATCGATAAATTGATCAACAATGATAAATCTAAAGCAAAGATTAACAGTTATCTGAATTAAATAATTTATAGATCGAGGGGTTTTATATTTTAGTGCAACAAAAATAAATTACAAGAAATGAAGTGGTCGCAATTCGACCCAGATATTCAAAGGATTAGTTTACTTACTACGGGCAGGAGAAAAAATCACTCTCACTTGTGCTGCGTACGGACCGTAGATTTACGGTCCACCCAAAACTTTCAAAGCTACAATCTATCAATTAACGGGACTTACTTCCGAACCCAAATTGACGGATTCAGGAAATTAGGGCCCAGACGTACCCTATTTCTTATTTAAGTGGAGCCAAATTAAATTAATGGAAAGTTCACAAAACTCTTGGTCCGTTGGTTAATCTAAATTAAGATACAATCAAGTTCTCGGTTACGGTCGCTAACAATTAAATGATTATGCTCAAATTTCCGCGTAAACGAATTTCATGAACTATAAGTTCTTAATTTTTTAATTTAGTGACAATTGATTCTTTCAGTTTTAAGTTTTCTTACACCACAAGTCTACAGGGGGTTTGTTCAGCCACTGTTAACTTCAAGGAGGAACGACTACAACTAACTTTTCAATTTTCGAATTTACTTTACAATTTTGAAGGACCCCGCCTTCCAATGTTCTGAAAGCCTATCAAACCCTTAGATTTTCTTAAGATCGTCCCCCCAGGAGGCTATTCCCCATACAAGAGGGAAAGAAGGCGTCTTTACTACGTTTCCCAGGATCCTGGGCCCCCTGATTGGAGCGGGACCTGATTTCCGAGTATAAACCCCTCCTTCTTCCCAAAAATACATTTAAATACCGTTAACAGATTCGAAGTCTTAAGTTTATGACCCCCTCGTGGTTCAACTTTAGCAGCGTCTTCGAATCTGTCTTACAAAAGTCACACCATCATGCAAAAGAGATATTAAAATCTTCGACCTAGCGAAAGAGGAAACCACGCATTTGCACGTACGTCCAAATCCGTTGGATTACCCTTCTCGCTGGGGTCGGGTCTCGGTGATAAACCTCTGTCCCCACGTGGTTTAGTTTATTACTTCTCTGATAATCCGAACTAAGATAGAACAACTTTAAACAATCTGAAACACTTCGGATTTATTCGTTCATGAGGGTTTAAAAACCAAACCACACTGCGTCAGAGATGTACACCACGAAATCTTAAAAATAACATTCCTTCACTTATTTTATAAAAGATCTCTGCCTGCAACTTCATGGTTACGACATCCCTCCCCTCCTTTAATTTTGCACTCCGATGCAAACTTTCTTAACTAGGGTCGGGTATTATCACTTTACTCACAAAAACTTTCCATTTACTTGTCCCCTTGATTGGGACACTATCACTGATAGATTTTATTTGTCCCCTTTATTGGGACACCAACACTGACACACTTAATTTTAGTCATCCTCGGGTTCTCGTAGTGTACTCGAGGTCGGGGCCTAAGAGCATACTGACGCTCAAACGGTGGCCCTGGGAAAGCAGCCTGTCTGCTTTCTCCGGGGGACCTATTCCCATAAGGTCCCCGCGAGGAGGTAGTTCGGAAGCACCTGGCGGCTCCTGCTCGCCACTCGGTCCTGCCAGGGGGCAGGAGGTGCACTCCGGTTCACCTCCACGGGTCGATGTTCCTCCGTTCCCTGGGCGAAGCTCTCGGGGAGGAAGTAGCTCGGAGGCGCCCGGCGGATCCCTTCCGCCACTCGGTCCTGCCTGCGGGCAAGAAGCGCCCTCCGGTTCACCTCCCCTAGTCGATGTTTCTCCCTGTCCTGGGCGAAGCTCTCCGTGAGGAAGTAGTTCGGAAGCGCCCGGCGGTCCTCGTTCCGCCGCTCGGTCCTGCCAGGGGGCGGGAGGCGCCTTCCGGTTCACTTCCCCTTGTTGATGTTTCTCCGGTGTCGAGGGCGAAGCTCCCGAGAGGAGGGGCGTTGGCCCTTCCCCCATCTCATCCCCTGCGTCGTCCGCCCCGCCTTGTCGCTCAACGTCCCATTGGGCATCGATGCTGCGGCGGATGCGGTCTCGATGGATCACTATCTGATGTCCAGTGATCATGTGACGCAGGAGATAAGTGACTGGAGTCTTCTTGTTCGATGATGATGTAGGGACCCTCGTACCGGGGCTCCAACTTGCCTCTGCCCGGTCGCGGGTAATCAATGTACACCAAGCCATGGGGCGCCTTCTCTTTGAACGGCTTCAATTCCTTGATTCCGTTAGCCTTTTCGTATCTCCGCATGAACTCTTCCACTCGGCGATATATTTCGCTCAGACTCCTCTTTCGGTCTTCGGCGTATTCCTCTGGGTTGTACGGGCTCACGCATGCCTCCTGTGGCATGCGAAATAGCTTTGAAGGTACGTTGGGTTCGCCCGTACATCAAGAAGAATGGAGAATGTCCCGTGGCTCGGTGCACTCGGATGTTCAAGGACAATTCCACGGTGTCGAGGATTTTATCCCAGTCCCGTCCAGTTTCTTTACAAAGTATGCAGAGTTTGATGCATAACTCTTTATTCCGACGTTCGACCTCCCCGTTGCTTTGGGGCTGGTATGCGGCGGTCCTTTGGTGTCGTACTTCCCAAACCCTGAAGAGCTCCTGCAAGGTAGAGTTCCAGAACTCCTTGCCTTGGTCGGATACTACTGCTGAAGGGGCACCCAGTTTGCACCGTATCAAACGTGGCACTTGTCCGCCACCTCCCGGGCCGTCTTGTCCTTTATTGCTGCCAGTATGGTGAATTTGCTGAAACTATCTACACACGTGAGGATATAATGGCTGCCTTCCCGGTCGGAGGAAGGGGACCAACTAAGTCCACGTGCAGAAGTTCCCAAGGACTGTGGCCTCGCACACAAGGCATTGTTTCCACAGTCACTTTCCGCGTCTGTTTGTTCCGCGCGCACGTGTCGCACGCTTGGACTACCTGCCGTACCTGTTGAACCATACCTGGCCAAAATAAAGGTCCCGTAGGATTTCTGTAGTTCCGGCAGCTCCCGGATGAATGCTCCCGACGTCAGTGTGGGCTTTCCAAATGAGCTGCTCTCTCAACTTTTTAGGAACTACGATGACCTCTCTTCCGTTCGCATCGATGTAAACCAGCAAGTTCCTCACTAGTTTGACTCTCGACGGCTGGATGGGCTTGGTTACGGACCAGCTGAAAGCCTTTCCTTCTTCGATGGCTGCTCGAATTGCCGCTATTTCAACGTCCTTCTACTGTTGGTTGCCGATTACCTTGCGATCAATGATCGCTTTGTTCGGATATTGCGTTCACAAACTCCTTCGTCACTCCAGGCGGGCGGGACAACCAATCGGCCACTCTGTTGAGTTTGCCTTTCACGTACTCGATGAGAACGTCGCAGTCTTGCAATGTCATAACCGAACGCTCTAGTCTTCCATTTGGGCTCTCGGTGTCCTTCCCTCAGAAGCCACTTCAACGGCTTATGGTCAGAACGGACGATGACTCTCTGCCCAAATATAACATTGCATCAATTCCTTTTTGTTGGTTGGCTTCTGGGAGTTTTTGATGGCCTCTTCTTTGGATTGTTGTGGCTTCACCCCGTTCCTGGTGACCACCTGGCCTAATTACCCCACCTGGGACTGTAATAACTGATATTTTTCCAACTTTACCTTTAAGTTGGCGGTGCGTAGGCTATCCACGGCTCGTCGTACCCTCTCGTCATGTCCTTCTAAAGACCTTCCAAGGACAATGAGGTCATCTAAGTAAATCTGTACTTCCTTGTCCAGTTGCTTCGGCAAAATAAAATTCATTACTCTTTGGAACACTGGTGGACTATTGGACAATCCAAACGGGACCACCCTGAACTCGAAATGACCGCTTCCCGTGGGGAAGGCAGTTTTCGAGATGCTATCGTCGTGAATGGCCAACTGCCAATATCCCGAGCGTAAATCCCTGCTCGAGAAGTAATGAGTCCCGTGCAACTTGGCCAAGGTTTCCTCAATTGGGTACTTAATATTTGTCCTTGCTGCCATTGACGTCCCAAGGTCTATAGTCTACACAAGCCTCAGGGCCCTACGCTTCTTTTCTTCAATCGCTTCCCCTTTGGACTCCTGTGGTCACTCTTCGTTCCTAGTGATCACGTGGTCCTGGTACTCTACCGGTGACGGTAGTAGTTAATCTTTTCTTTCCCTCGTCGGTCTTCTTCCCTTTGAGAGCGACGGACATCGGTGAACATGCGTCTTGAGGTGTTTTCAATCTCTTCTTAGTCACTTGTGGAAATTTGGCTCTTTCTCACCGTGACACTTGTTCCATTTTTTCTTTTCGGGCGAGGAATCAAACGGCTGTTCCGACTAACCTCCCCGTTCTCGTTGCCTCAACCACCATGCCGATGTCATCTTATCTTCAAGGTAATACTCTTTAGTCGTCACTTTTATTTCTCAAAAGTAACTTTACCGCCTCCTTGGAAAGTGTTAACTTCCCGTTGAGATTTCCGCTCTGTGATACTTGCAAACCACGCTGAGCCTCACTGCACATTCATTGCAGCGTAGAGTAGACGTCCAGGGGAAACCATACCCCAAATTTTCTTCTTCGTCTATTCCCTTTTCCTTTAACTTCCCTTTGGGGATTCTGCTCGACAACTTTTCCAAGTATCCTCGAGCCTCACCGCATATCCCATGCAGTGGAGAATAGACGTCCAGGGGAACTCATATCCCCAATTTTCCACTGTCTATTCCCATATCATTTAACTTCCCTTTGGAATTCTGCTCGACACCTTCTCCAAGTATCCTCGAGCCTCACTGCATCCCATGCAGCGGAGAATAGACGTCCAGGGGAACTATATCCCCATTTTCACGATTACCAATGGAAACGACCAGGTGGAACGGCTATGCTGTATCACTCCTTGATCCAGCATTTCTGCTATTTGTCGCTTTACCTCCTCCTCGTGTGTAATAGGTATCCTGTAGGGTCGCCTAAAGATGGGAGGATGGTCCTGGGTTTCCAACTTCATTGGCATCAGGTTATTATAACCCAATGGCTCGCCACCCAGTAAGAAGACATCTGAATAATCCCTTAGCCACTCTTCGACGATTTTCCTTTCTTTGTCGGAAAAGGATTTCCAACCAAGGACATAGGACTTGAGGCTTGTCACTCGTTCTTCGAAGTCCTTCTTCAATGCTTGACTTCCTTTCACCGTGACATTCGTTCCAATTTGGGGTGAGCGTCGACTACCCTCCCAATTACTCTGCCTCCGTCACTATGCCCACGACGTCCTTTTTCGCCAAGGTATTCTTCGTCATCCTGATTGATCATCAGTAACCTCATCTTCCTCTGTGGGATCCTGCTCGGTAACATTTTTAAGTTTCCCCGAGCTTCACTGCACATCCCGTGCAGCGGAGAATAGACGTCCAGGGAACTACGTCCCCGGGTCTCTGACTTCCCTCGTCAGAATCACGGCGGCCACCTTTAGTGTTTCGTGCGGGATTGCCTCTACCAGAGTCATCCTCGCACTTTACTGTCTACTCCCTTTACTTGTAGGGTTACTGTTTCATTCAGAGTGACTGTCCTCTTCCGGTGGTCTACCTGGGCTTCGTACCTTTGTTTCGTCTTCATATCCTCCGAAACAACACGCCTATAGTCAAGTCTTGCTGAGCCTCTGGAATTATACAAACACAAAAGAATTCTTCAACCCCCCTTCCCATAGTCAAACTTACTTCTACTCCTCTTACATGAATGGGCGGGGCAGGTGCAACTGAGAAGTTGGCCACTGTCCAATGAAGGCTCCCGATGTTCTTGTGCATAGCTTATGTCAATGTGACGGAAGCTCCACCATCGCTCAGCGCGGTGGAAGCTTGTTGAGCGACGAGTACTGGTAGGGTGATCAGTCCTAGCCGACGGACTCGCCGCTACTTCCTCTGAAGCTATTCGGGAGGCTTCTCCTTCCAATCCTGTCGAAGGTTTGCTCGAGGGCACGCCTCTTCCCAATTTCGCATTTGCTGACAAATCTTGCACTGGCTCCGGCCACTTTCTTCCATTGTTTCCTCTTTGGAGTCTCTGTCTTCATTTGACTTGGTTTGTTTTCTCTTCTGGTTTCTGATGGGGTTGTAGTCACTTTCTTGAGTTGTGTTATTCCTCCTGTGACCAGTGTCACAGTTCTTCCTTCTGGGCTCTCCTCTCTTGCTGGACTTGTCTCCTTCGTTCACCTCCACATCCTTGCTGTTGTCCTCCTTCGTGGCTGTGGCTGTTCTTTTTTCTGAATGTTGTGAGTTGTAGTCCCAGGATGTGGGAGGATTTTGCAGTTTCTGCAGTCTTCGGCTTTGTCATGTGGCGTTCTTCTCTTAGGACCTCTTCATCTCTTAGTCCTAAGCTTGGTTGTTTACCGAAAACTGGGTTGATTCCATCCAATAGTCCCGAAAGGATGTTCCTTTGATGCAATTACAAGCATACTCCGGCATAACGGTCTTCAACGCGTCCTTAGGTATGCCCACTTTAATATGTCTCCTTGTGGGATTAGCCTGAACCAAGGCATTACCTGCTCTTAATGTTCCTGTGGCAATTGGGTTGACTGTCTCACCTTTTTCCTTCCTGACGGCGTTTGGGCTGGTTCCTGGGTTCTCTTGTGCCCGTTCGCCCATAAACTTCGGCGAACTTCCTTCCAATGTGTGTCCAAAAGTCGTTTGCTCAGGACCCCTTACTGCCTGTTCACGTTGCAAAGGTAAGCTAGTACTCTTTAATACCTGTACGACGGTTTTTATATTCTGCTGCCGGTCTTCGTCGGTGCGGTGTTTCTCGTCTCTTGTGGTGTGTGCACTTCTGCAAGGATTCTTTGGGATGTCTTCTGGGTTCTCTGGTCTCCACCCAATCCTTTCTTGCCTCGAAAGTTCTTCTGTAACGGGAGGAACTAGAGAGATT
Source organism: Bathynomus jamesi (assembly GCA_023014485.1). NCBI lineage: Eukaryota > Metazoa > Arthropoda > Malacostraca > Isopoda > Cirolanidae > Bathynomus > Bathynomus jamesi. The sequence goes on from JAJOZX010000303.1 coordinate 1,608,559, forward strand.
CTTCGGGGACGAACCCCCGATCTTCGGTTGTCCAAACACTTATAATTAACTGTCACTTGCGTGTCTTTGAGACTTATGCACTAATGACCACTCATAATTAACTGTCACTTGTGTGTCCTTTGAGCACTTGGAGTCTGATTTCTTTAGGTCCACTTTTTTTTACACTGGTCTAAGTTCACCGTGTGCATACACTTTTAAATCATACGCGATTGTCTTATCAAACGTTAAAAGAACAAAAATTTAGAGAAATGAACTTCAATGAACTATTGGACAAAGTACTTAAGTGAAATGGATACGAATTCTGCAAGGTTATAATGTCGTTTTTGAGAACCCTTTTTCTTTTAACTTTGGAATTGACTAAACTCTATAACTTGGAAAGTATGAAATTTCAAAGGTTACGTGTGAACACTGCTCAAGTTTCTGGATGTACGCCTTGGTGGCTAATTGCCTCCGACATCAATCATACCACGTCTCGAGCGTCTTTCAATAATTTAGTACGTAGTGCATGAATGCACGGGTATAGCCTAAACGGGTATAGGGGGTACGTGTGGTAGCACTTGAACTGGAAATACGGTAAAAAACAATTTGTAAATGGGATAAACCGACGTTATGATTACTGTTCTTCGTTTCGTGTATTCGGTCTTTTTTGGAGTGAAATCAAAGTGGCAGATGGCTCCAGTTTCGACTTCCGAACCTTCTGATTAGAAAGAACAGAATCGAATGAAAGTTGTCCCGTAGAGCGATGAAGAGATGCAACACTCTCTTTGGTGGGAAGGAAAAGTGTGGCAAATTTTCTTTTTCCCGAATTCGTCGAGGTCATAAGCCGAGCTTGCATTATGTCCTTCATCTGTGACGATCTCGTCACAGACCTCTTCCCCCGGAAAATGTCCCTCATCGAGAACTTCCCTCGTGATTTCTGGGACAGTCTCTGATATCACCGCAAAACGTTATAATGAACATAATATCCCTCTAATGCGTCCAACCATTCGTCCACGTATGGGGGTACCATGTTGCCCATTCGTCCACGTAAAAATTGGAACTTTAGGGGTATTACTCGTTCGATAATCACATCTATCCACTTTTCTTCGAAAACAACGAAAGGAAAAATGGACTTCCAAACGAGGAAGGCGAAGCGAAACAAAAAAACTTATCCCTAATCTAATATCGTATATACAACAGAATTTAAGCGGAAAAACTTAAGCTTAAGATTAGCATTTTTGGTTTAAACAAACAATAAAATCATCCCAACGAAGATGAAAAACTTGCCTGTCGATTTCGATACATTACTCGAAATGTACTAATTCATTCTAATTTAAACCCAAAAAAGCACAAAAACAAAGACAAAACTAATTGCGCTCCACGCAAGAAACACTTAAAAACAGTAGAAAAGTCCGCGCATCGACGCGACAGAGCGACAGAAAAAAAGGAAAAAAAAATTTTTTACCAAATCTAAATGCGCCGCAACGCGCCAAATCCGCGCGCGCGTGAAACGAGCCAAACACACAAACACACGCACGAACTATATATACAACAAATTAGGTAAAATTAATTTCAGAGTAAAAAATTGAAACTCAACTCCAAAATTCCGTTTGTTGTTAACCCAATGTGGGACAATTCCAATTAAAAAAAAATTAAATATTCACTTTAAATTTCTTTTTTTCTCAAATTCCATAAATTTACCGGATACTTTGCAGAAATCGTTTCGTTACAAACAATAAAATATATAAATCCTTATATATTTAAATACCCAATTTCTGCATGCAAAAGAAACAAACCTGTCAATTTTTCCCTCTAACCACAAAAAAAAAAAAAAATTGAATTAACTTGATTGTAACACCGACAAACAAAAAAATTCGTTTTCAACTCACCAATGAAAATTTTTAATTGTTCACAAACAATAAACATATACTGTAATTTATCGATATACGTAAAACACTGCTGCAGGCAAAAAACAAATCTTCTTACAACAAAAATGAATAATAATGAAAACAAATTTCCAACCCTATACGATATTACTGGGGGTACACCCTTTTTTTTTTTTCGTACTTAATTTCCCTTTTTCTTTTCAAACCAATGCGTTAACTGGGATACTTTTTTTTTTTTTTCACGTACTTAATTTATTTCTTGATACAAGTGTTAACCTTACCCGCCGAAACGCTTTTACCGAGTTTTCTTTTTATTCCGTCTTGTAAGCTTTTCGTTTTTCTTTCCTCTTCAATGCCGACTATTCCGTTGCGCAGAGTTTTGAAGAACGTTTGTTTCCGTTTTCTTTCGTTTTTCTTTAGAGTCAAATGCGTTCGACTCTGCGATCCACGAAGGCGAAGCAGTTTTTCCGAAGGAGATGCGCACACCGATTCGAACACGCCTAACGTCTGTCTTCGTTTCTGAGTCCTCCACTCTTCGTTGTAGAAATTTACGCCAATGCTATGCGTCGCATAGACGTCCAATTTTCATAATCAATTCCAATGCGGCTCGTCCGTTTTTCGTTGACAATCAAAGACTTTGAAAATCTTCTCCAATTTTCGAAAATTTTTGTACTCTTCGTTGTAGAAATTTAAGCCAATGCTATGCGTCGCATAGACGTCCACTTTTCGTAATCAATTCCAATGCGGTTCGTCCGTTTTTCGTTGATAATCAAAGTCTTTGAAAATCTTCTCCAATTTTCGAAAATTTTTCTACTCTTCGTTGTAGAAATTTACGCCAATGCTATGCGTCGCATAGACGTTCCAAGAGAAATTAAATTCCTAAAATTCCTCTCCGCGTGCCCATATAATAATTGCTGTTACGATCTTCTCTCTAAACAAGTGCGTGATTCCCGCTGAAATCCGTTTCGGATGCGTTGACGTCCTTGTAGCGGGGTTCGACTGAACAAAGGTTTTCAAATCCTGGCTCCTCGTCTTGAAGGAACGTTTCTCGTCCCCTCCCTCCGTCCGTTGAGGGGGGTGGAAAAATGATTTCTTCTAATCCTGGCAGGGTCGCCAATGTCGGCGTGATGATGATGATATGCTTCGTTACACCATCTCCGACGTTTCACAGGTGTTCTCGGTATGTCACTTCCTCGCACCCACAAGGAAGTTTATACCGTTTAATTAGTCTGACTGACATCCACGGTTCTTCTTTGCAACTTTACTTTATCTGACTGCGAATTACGAAGACAACAATTTATACCCTCGGTTGATGGCGTCCGCTCTCTCTCAGTCCGTTGAGAGACGGGAATGCTTTCCTCCGTTGGAAAGATATAAAATGACGAGTTTTCCTTTGTTAGTCCTTTATTTCCACAAAGTTGAAATCACTAATAAACACCCTTAACACAACACTTGGTTTAGAGAAGTTATTAACGGTCAAATGCTTACATCAAAATAAGCTGAGGGGTCCAGCCAAACCCGGCTGGCCCACGGGCGGAACACTCTACTCCCTCTGTCGGAAGCTGAGGCGAGCGTTAGACTGACAAAGCATGTTGCCTTCCTCAAGGGGCTCCCTTTTGTCCTGGAGAAACACCCATGGTTGCCACGTGTTACAGAAGACTATTAAACTTGCAAAATCTTACTCTAATAATGATATTAACGAGAGAATTGGTATAATTGGATATTAGCAAAAGAATTTATACAATTGTAGTTTTACACTAACTCTTTGATGTGATTTATAATAATTGAAAAGAACATTTACAATTTGGGAATCTCCGTTTAAGATTAGACGTGGCACACTGTTTTCGTTAGGCTTATCGAAAAGGCGCAGAGAATCCGCGGGCATCGAGGCACTCTATACAAACATTAAAAATGTAACGGAATCATATTTTAATTTAGTTGAACAGAATAATATCTTTTAAAGGATTAATATGTTAATTTATACAAACAGAAGGATATCTTTTAAATTTTAACATAAATTTATTTTCCTGTGGAAACACTTTTCCACATGGCTCCCCTCCCAGAGTTGGTACTCGGGGGATTAGTTTGAAAAATCCTCTCAAACAAAAGTCGTTGGATGTAGGGTTTTATAAAGACAAAGATATTATTGAAGAAGTAGTTGGATGTAATGTTACCTAAAGACAAAAGAAATAGTTAACAAAATACATTTACTGAGTAGTTAATCCACTCTACTTAATACTTATGTACTAATGAACACTTATAATTAACTGTCACTTGCGTGTCTTTGAGACTTATGCACTAATGACCACTTATAATTAACTGTCACTTGTGTGTCCTTTGAGCACTTGGAGTCTGATTTCTTTAGGTCCACTTTTTTTTACACTGGTCTAAGTTCACCGTGTGCATACACTTTTAAATCATACGCGATTGTCTTATCAAACGTTAAAAGAACAAAAATTTAGAGAAATGAACTTCAATGAACTATTGGACAAAGTACTTAAGTGAAATGGATACGAATTCTGCAAGGTTATAATGTCGTTTTTGAGAACCCTTTTTCTTTTAACTTTGGAATTGACTAAACTCTATAACTTGGAAAGTATGAAATTTCAAAGGTTACGTGTGAACACTGCTCAAGTTTCTGGATGTACGCTTGGTGGCTAATTGCCTCCGACATCAATCATACCACGTCTCGAGCGTCTTTCAATAATTTAGTACGTAGTGCATGAATGCACGGGTATAGCCTAAACGGGTATAGGGGGTACGTGTGGTAGCACTTGAACTGGAAATACGGTAAAAAACAATTTGTAAATGGGATAAACCGACGTTATGATTACTGTTCTTCGTTTCGTGTATTCGGTCTTTTTTGGAGTGAAATCAAAGTGGCAGATGGCTCCAGTTTCGACTTCCGAACCTTCTGATTAGAAAGAACAGAATCGAATGAAAGTTGTCCCGTAGAGCGATGAAGAGATGCAACACTCTCTTTGGTGGGAAGGAAAAGTGTGGCAAATTTTCTTTTTCCCGAATTCGTCGAGGTCATAAGCCGAGCTTGCATTATGTCCTTCATCTGTGACGATCTCGTCACAGACCTCTTCCCCCGGAAAATGTCCCTCATCGAGAACTTCCCTCGTGATTTCTGGGACAGTCTCTGATATCACCGCAAAACGTTATAATGAACATAATATCCCTCTAATGCGTCCAACCATTCGTCCACGTATGGGGGTACCATGTTGCCCATTCGTCCACGTAAAAATTGGAACTTTAGGGGTATTACTCGTTCGATAATCACATCTATCCACTTTTCTTCGAAAACAACGAAAGGAAAAATGGACTTCCAAACGAGGAAGGCGAAGCGAAACAAAAAAACTTATCCCTAATCTAATATCGTATATACAACAGAATTTAAGCGGAAAAACTTAAGCTTAAGATTAGCATTTTTGGTTTAAACAAACAATAAAATCATCCCAACGAAGATGAAAAACTTGCCTGTCGATTTCGATACATTACTCGAAATGTACTAATTCATTCTAATTTAAACCCAAAAAAGCACAAAAACAAAGACAAAACTAATTGCGCTCCACGCAAGAAACACTTAAAAACAGTAGAAAAGTCCGCGCATCGACGCGACAGAGCGACAGAAAAAAAGGAAAAAAAAATCCTTTTTTACCAAATCTAAATGCGCCGCAACGCGCCAAATCCGCGCGCGCGTGAAACGAGCCAAACACACAAACACACGCACGAACTATATATACAACAAATTAGGTAAAATTAATTTCAGAGTAAAAAATTGAAACTCAACTCCAAAATTCCGTTTGTTGTTAACCCAATGTGGGACAATTCCAATTAAAAAAAAATTAAATATTCACTTTAAATTTCTTTTTTTCTCAAATTCCATAAATTTACCGGATACTTTGCAGAAATCGTTTCGTTACAAACAATAAAATATATAAATCCTTATATATTTAAATACCCAATTTCTGCATGCAAAAGAAAAACCTGTCAATTTTTCCCTCTAACCACAAAAAAAAAAAAAAATTGAATTAACTTGATTGTAACACCGACAAACAAAAAAATTCGTTTTCAACTCACCAATGAAAATTTTTAATTGTTCACAAACAATAAACATATACTGTAATTTATCGATATACGTAAAACACTGCTGCAGGCAAAAAACAAATCTTCTTACAACAAAAATGAATAATAATGAACAAATTTCCAACCCTATACGATATTACTGGGGGTACACCCTTTTTTTTTTCGTACTTAATTATTTCTTGATACAAGTGTTAACCTTACCCGCCGAAACGCTTTTTACCGAGTTTTCTTTTATTCCGTCCTGTAAGCTTTTCGTTTTTCTTTCCTCTTCAATGCCGACTTTTCCGTTGGGCAGAGTTTTGAAGAACGTTTGTTTCCGTTTTCTTTCGTTTTTCTTTAGAGTCAAATGCGTTCGACTCTGCGATCCACGAAGGCGAAGCAGTTTTTCCGAAGGAGATGCGCACACCGATTCGAAAACGCCTAACGTCTGTCTTCGTTTCTGAGTCCTCCACTCTTCGTTGTAGAAATTTACGCCAATGCTATGCATCGCATAGACGTCCAATTTTCATAATCAATTCCAATGCGGCTCGTCCGTTTTTCGTTGACAATCAAAGTCTTTGAAAATCTTCTCCAATTTTCGAAAATTTTTCTACTCTTCGTTGTAGAAATTTAAACCAATGCTATGCGTCGCATAGACGTCCACTTTTCGTAATCAATTCCAATGCGGTTCGTCCGTTTTTCGTTGATAATCAAAATCTTTGAAAATCTTCTCCAATTTTCGAAATTTTTTCTACTCTTCGTTGTAGAAATTTACGCCAATGCTATGCGTCGCATAGACGTTCCAAGAGAAATTAAATTCGTAAAATTCCTCTCCGCGTGCCCATATAATAATTGCTGTTACGATCTTCTCTCTAAACAAGTGCGTGATTCCCGCTGAAATCCTTTCGGATGCGTTGACGTCCTTGTAGCGGGGTTCGACTGAACAAAGGTTTTCAAATCCTGGCTCCTCGTCTTGAAGGAACGTTTCTCGTCCCCTCCCTCCGTCCGTTGAGGGGGGTGGAAAAATGATCTTCTAATCCTGGCAGGGTCGCCAATGTCGGGTGATGATGATGATATGCTTCGTTACACCATCTCCGACGTTTCACAGGTGTTCTCGGTATGTCACTTCCTCGCACCCACAAGGAAGTTTATACCGTTTAATTAGTCTGACTGACATCTACGGTTCTTCTTTGCAACTTTACTTTATCTGACTGCGAATTACGAAGACAACAATTTATACCCTCGGTTGATGGCGTCCGCTCTCTCTCAGTCCGTTGAGAGACGGGAATGCTTTCCTCCGTTAGAAAGATATAAAATGACGAGTTTTCCTTCGTTAGTCCTTTATTTCCACAAAGTTGAAATCACTATTAAACACCCTTAACACAACACTTGGTTTAGAGAAGTTATTAACGGTCAAATGCTTACATCAAAATAAGCTGAGGGGTCCAGCCAAACCCGGCTGGCCCACGGGCGGAACACTCTACTCCCTCTGTTGGAAGCTGAGGCGAGCGTTAGACTGACAAAGCATGTTTCCTTCCTCAAGGGGCTCCCTTTTGTCCTGGAGAAACACCCATGGTTGCCACGTGTTACAGAAGACTATTAAACTTGCAAAATCTTACTCTAATAATGATATTAACGAGAGAATTGGTATAATTGGATATTAGCAAAAGAATTTATACAATTGTAGTTTTACACTTAACTCTTTGATGTGATTTATAATAATTGAAAAGAACATTTACAATTTGGGAATCTCCGTTTAAGATTAGACGTCTCACACTGTTTTCGTTAGGCTTATCGAAAAGGCGCAGAGAATCCGCGGGCATCGAGGCACTCTATACAAACATTAAAAATGTAACGGAATCATATTTTAATTTAGTTGAACAGAATAATATCTTTTAAAGGATTAATATGTTAATTTATACAAACAGAAGGAAATCTTTTAAATTTTAACATAAATTTATTTTCCTGTGGAAACACTTTTCCACATGGCTCCCCTCCCAGAGTTGGTACTCGGGGGATTAGTTTGAAAAATCCTCTCAAACAAAAGTCGTTGGATGTAGGGTTTTATAAAGACAAAGATATTATTGGAGAAGTAGTTGGATGTAATGTTACCTAAAGACAAAAGAAATAGTTAACAAAATACATTTACTGAGTAGTTAATCCACTCTACTTAATACTTATGTACTAATGAACACTTATAATTAACTGTCACTTGCGTGTCTTTGAGACTTATGCACTAATGACCACTCATAATTAACTGTCACTTGTGTGTCCTTTGAGCACTTGGAGTCTGATTTCTTTAGGTCCACTTTTTTTTACACTGGTCTAAGTTCACCGTGTGCATACACTTTTAAATCATACGCGATTATCTTATGAAACGTTAAAAGAACAAAAATTTAGAGAAATGAACTTCAATGAACTATTGGACAAAGTACTTAAGTGAAATGGATACGAATTCTGCAAGGTTATAATGTCGTTTTTGAGAACCCTTTTTCTTTTAACTTTGGAATTGACTAAACTCTATAACTTGGAAAGTATGAAATTTCAAAGGTTACGTGTGAACACTGCTCAAGTTTCTGGATGTACACCTTGGTGGCTAATTGCCTCCGACATCAATCATACCACGTCTCGAGCGTCTTTCAATAATTTAGTACGTAGTGCATGAATGCACGGATATAGCCTAAACGGGTATAGGGGGTACGTGTGGTAGCACTTGAACTGGAAATACGGTAAAAATCAATTTGTAAATGGGATAAACCGACGTTATGATTACTGTTCTTCGTTTCGTGTATTCGGTCTTTTATGGAGTGAAATCAAAGTGGCAGATGGCTCCAGTTTCGATTTCCGAACCTTCTGATTAGAAAGAACAGAATCGAATGAAAGTTGTCCCGTAGAGCGATGCAGAGATGCAACACTCTTTGGTGGGAAGGAAAAGTGTGGCAAATTTTCTTTTTCCCGAATTCGTCGAGGTCATAAGCCGAGCTTGCATTATGTCCTTCATCTGTGACGATCTCGTCACAGACCTCTTCCCCGGAAAATGTCCCTCATCGAGAACTTCCCTCGTGATTTCTGGGACAGTCTCTGATATCACCGCAAAACGTTATAATGAACATAATATCCCTCTAATGCGTCCAACCATTCGTCCACGTATGGGGGTACCATGTTGCCCATTCGTCCACGTAAAAATTGGAACTTTAGGGGTATTACTCGTTCGATAATCACATCTATCCACTTTTCTTCGAAAACAACGAAAGGAAACATGGACTTCCAAACGAGGAAGGCGAAGCGAAACAAAGAACTTATCCTAATCTAATATCCTATATACAACAGAATTTAAGCGGAAAAACTTAAGCTTAAGATTAGCATTTTTGGTTTAAACAAACAATAAAATCATCCCAACGAAGATGAAAAACTTGCCTGTCGATTTCGATACATTACTCGAAATGTACTAATTCATTCTAATTTAAACCCAAAAAAGCACAAAAACAAAGACAAAACTAATTGCGCTCCACGCAAGAAACACTTAAAAACAGTAGAAAAGTCCGCGCATCGACGCGACAGAGCGAGAGAAAAAAGGAAAAAAAAAATCCTTTTTTACCAAATCTAAATGCGCCGCAACGCGCCAAATCCGCGCGCGCGTGAAACGAGCCAAACACACAAACACACGCACGAACTATATATACAACAAATTAGGTAAAATTAATTTCAGAGTAAAAAATTGAAACTCAACTCCAAAATTCCGTTGTTGTTAACCCAATGTGGGACAATTCCAATTAAAAAAAAATTTAAATATTCACTTTAAATTTCTTTTTTTCTCAAATTCCATAAATTTACCGGATACTTTGCAGAAATCGTTTCGTTACAAACAATAAAATATATAAATCCTTATATATTTTAATACCCAATTTCTGCATGCAAAAGAAACACCTGTCAATTTTTCCCTCTAACCACAAAAAAAAAAAAAAAAATTGAATTAACTTGATTGTAACACCGACAAACAAAAAAATTCGTTTTCAACTCACCAATGAAAATTTTAAATTGTTCACAAACAATAAACATATACTGTAATTTATCGATATACGTAAAACACTGCTGCAGGCAAAAAACAAATCTTCTTACAACAAAAATGAATAATAATGAAAAATTTCCAACCCTATACGTTATTACTGGGGGTACACCCTTTTTTTTTTTCGTACTTAATTTCCCTTTTTCTTTTCAAACCAATGCGTTAACTGGGATATACTTTTTTTTTTTCACGTACTTAATTTATTTCTTGATACAAGTGTTAACCTTACTCGCCGAAACGCTTTTACCGAGTTTTCTTTTTATTCCGTCTTGTAAGCTTTTCGTTTTTCTTTCCTCTTCAATGCCGACTTTTCCGTTGGGCAGAGTTTTGAAGAACGTTTGTTTCCGTTTTCTTTCGTTTTTCTTAGAGTCAAATGCGTTCGACTCTGCGATCCACGAAGGCGAAGCAGTTTTTCCGAAGGAGATGCGCACACCGATTCGAACACGCCTAACGTCTGTCTTCGTTTCTGAGTCCTCCACTCTTCATGTAGAAATTTACGCCAATGTATGCGTCGCATAGACGTCAATTTTCATAATCAATTCCAATGCGGCTCGTCCGTTTTTTCGTTGACAATCAAAGTCTTTGAAAATCTTTCCAATTTTCGAAAATTTTTCTACTCTTCGTTGTAGAAATTTAAGCCAATGCTATGCGTCGCATAGACGTCCACTTTTCGTAATCAATTCCAATGCGGTTCGTCCGTTTTTCGTTGATAATCAAAATCTTTGAAAATCTTCTCCAATTTTCGAAAATTTTTCTACTCTTCGTTGTAGAAATTTACGCCAATGCTATGCGTCGCATAGACGTCCAAGAGAAAATTAAATTCGTAAAATTCCTCTCCGCGTGCCCATATAATAATTGCTGTTACGATCTTCTCTCTAAACAAGTGCGTGATTCCCGCTGAAATCCTTTCGGATGCGTTGACGTCCTTGTAGCGGGGTTCGACTGAACAAAGGTTTTCAAATCCTGGCTCCTCGTCTTGAAGGAACGTTTCTCGTCCCTCCCTCCGTCCGTTGAGGGGGGTGGAAAAATGATTTCTTCTAATCCTGGCAGGGTCGCCAATGTCGGCGTGATGATGATGATATGCTTCGTTACACCATCTCCGACGTTTCACAGGTGTTCTCGGTATGTCACTTCCTCGCACCCACAAGGAAGTTTATACCGTTTAATTAGTCTGACTGACATCCACGGTTCTTCTTTGCAACTTTACTTTATCTGACTGCGAATTACGAAGACAACAATTTATACCCTCGGTTGATGGCGTCCGCTCTCTCTCAGTCCGTTGAGAGACGGGAATGCTTTCCTCCGTTGGAAAGATATAAAATGACGAGTTTTCCTTTGTTAGTCCTTTATTTCCACAAAGTTGAAATCACTAATAAACACCCTTAACACAACACTTGGTTTAGAGAAGTTATTAACGGTCAAATGCTTACATCAAAATAAGCTGAGGGGTCCAGCCAAACCCGGCTGGCCCACGGGCGGAACACTCTACTCCCTCTGTCGGAAGCTGAGGCGAGCGTTAGACTGACAAAGCATGTTGCCTTCCTCAAGGGGCTCCCTTTTGTCCTGGAGAAACACCCATGGTTGCCACGTGTTACAGAAGACTATTAAACTTGCAAAATCTTACTCTAATAATGATATTAACGAGAGAATTGGTATAATTGGATATTAGCAAAAGAATTTATACAATTGTAGTTTTACACTTAACTCTTTGATGTGATTTATAATAATTGAAAAGAACATTTACAATTTGGGAATCTCCGTTTAAGATTAGACGTGGCACACTGTTTTCGTTAGGCTTATCGAAAAGGCGCAGAGAATCCGCGGGCATCGAGGCACTCTATACAAACATTAAAAATGTAACGGAATCATATTTTAATTTAGTTGAACAGAATAATATCTTTTAAAGGATTAATATGTTAATTTATACAAACAGAAGGATATCTTTTAAATTTTAACATAAATTTATTTTCCTGTGGAAACACTTTTCCACATGGCTCCCCTCCCAGAGTTGGTACTCGGGGGATTAGTTTGAAAAATCCTCTCAAACAAAAGTCGTTGGATGTAGGGTTTTATAAAGACAAAGATATTATTGAAGAAGTAGTTGGATGTAATGTTACCTAAAGACAAAAGAAATAGTTAACAAAATACATTTACTGAGTAGTTAATCCACTCTACTTAATACTTATGTACTAATGAACACTTATAATTAACTGTCACTTGCGTGTCTTTGAGACTTATGCACTAATGACCACTATAATTAACTGTCACTTGTGTGTCCTTTGAGCACTTGGAGTCTGATTTCTTTAGGTCCACTTTTTTTACACTGGTCTAAGTTCACCGTGTGCATACACTTTTAAATCATACGCGATTGTCTTATCAAACGTTAAAAGAACAAAAATTTAGAGAAATGAACTTCAATGAACTATTGGACAAAGTACTTAAGTGAAATGGATACGAATTCTGCAAGGTTATAATGTCGTTTTTGAGAACCCTTTTTCTTTTAACTTTGGAATTGACTAAACTCTATAACTTGGAAAGTATGAAATTTCAAAGGTTACGTGTGAACACTGCTCAAGTTTCTGGATGTACGTTGGTGGCTAATTGCCTCCGACATCAATCATACCACGTCTCGAGCGTCTTTCAATAATTTAGTACGTAGTGCATGAATGCACGGGTATAGCCTAAACGGGTATAGGGGGTACGTGTGGTAGCACTTGAACTGGAAATACGGTAAAAAACAATTTGTAAATGGGATAAACCGACGTTATGATTACTGTTCTTCGTTTCGTGTATTCGGTCTTTTTTGGAGTGAAATCAAAGTGGCAGATGGCTCCAGTTTCGATTTCCGAACCTTCTGATTAGAAAGAACAGAATCGAATGAAAGTTGTCCCGTAGAGCGATGCAGAGATGCAACACTCTCTTTGGTGGGAAGGAAAAGTGTGGCAAATTTTCTTTTTCCCGAATTCGTCGAGGTCATAAGCCGAGCTTGCATTATGTCCTTCATCTGTGACGATCTCGTCACAGACCTCTTCCCCGGAAAATGTCCCTCATCGAGAACTTCCCTCGTGATTTCTGGGACAGTCTCTGATATCACCGCAAAACGTTATAATGAACATAATATCCCTCTAATGCGTCCAACCATTCGTCCACGTATGGGGGTACCATGTTGCCCATTCGTCCACGTAAAAATTGGAACTTTAGGGGTATTACTCGTTCGATAATCACATCTATCCACTTTTCTTCGAAAACAACGAAAGGAAAAATGGACTTCCAAACGAGGAAGGCGAAGCGAAACAAAAAAACTTATCCCTAATCTAATATCGTATATACAACAGAATTTAAGCGGAAAAACTTAAGCTTAAGATTAGCATTTTTGGTTTAAACAAACAATAAAATCATCCCAACGAAGATGAAAAACTTGCCTGTCGATTTCGATACATTACTCGAAATGTACTAATTCATTCTAATTTAAACCCAAAAAAGCACAAAAACAAAGACAAAACTAATTGCGCTCCACGCAAGAAACACTTAAAAACAGTAGAAAAGTCCGCGCATCGACGCGACAGAGCGAGAGAAAAAAGGAAAAAAAAATCCTTTTTTACCAAATCTAAATGCGCCGCAACGCGCCAAATCCGCGCGCGCGTGAAACGAGCCAAACACACAAACACACGCACGAACTATATATACAACAAATTAGGTAAAATTAATTTCAGAGTAAAAAATTGAAACTCAACTCCAAAATTCCGTTTGTTGTTAACCCAATGTGGGACAATTCCAATTAAAAAAAAATTTAAATATTCACTTTAAATTTCTTTTTTTCTCAAATTCCATAAATTTACCGGATACTTTGCAGAAATCGTTTCGTTACAAACAATAAAATATATAAATCCTTATATATTTAAATACCCAATTTCTGCATGCAAAAGAAAAACCTGTCAATTTTTCCCTCTAACCACAAAAAAAAAAAAAAAATTGAATTAACTTGATTGTAACACCGACAAACAAAAAAATTCGTTTTCAACTCACCAATGAAAATTTTAATTGTTCACAAACAATAAACATATACTGTAATTTATCGATATACGTAAAACACTGCTGCAGGCAAAAAACAAATCTTCTTACAACAAAAATGAATAATAATGAAAAAAATTTCCAACCCTATACGTTATTACTGGGGGTACACCTTTTTTTTTTTGCACTGGGATAATTAATTTATTTCTTGATACAAGTGTTAACCTTACCCGCCGAAACGCTTTTACCGAGTTTTCTTTTTATTCCGTCTGTAAGCTTTTCGTTTTTCTTTCCTCTTCAATGCCGACTTTTCCGTTGGGCAGAGTTTTGAAGAACGTTTGTTTCCGTTTTCTTTCGTTTTTCTTTAGAGTCAAATGCGTTCGACTCTGCGATCCACGAAGGCGAAGCAGTTTTTCCGAAGGAGATGCGCACACCGATTCGAAACGCCTAACGTCTGTCTTCGTTTCTGAGTCCTCCACTCTTCGTTGTAGAAATTTACGCCAATGCTATGCGTCGCATAGACGTCCAATTTTCATAATCAATTCCAATGCGGCTCGTCCGTTTTTCGTTGACAATCAAAGTCTTTGAAAATCTTCTCCAATTTTCGAAATTTTCTACTCTTCGTTGTAGAAATTTAACCAATGCTATGCGTCGCATAGACGTCCACTTTTCGAATCAATTCCAATGCGGTTCGTCCGTTTTTCGTTGATAATCAAAATCTTTGAAAATCTTCTCCAATTTTCGAAAATTTTTTCTACTCTTCGTTGTAGAAATTTACGCCAATGCTATGCGTCGCATAGACGTTCCAAGAGAAATTAAATTCGTAAAATTCCTCTCCGCGTGCCCATATAATAATTGCTGTTACGATCTTCTCTCTAAACAAGTGCGTGATTCCCGCTGAAATCCTTTCGGATGCGTTGACGTCCTTGTAGCGGGGTTCGACTGAACAAAGGTTTTCAAATCCTGGCTCCTCGTCTTGAAGGAACGTTTCTCGTCCCCTCCCTCCGTCCGTTGAGGGGGGTGGAAAAATGATTTCTTCTAATCCTGGCAGGGTCGCCAATGTCGGCGTGATGAGATGATGATATGCTTCGTTACACCATCTCCGACGTTTCACAGGTGTTCTCGTATGTCACTTCCTCGCACCCACAAGGAAGTTTATACCGTTTAATTAGTCTGACTGACATCTACGGTTCTTCTTTGCAACTTTACTTTATCTGACTGCGAATTACGAAGACAACAATTTATACCCTCGGTTGATGGCGTCCGCTCTCTCTCAGTCCGTTGAGAGACGGGAATGCTTTCCTCCGTTAGAAAGATATAAAATGACGAGTTTTCCTTCGTTAGTCCTTTATTTCCACAAAGTTGAAATCACTATAACACCCTTAACACAACACTTGGTTTAGAGAAGTTATTAACGGTCAAATGCTTACATCAAAATAAGCTGAGGGTCCAGCCAAACCCGGCTGGCCCACGGGCGGAACACTCTACTCCCTCTGTTGGAAGCTGAGGCGAGCGTTAGACTGACAAAGCATGTTTCCTTCCTCAAGGGGCTCCTTTTGTCCTGGAGAACACACCCATGGTTGCCACGTGTTACAGAAGACTATTAAACTTGCAAAATCTTACTCTAATAATGATATTAACGAGAGAATTGGTATAATTGGATATTAGCAAAAGAATTTATACAATTGTAGTTTTACACTAACTCTTTGATGTGATTTATAATAATTGAAAAGAACATTTACAATTTGGGAATCTCCGTTTAAGATTAGACGTCTCACACTGTTTTCGTTAGGCTTATCGAAAAGGCGCAGAGAATCCGCGGGCATCGAGGCACTCTATACAAACATTAAAATGTAACGGAATCATATTTTAATTTAGTTGAACAGAATAATATCTTTTAAAGGATTAATATGTTAATTTATACAAACAGAAGGAATCTTTTAAATTTTAACATAAATTTATTTTCCTGTGGAAACACTTTTCCACATGGCTCCCCTCCCAGAGTTGGTACTCGGGGGATTAGTTTGAAAAATCCTCTCAAAACAAAAGTCGTTGGATGTAGGGTTTTATAAAGACAAAGATATTATTGGAGAAGTAGTTGGATGTAATGTTACCTAAAGACAAAAGAAATAGTTAACAAAATACATTTACTGAGTAGTTAATCCACTCTACTTAATACTTATGTACTAATGAACACTTATAATTAACTGTCACTTGCGTGTTTTGAGACTTATGCACTAATGACCACTCATAATTAACTGTCACTTGTGTGTCCTTTGAGCACTTGGAGTCTGATTTCTTTAGGTCCACTTTTTTTTACACTGGTCTAAGTTCACCGTGTGCATACACTTTTAAATCATACGCGATTATCTTATGAAACGTTAAAAGAACAAAAATTTAGAGAAATGAACTTCAATGAACTATTGGACAAAGTACTTAAGTGAAATGGATACGAATTCTGCAAGGTTATAATGTCGTTTTTGAGAACCCTTTTTCTTTTAACTTTGGAATTGACTAAACTCTATAACTTGGAAAGTATGAAATTTCAAAGGTTACGTGTGAACACTGCTCAAGTTTCTGGATGTACACCTTGGTGGCTAATTGCCTCCGACATCAATCATACCACGTCTCGAGCGTCTTTCAATAATTTAGTACGTAGTGCATGAATGCACGGATATAGCCTAAACGGGTATAGGGGGTACGTGTGGTAGCACTTGAACTGGAAATACGGTAAAAACAATTTGTAAATGGGATAAACCGACGTTATGATTACTGTTCTTCGTTTCGTGTATTCGGTCTTTTATGGAGTGAAATCAAAGTGGCAGATGGCTCCAGTTTCGATTTCCGAACCTTCTGATTAGAAAGAACAGAATCGAATGAAAGTTGTCCCGTAGAGCGATGCAGAGATGCAACACTCTCTTTGGTGGGAAGGAAAAGTGTGGCAAATTTTCTTTTTCCCGAATTCGTCGAGGTCATAAGCCGAGCTTGCATTATGTCCTTCATCTGTGACGATCTCGTCACAGACCTCTTCCCCCGGAAAATGTCCCTCATCGAGAACTTCCCTCGTGATTTCTGGGACAGTCTCTGATATCACCGCAAAACGTTATAATGAACATAATATCCCTCTAATGCGTCCAACCATTCGTCCACGTATGGGGGTACCATGTTGCCCATTCGTCCACGTAAAAATTGGAACTTTAGGGGTATTACTCGTTCGATAATCACATCTATCCACTTTTCTTCGAAAACAACGAAAGGAAACATGGACTTCCAAACGAGGAAGGCGAAGCGAAACAAAAGAACTTATCCCTAATCTAATATCTATATACAACAGAATTTAAGCGGAAAAACTTAAGCTTAAGATTAGCATTTTGGTTTAAACAAACAATAAAATCATCCCAACGAAGATGAAAAACTTGCCTGTCGATTTCGATACATTACTCGAAATGTACTAATTCATTCTAATTTAAACCCAAAAAAGCACAAAAACAAAGACAAAACTAATTGCGCTCCACGCAAGAAACACTTAAAAACAGTAGAAAAGTCCGCGCATCGACGCGACAGAGACGAGAGAAAAAAGGAAAAAAAAAATCCTTTTTTACCAAATCTAAATGCGCCGCAACGCCCAAATCCGCGCGCGCGTGAAACGAGCCAAACACACAAACACACGCACGAACTATATATACAACAAATTAGGTAAAATTAATTTCAGAGTAAAAAATTGAAACTCAACTCCAAAATTCCGTTGTTGTTAACCCAATGTGGGACAATTCCAATTAAAAAAAAATTTAAATATTCACTTTAAATTTCTTTTTTTCTCAAATTCCATAAATTTACCGGATACTTTGCAGAAATCGTTTCGTTACAAACAATAAAATATATAAATCCTTATATATTTTAATACCCAATTTCTGCATGCAAAAGAAACACCTGTCAATTTTTCCCTCTAACCACAAAAAAAAAAAAAAATTGAATTAACTTGATTGTAACACCGACAAACAAAAAATTCGTTTTCAACTCACCAATGAAAATTTTAAATTGTTCACAAACAATAAACATATACTGTAATTTATCGATATACGTAAAACACTGCTGCAGGCAAAAAACAAATCTTCTTACAACAAAAATGAATAATAATGAAAAATTTCCAACCCTATACGTTATTACTGGGGGTACCACCCTTTTTTTTTTTCACGTACTTAATTTATTTCTTGATACAAGTGTTAACCTTACTCGCCGAAACGCTTTTACCGAGTTTTCTTTTTATTCCGTCTTGTAAGCTTTTCGTTTTTCTTTCCTCTTCAATGCCGACTTTTCCGTTGGGCAGAGTTTTGAAGAACGTTGTTTCCGTTTTCTTTCGTTTTTCTTTAGAGTCAAATGCGTTCGACTCTGCGATCCACGAAGGCGAAGCAGTTTTTCCGAAGGAGATGCGCACACCGATTCGAACACGCCTAACGTCTGTCTTCGTTTCTGAGTCCTCCACTCTTCATGTAGAAATTTACGCCAATGCTATGCGTCGCATAGACGTCCAATTTTCATAATCAATTCCAATGCGGCTCGTCCGTTTTTTCGTTGACAATCAAAGTCTTTGAAAATCTTCTCCAATTTTCGAAAATTTTTCTACTCTTCGTTGTAGAAATTTAAGCCAATGCTATGCGTCGCATAGACGTCCACTTTTCGTAATCAATTCCAATGCGGTTCGTCCGTTTTTTCGTTGATAATCAAAATCTTTGAAAATCTTCTCCAATTTTCGAAAATTTTTTCTACTCTTCGTTGTAAAATTTACGCCAATGCTATGCGTCGCATAGACGTTCCAAGAGAAATTAAATTCGTAAATTCCTCTCCGCGTGCCCAATTAATAATAATTGCTGTTACGATCTTCTCTCTAAACAAGTGCGTGATTCCCGTGAAATCCTTTCGGA
>JAJOZX010000304.1:0-317500 GCA_023014485.1 Bathynomus jamesi
CTAAAGTAACAAACTTGCCTAATTAGGTCTACAACCTCGGGCCTAACTAGGAAACATTTACATTTAAGGAGTCCCATTCTCTTATAAGCTTAGAACTGAGTGGCACATAAATATTTTGGGGGATTTAACTAAATTTAAAACTTGACTGTTGTGTCTGATTACTCAATTTATTTGGTCTCTCGTCTCTGATAATAATTTCTTCTTGCCCTATATTTCATTACGATCCCCAGTTAAACAATTTTGACTTAAACATGGACAGTGAGGAATTGAAACAATTAAAAAAGAAAACGAGGGGAAAGTTGGGCACTGTTACAAGGCCATCAACACTTTTAACAATATTGATGAGAGTATTTCAAAGTTAATTGAACCTGAAATGGCTGATGAACAACTTATAGACCTTTACTGTGATAATGAGCATCAGGTAATCTGAATTGAACAGCACATAAAGAGATTACAGTTTCGTTTGACCAACTTAACACCAAATCAACCTATTTCTGATTTTACTCAAAGTAGAGCTAACCTTCAACAAAATTTAAGTGGCATGCCAAATCCCAAATCACAAAGCATTTAGGGCCAAGTTACCCACTTTGCTAGTACCAACATTTGATGGGGACATGGTACAATTCCTATCTTTCATTGAAAAATTTGAGTTCAATAGGTAATAAACCTTATATTCCAACTGTTGATAAGTTTAGCTACTTAACTAGTTTCCTTAAAGGTCCAGCCTAGAACATGATAGCCTATTTACCAGCTGTGGTTGATTCATATGAAGTAGCTATTGATCTCTTGAAACGTAATTACATTAATAAAGAGGAGATTATATTTGAATTATCTCAACAAATTATTGATTTTGCACCAGTAAAAGATAACCATAGTGATATGGAGAGTGTTTATTCAAAATTAGAAGCTATTATGGGACGACTGGTTAGCAATGAGATAGATGTTAAAGCTTCATCTTGGATTGTACAAGGCACAGTTCTTAGGTGCCTCCCTTTGAGGATTAAAGATGTTTTATTTCAAAAGACGGGAGAAAATTATCCTAATCTTGAAAACATCAGAAAACACTTTTCAACTATCCTAACTAATTTCAAATTGAGAAATAGTTCAACACAAAATAAGACCCAGACTATGGATAAACCAAAGACTGTTCCCAGAGACCAACTAGCTACAGCCAAACAGACAAAACTTGATACTGTAGAATCAGATGTGAACAACTGTAACACACGAACACCTACATTACAGAACTTTAATGTAACTGCTGCCTCAACTTATACACCACATTGTAAATTTTGTGCAAGTGATGAACACAGTAGTACTGGGTGTGGCAAATATTCAGATTTAACTCAAGATCTAGAAGATGTGAACAGTTGAACCTATGTAAAAAGTGTACTGGCCAGGGACATTATAAGAAATACTGTAAATCTAGATTAAGATTCAATTGTAAGTTTTGTAAAAGTTCACGACATGTCTCATCAATGTGTGATTCACTGAAGTGTCCAAACAGCAATACTCAAACTCAAAAGATACCTCCTCCAAACAAAGATAATCAAGAAAATGCCACTTTCATGGGACATTCTGTTTGTTCAAACAACGTAACAAAAAACTGAGGTTCTTTTACAAACTATTACTTTGAACTTAGTGAATGGTGAGGGTAGCACCACTCCAGTGAGATGTCTTATAAACTGTTGTGCTCAACAAACATTTGTTTCGCAAAATTTAGTTAATAAATTAGGTTTGACACCAAACCCGAATGAACATGAACTCAATATCACATCCTTTGTTAAGGCTAACTCAACAAAAATAGCTATAAGACAGTTGACCTGGAATTACATATAGAAAATGGATTAGAAAAAATTAAAAGAGTCATTATTTCAAAAGTAGGACAAAACAAACTGGTTGTACCCAAACTAGAACAAACCATCAATCATTTGAGGAAACAGTACAATATAGTGGGTAGACATATCACAAACAACACAGTAGCTAACATTGAAATGTTAATGGGGGCAGATTATATTCATATTATTCATAGGGGCATAGTGAAGATAGGTAATGGTATAGCTTATCAGACACCATCAGGGATAGCCCCTTTGGGTGACCTATCCAGATACAACCTAGACCTAAACCAAAATAGTTCATAACTAACAAGTACTATGTGCCTCAACTCAGTCCTACATAACACCTGTAAGAATAGCAACACTTTGAATAATATTATAACAGCTGAGAACATTAATTCATCACTATCAAATGAAACTCTAGATGAAGCAATTTAAATTTATGGTTGCTAGAATCTGTGGGTATACATGACACAAATCAAACTTCGGAAGATCAGTTAATGGTAGAAAGATTTGAAGACACCATTCAGTGCAAAGACAATAGTTATTTTGTTGAGTTACCTTGGAAAATAAATTGTCCAACTTTAAGAGACAATCTCAAAGTAGCTAAAGGACAGTTATATAAATTAATGAAAGAGCTCAAACAAGATAATAGAATTCAAATGTACAGTGATGTCTTCAAAGAACAGCTACAGAAAGGCTTCATTGAAGAAGTAACAAATAACTCTTTTAAAAAAGATGGTTGTCATTATTTAATCCACAGCGGGGTTTATCGACAAGATGCCCCAACGACAAAACTCAGAGTAGTATATAACTGTAGCCTCAAAGACAGTGATAAACACAGTTTGAATGATTGCCTGATTGAGGGTCCTAATCTCATTTCTGACCTTGTGAAGATCTTACTGAGGTTCAAGTTAGATAAATATGCCTTACAAAGTGACATTTCAAAGACACTTTGGAGAATAAATCTTAAAAATGAATATGACAAGAACCAACTTAGGTTCTTATGGTTCAGGGAACCATTTGATTTGAATAAAGGGTTCATAACCTATAGATTAAATGTTGTGTTGTTTGGAGCCAATTGCTCACCTAGCCTATTAGCATTGACAATTAGACATCATTTGAACCAGTTTAATAACTCTTTAACACTAAACTTCATTAAGGAACATTTTTATGTAGAGAATCTAATAGGCTCAACATCAACAAAATCTGAATTATCTGAGGTCTATGAACACTCTCAAAACATTATGCAACAAGGTAACTTTGAACTTAGAGAGTGAATCTCAAATGATGAGGATTTGAACAAAAAAAATTTAAAGGATAATAATGGTCTTACTGAACCATCAGACAGAGTTAAAACTTTAGGTATGAACTGGTATTTGGATGCAACTTCTAACAATCATGATTCAATCTGCACTAAAGGTTTTAAACTTGATGAGGAAGCTAACACTAAAAGACAAATATCAGAGGCTTCAAAAATTTTTTAGCCCATGGCTCTATTCTTGCCTTCAACAATAAAATCAAAGATTCTCCTTCAAGAAGTTTGGAGGACAAATGTTGGGTGGGATGAGCCAATAACAACTGAAGATAAAAAATCTTGGAAGAAGTTAGCTGCTGATTTAACAGAAATGCAGAACATTAAAATACAAAGGCGCTGTGGGTTTAGGGATAAACTCAATTGGGACTATTGGCTGCTGCGTTAGCCATTAAAACCATTTCATTGCTTAAGGATGCTTACCATGTGAACATAACTGATATCCACATCTGGCTCGACAGTCAGATTTGTCTTGCCTGGATATGGAATGATAGCATTAATAGTAAGAACATCTTTGTAAGAAACAGGCTAAAAGAAATAGCTGAAGCTAATGAAAGCCTACAAATCAACTTTCACTATGTTCCAACTAAACAAAATCCAGCAGACTTTCTGATCAGAGGTTTATCCTACAAGTTGTTGAAGTCAAACAAAACTTGATTCATGGGACCTAAGTGGCTCTGTAATACAAACCAATAGCCTGTGGAACAAGTTAACTTGACATTAAATTTAACCTTTTCGAATGAAAACGTTGAACCAATCACTAATTATGAACATTATTCTGATTTCAGCAAACTTATGAGGGTCACAGCCTACTGTTTGAGGTTTGCTCACGACTGTTTAACTACAATTAACAAACAGCTAAATAAGAACAATCACAATTATACGGAAGTTGCAACCAAGTACTGGATAAGGCATGCACAACAAAAGGAGTACAATAAAGAGTTAGAATTCTTGACTAATGGGAAACAAACAAAAGAGCCTGTACCATCAGTAGTTGTGGATCTAAACTTGTTCAAAGATGAGGAAGGTCTTCTAAGGTGTAAAGGGAGACTAGACAAATCAAAACTTCTTACAAAAGCAAACATCCAATCCTATTACCTAGATTTAGCTCTCTGACAACATTAATCAGACAAACACACAATGATGTACATTATATGGGGGTACCACATACACTAACTGCATTAATAAAAACTTATTGGATACGCAAGGGAAGGATCACTGTTAAAACAGTCCTTTGAATGAGTGTTTCACATGTAGGCGTATTCATGCTAGGCCCTATAAGAAACCAAATCCTCCTGCTTTGCCAGAGGAGAGTGTTACTCTGAACAGACCCTTTGAGACTGTAGGCATTGACTATATAGGAGCATTGACTGTAGGGGTGGTTGACACTGAACAAAAAATGTACATTGTACTGTTTACATGTGCTGCCTTACGGGCTGTTTATCTGGATGTTGTGGATGACCTTACAGCAGAATCTTTTGTTGTTGTCTTTAAGAGATTCTGTGCACGACATTTAGTACCTAAGACAGTTTGGACTGACAATGCTACATGTTTCAAGGCTGGTGAATAGGTCATTAACGACTTGTTAAGCAATGAAGTTACACAATTATATGTACAAAATTCAAACATAAAGGGGAAGTATATTCCAGTTGCCTCTCCTTGGTATGGTTCTATCTGGAGAGGAATATACAAACAGTAAAGAATTGCTTGAAGAAAGCAATTGGCAAAAAAAGACACACTTGTTTGAGTTGCTCACTCTCCTGGCTGAGATTGAGAACATCATCAATAATAGACCACTCACTTATGTGAGTGACAACATTAATGACCCGGAACCATTAACTCCAAATCATTTGATTCGGGGAGAACAAGTTAGTCTCCTGCCGGACTACAATATAGACTCTTCAGAAGACCCAAACTGGACTCAACAACATGATGAGCTCCAGACTAAGTTACGACACTTAACTAGAGTTAAAGCTCATTTGATTAAACAGTGGAAAACTGAGTACTTGATGGGTCTAAGGGAGAGACATAAACAAATGACTAAGAAGGATGACAGTACTCCAAGAAAATACTGGCCTCTGGCTAGAATTTTAGAACTCAGACCAGGGGCAGATGGGGTAACAACAGTGGTCAAATTAAGGACTTCAACGGGTGACACAAGAGACATTTCTCTTTTGTACCCCCTAGAGTCTGGACCCAAAACATGGACTTTGGAGAGTCCTCTCCACCGACAGTAACAACTGGAGACATTGAACTTCCAGTAACTATCCCCTTGACAATAGGAGCAGTAACACATCCGACTACAACATTGACAGACACAAGACCTCAGCGACAAATAGCGTTAAAGGCTCGGCTAGTTTTACAGCAAAAAATAGATGCTGGGGAATTGTAATTTCATCTTCGAACTTTCACTTTTCCTTTTCTTATGGTAAAGAACATGAACAGTTTCATCCAATGAATGTATATTTTCTCTTCTAATTAAATGCTACATCTTCTCCATGAGAAAGTGAGGACAGTCACTGTTAATCAGATTAACAGGCATTTACAGTCAAATAGTTAGCTAGTCTACACTCACATAAAAATTGGTGACAATGACAGCAAGATTTTTATCTCCCGGGGCCCCCAGTATATGAAAAACTGATAAGTGTGGTTCGTTGGGAGGTAACGAAAATGGTCCACTGAGTAGGTAGGTAGTTAATCTAACAATTATTAAACTCGTTTTATGTCAATAACTGGGTGGATGAAACCAATTGGTTGCTCACCATAGTTATTCTCCACATTAGTATTTATATACTGTGTGATAGCGCGTGCTCGGTAATAGACATACATTACCGATCAACCAACCGAAAAAAAACCAAGGGGACGCTGGTGGGAAAAGCCGCGGGAAGAACGGAGAAGAAGGAACGGGGAAGCCAGACGGAACAGGGAGAGGAAGAGGCTAAAAAAAAAAAAAAAGATCCCTACCAGCAAGTACGCTCTCAAAAATTGAGCAAAGAGAAGACTGTCTGTCTAATAACACTCAGTAAGTGATCAGTTGTATTTTTGAACTCAGTTTGGGGACATAATATAAGCTGGGTCAGTAAAATTAGGCCTACATTGTGATCTAAGACCTAGCATCAACTCATAGCTTAACAAAGCCTAAGATAAATTACCCTAACCTAATTTGGTGAGGAATCCTACTGTGGACCTCAATTTACTCTGCCCGCTCTGGACCATTTCCGGAATCTCTAGGCTGACCCATACAAGGCTAGGCTTAATCTACTCTATAGTTAGACTGGAGATATTAGGGGTGGGTTAATTGGGGACCAATTCATACAGGGCATTTTTCAAATCAACTGGACAGCTGGTTATCAACAGTCCCTGACCAGCTCCCTACACCAGGGCATAAGAACCCCACTACAGATACTTTTCAACTGCCACGGCAGGGATTGGAGCAGCCAGGTGAGAGCGAAGGCCCACCTTAACTGCGTCAATAGTGACGAAATACAATAAACAAACATATGAAAATAAAAACCCACTCTAATATACAGAGTTTATTTCCACGACAGTTTCGACGCCCACTGGCATCCTCCTCGGGTGGATACAGAAACACGAATGAACCAAAACAAGAGGGAAAAACAGTCCAGGGACCGACCGTTAAGAAATTCGCACCTAGGTTAGATC
This sequence comes from Bathynomus jamesi, assembly GCA_023014485.1. Taxonomy (NCBI): domain Eukaryota; kingdom Metazoa; phylum Arthropoda; class Malacostraca; order Isopoda; family Cirolanidae; genus Bathynomus; species Bathynomus jamesi. The sequence continues at coordinate 6,811 of JAJOZX010000304.1, forward strand.
CCATTCTCCCGACACCGGAAGGGCATTTTCATTAAGTACATTCGCGCAAATTTAAAACTATCTTCCTCTTCTAAACATACAGATTCTAATATATTTTTTTTTACATAATTATTACATTTATTATTAAATTTATTACATTTAATATTGCATAATTATTTATTACAGAAATTATAAATTTATTATTACATTGGTTATTACATTATTGTTTACTATACAGAACTTATAAACCGAAAAACGAATGAAAAAGCCGATTAGGAAACAATCCAGCGACCATTGAGAAATTCGCACTTAGGTTAGATACCGTTCTCCCGACACTGGAAGGGCATTTTATTACAGGGTCCGCTTATAAGTACATTCCCACAAATTAAAACTATCTTCTTGTTCTATACATACAGATTCTAATATTTTGACATAATTACTGCATTTATTATTACACTTACATATTTTTTTTTTAACATTTATTATTATTACCTTTACCCTAATTATTAAATTTATAATATTACCTTTATTATTACATCTGTTGCATTTATATTTATTTCCACAATTTATTACTTCCATTATTACATTTACTAAAGGCGAGTAAGGAAACATTCCAATCCAGAGACATTTAAGAAATTCACACTTAGGTTCGAACACGTTCCCACGACTCCATAAGGGATTTTTTGACCAAGAATCTCATTAAAGGGTCTAACTTATAAGTACCTTCGCACAAATTAAAATTATCTACTTTTTCTATACACACAGATTCTATTATTTTTCTTTTGACATAATTATTACATTTATAAAGTACCTTACTTGATTCCCAATCAATAGCATGATTATTTTGGCTGGCGTGATAAAAAATGGTATTATTAGTATTACAACTTCTGAAGGCATATTTGTGTTCTTTAATACGGGTTTCAATATTTCTTCCAGTTTCTCCCACGTATACTAAATCACAACTTTTACAGGGAATGCTGTAGACACAGGCTTGTTCCTCTTTTGCCACGTTATTCCTAACCAATTTACTTTTCACGGTAGACGAATATTTGAACGCCAAAGCAAACTTAAAATCTTTCGTCAACGGTTTTACTCTTTCGAAGCCGGCAATGTAAGGCAAACTCACTTATTGTTTTTGGTTAACTGAAGGTTCCCGAGGGGCATAAAAAGATTTTCTGGCTTTAAAATACGCCTTTCTGATAAACCACTCGGGATATTTTAAATCCTTAAAAATGTTCCAAATCTTTGAATTTTCCGGGTCCAGCAAATGTGGGCTACAAATCCTGAGTGCTCTTAGAAACATGAAGAAATAATTGAGCTTTTAACCCTTTCATCATGATATGAAAAATAATGAATGTACGAATTACAATGAGTAGGTTTTCTATAGACCGTGAAATTGGGCTTTCCGCTTTCGTTAATGACCAAAACATCTAGAAAAGGTAATCAGGAACTTATTAAAAGATGTCCCGGGCGATTGATCCTAAAAGATTTCTACAGATTAACCCCAAACTCCCCCACATTTACGGCCTACCCAAAACCCATAAGATTAATATACCACTCCGTCCCATTATTTCACACAGGGGTTCCTTTAGTTACAGGTTATCTAAATTTCTTGCAGATAAATTATCCCCATTAGTTGGTAAATTTTCAGGCTCGCACATCACTAATTCCTGTGACTTTATTAACAAAGTTATGTCCTTAGATTTAAAACGGGGAAGAATGATCAGTTTTGACGTTGAGTCCTTGTTTACGAAAGTTCCCATTGATGATGTACTTAGTTTTTTAGATAGAAAATTGCCAACATGTAACGTAGAACTAGGCATGTTCACATCTGTATTTTTAGAACTGATAAAACTCTGTGTCACCAATAATGCCTTCTCCTTCGGTGAAGAATTTTATTTGCAACGTTTTGGTATGGGAATGGGGTCTCCTTTGTCCCCAATACTGAGTACATTATACATGGAATACTATGAGTCGGAATTGTTGCAAACAATATGTCCCAGGAATCTAATTTGGTTTCGTTATGTAGATGATATTTTCTCACTTTGGCCTGACCACTGGAACAACTTTGACACTTTCTTTCAGTCATTAAATAATCTTGTTCCCTCTATTAAATTTAAATATGAATGGGAGAACGACAAACAATTATCTTTTCTAGATGTTTTGGTCATTAACGAAAGCGGAAAGCCCAATTTCACGGTCTATAGAAAACCTACTCATTGTAATTCGTACATTCATTATTTTTCATATCATGATGAAAGGGTTAAAAGCTCAATTATTTCTTCATGTTTCTAAGAGCACTCAGGATTTGTAGCCCACATTTGCTGGACCCGGAAAATTCAAAGATTTGGAACATTTTTAAGGATTTAAAATATCCCGAGTGGTTTATCAGAAAGACGTATTTTAAAGCCAGAAAATCTTTTTATGCCCCTCGGGAACCTTCAGTTAACCAAAAACAATATGTGAGTTTGCCTTACATTGCCGCTTCGAAAGAGTAAAACCGTTGACGAAAGATTTTAAGTTTGCTTTGGCGTTCAAATATTCGTCTACCGTGAAAAGTAAATTGGTTAGGAATAACGTGGCAAAAGAGGAACAAGCCTGTGTCTACAGCATTCCCTGTAAAAGTTGTGATTTAGTATACGTGGGAGAAACGAAGAAATATTAAAACCCGTATTAAAGAACACAAATATGCCTTCAGAAGTTGTAATACTAATAATGCCATTTTTTATCACGCCAGCCAAAATAATCATGCTATAGATTGGGAATCAAGTAAGGTACTTTATAAATGTAATAATTATGTCAAAAGAAAAATAATAGAATCTGTGTGTATAGAAAAAGTAGATAATTTTAATTTGTGCGAAGGTACTTATAAGTTAGACCCTTTAATGAGATTCTTGGTCAAAAAATCCCTTACGGAGTCGTGGGAACGTGTTCGAACCTAAGTGTGAATTTCTTAAATGTCTCTGGATTGGAATGTTTCCTTACTCGCCTTTAGTAAATGTAATAATGGAAGTAATAAATTGTGGAAATAAATATAAATGCAACAGATGTAATAATAAAGGTAATATTATAAATTTAATAATTAGGGTAAAGGTAATAATAATAAATGTTAAAAAAAAAATGTAAATGTAATAATAAATGCAGTAATTATGTCAAAATATTAGAATCTGTATGTACGTATAGAACAAGAAGATAGTTTTAATTTGTGGGAATGTACTTATAAGCGGACCCTGTAATAAAATGCCCTTCCAGTGTCGGGAGAACGGTATCTAACCTAGGTGCGAATTTCTCAATGGTCGCTGGATTGTTTCCTAATCGGCTTTTTCATTCGTTTTTCGGTTTATAAGTTCTGTATAGTAAACAATAATGTAATAACCAATGTAATAATAAATTTATAATTTCTGTAATAAATAATTATGCAATATTAAATGTAATAAATTTAATAATAAATGTAATAATTATGTAAAAAAAAATATATTAGAATCTGTATGTTTAGAACAGGAAGATAGTTTTAAATTTGTGCGAATGTACTTAATGAAAATACCCTTCCGGTGTCGGGAGAATGGGATCTAACCAAGGTGCGAATTTCTTAACGGTCGGTCCCTGGACTGTTTTTCCCTCTTGTTTTGGTTCATTCGTGTTTCTGTATCCACCCGAGGAGGATGCCAGTGGGCGTCGAAACTGTCGTGGAAATAAACTCTGTCTATTAGAGTGGGTTTTTATTTTCATATTTTGACCTTCACGTAGAAAAAAGTGAAGTTTTTTGCATTTAATAAACAAACAAATAATGTATTCATAACCATGAAATCACTGACACTCAATGTCTAGCCACCACTTTAACTCTGCACAGGATATCTTACTCTTAATCTATTTTCATTTCATAACCATGCATCTATGATACATTATTTTTACGTGCCCCAACTGTTTGAAAGTTATCTCATTACCAAATGTATGAAGTACTTGAAAAATACTTGAAAGTACTTGAATGTTTTCAAATACATTTTATCAAGTACAAGTACCAGTACAGACTATTGTGAAATTTCAAGTACAAGTACCTAAAAATTGGTACTTGAGTACCAAGTACCAAGTACAAGTAAGTACTTGAACCCAAGCCTGGCAAGCGCAGAGAGGTCGTTCTTAACTATAAGGAGACTAAAGACATGGTTACGCTCACAAATGGGTGCAGAGCGCCTTCTAGGGCTTGCTCTTCTTCACATACATCCTGACATCCCATTGGACAAAGTAATTGTTATCGGGAGATTTAAAAACACAGGATATCGTAGGCTGTAATTTGTACTGTGAAAGGGACATGTCTTGTAAGTTAGTTGTTGTAATAGTTCTAATGTAATAAGTTGTTTATATTTATGGCACAGCTGATTAACAAAAAGGTAAACATAAAAATTTTATTGAGAGATTTCAGAAGACAGGAAATCATAGACTGCTATTGGTAATGTAAGTGTGCCACGTCTCTTGTAATTTGTAACTCTTGAAAATATTTACGGCACAGCTGCTGAACAAAATGTGTACATGAATACATAATGTTTTAATTTCATATTGATATCGTGTAAGTAGGGATGCATGCACTGTGGTATACTGGTATACTGGGAAAAAGAGTGCATGTAGGGGCACAGTGATGTTCAAAAGTGAGCCATTTAATATATACAGGGTGTACATAAAGTCAGGATCTATTTTTGTGAAGCACTTGGAAATTATATGGAATTCAATCATAAAATGATAAAGTGGTAACATTTATTAAATAATTAAGAGTAGGATTCGACGTGACGCCCATCAGTATCCCTGCACAGCTCAAATCGTTCCGCAGCATTTCTAAACACATTCTGGAGCATTTGCGGGGTTATGTTATCTGCAGCAGTTCGTATACGTGTACGTAAGTTTTCAAGACTCGTAATCTTCGTCTGATAGACGTGCGATTTGATAAAGCCCCATGCAAAGAAATCTAAAGGGGTTAAATCTGGTGATCTCGCTGGCCAAGGTCTGTTGCTTCCGCGTCCGATCCAGCGATTTGGAAAACGTCCATTTAGATAATCCTGAACAATTTTGGCATAGTGACAAGGAGCACCATCATGTTGATAAACGACGGTACTAACAATCATATCATATTTCTTTGCATGGGGCTTTATCAAATCGCACGTCTATCAGACGAAGATTACGAGTCTTGAAAACTTACGTACACGTATACGAACTGCTGCAGATAACATAACCCCGCAAATGCTCCAGAATGTGTTTAGAAATGCTGCGGAACGATTTGAGCTGTGCAGGGATACTGATGGGCGTCACGTCCGATCCTACTCTTAATTATTTAATAAATGTTGCCACTTTATCATTTTATGATTGAATTCCATATAATTTCCAAGTGCTTCACAAAAATAGATCCTGACTTTATGTACACCCTGTATTTTCCTTTAATTGCCCGTAATGATGATGCTTAATAAAATAATAATGTAAATGTTGTTGCGCTAATTTTATGCCTCAGTGGAGCTTACTGTCATCTTAAGGAATTGACTTTTTTGACCAAAAACATAATCTGAGGGTCGCGCGTCTTAAGGTACCTAAGCGCCACCACAGGCGAAAACGTGTTTTTGATGGATATCACTATTTTCACCCTTCCTCTATCGCGTGGTTTGGGTTATAATGACCTTACGACACTAGAAGTATGGTTGAAAACCTTATGAAGCGAACTACTTTTTTCACCTCTATCGCCAGCTGGGCTCTGCCGCCCAGATGTGATGCGCGTCTTAAGGCCCCAATATCCCGTCCAACTGGTGGGAGGTGATGGGGGTAGGGGTGGGACGCTCGGTCTCTGGGTGGCGGGAACAGCAGGAGGAGCGCGAGCCAATGAAAACATGCCAGCCACGCCGCTCTGCTTTCTGATTGGCCACCCGCTCCACGCGCCGAGAGGGACAGGATACAAACATCCCGCCAGTACCTTAAGACTCGCGTTGCTGTTAACAGGCGTCCTGTGTTCGTGCTCATATTGCTGAATATTGCGTGGATTATTCTATTCACCCGGCTTCTAACTATTATCAACGTGTGCAGCAATGTCTCATCGTGTTAATGATAGTGATGAAAAATCAAAGGAATCATTTGTTCCAGAAATCGCACCCAAAGTTCGGCATAATAAGAAAATTAAAAAATTAAAAAATATATATATAAAATATAAAATATAAAAATCTATTCCAAAAACTCATCAACATCTTCATTAGCATACTTAGGACTCTAATTTAGCCAAAAATGAACGTTCTAGCTCAATTAATAACAGAGATACTATTGCCAGTATATTGCTGAACTTTGGAGGCGATTCCTGGCGAATTTTAATTTTTGCACTTAGGTACCTTAAGACGCGAGACCCCTCATATACCTTCCTCTTCCTGCATTCTTTATAGGCAGAACGAATATGTTATATTCGTTGGCAATTCTGTTACACCAGTTGCCTGCCAATATATTATAATTTCAGGTTCTGGAAGGTGACCCCCACCCCCAAAATTGTGCTCTGGATCCGCCCCTGGGCTAGGTTTGATATATTTTAGTTTTGGTTAATTTCTGCATTTAAGAAAGGCCAACATTGAATTCTGTACATAAAATTACCTAAAAAAATATATATCTTTTTATTAAAAATCACCTGTGACTGAAACCAAGAGGACCCCATTTGATGAAAAAATTTGAAAATTACACTTTCGATTTCAGCATTTATTGGTATTTTTCAGTAATGATGCATATACTTTAGAGTAGACAAACCTAAATTATATACGACATAAGCGCTCTTTTGAAACCTGTTCCACATTAAATCGCCAATTAAACTTATTATTTTTCTTCATGTTTTCGTAAGATATATGTGATGTACTTAACAATACACAAGGTAGTTATTATTTATTCGGTTCACTCACCAGTATTATAGTAATATACATGTATATTATTTGGTTTTGAATTCATAGCTCGCATGAAGTATGTGTCTGAATGTACATTTCCCTGCAGTAGTTCTTCCCCACCCACTCCGAGATATGACAGCAAACGCAGTCCCTCTTTCTCACTCCTCACCCTCCTCCCTCCTCTCCTCCTCCCTTTCTCCTCCTCCCCCTCTCCCTCTCGTTATCCCCCTCTCGTCCTTTTCCCTCTCCTTTCGCTACACCAAAAACGACGATATTATGAGCTCAAACCGTCTACATAGAATCGCACAATAGCTGAAATTAATTAACATAATGTAGAGGAATACAACACTTATTTGTAAGTGTTAATATCGAATCACGATATAACAAAACGTATTGCATCATGAATGACCCCAAAATCCGAAGGACACTGTAATTCGGCGTATCAGATTAAGATTCGAATAACATCTAATTTTAAACTGTGATTTGACCCAGACACGAAAAATATTAAATAATATACATTAATATACTGTATATGTAAAAATTAATAATTCTAACATTCATTTTGTATATAAAGGCCAAACTCGCGTGACACTCTAACTCTATATAAAATGCAAGTTTGGAAAAGTTTTAATTTTCTTTCAATTTTATTTTTGTTAAGTAATTGATGAATTATTTCTTATTTAAATTACCAAATCATTTTTTAGATCAAGCTTAATCATGTAATCATGTTAAATTCTGCAATATTCATTTTGTATACATTCTCTCTTAGTTGTAAAAGATGAAGTCATAAGTTGCCAAAACTCTAAATTACCACTCAGTTTTAAATTTTAAGCATTTAATTTTGGCTCATATACAGGGTGGGGCAAAATTCGTGCATCATAGGAATTTTCAGTGTTGATTATAATATATTATTTTTTTATTTTAGGTAGGGGATGGCTGCGAAATTAGATAGATAGCTAGATAGATAGAATGACCTTTATTAATAATAATAAAATAAATAAATTTTTTTCAATTTACAATGACATGAATAATTGTGAAGCTCGACTATATATTTTATTTAATTTGGCCCTTAAACTTTAGGCTTTACTGGGCTCTTATTAAAAATAAGCAGCTAGTTGTTATAAATTAATAATAATAAATAAATAAATAAGTAAATAAGTATTATTAATAGCTAAAACATGTATTACAATATTAATGGACAATATTAAACAATATTAGTGGACATTAATCCTAGATTTTTGTTAGTATGCCATTATTAATTGGGATTTCAACTTGGTTTTAAACAAATTTACATTCACAATATTTTTTATATCGGCATGCAAGTCATTCCATAGTTTCAATCCAATGAAAATGGGTAGTTTTTGACGAAGACAATCTAAATTGAGGTATAACAAGCTTTGAGCTATTTCTGGTCTGGTACGAGTGGATTTCTTGAAGAGTTACAAAATATCTATTTACCCATTGCAAATTAATGATTTTGTTCTTACACTTGTAAATAAAAATAAAATGTGCCAGTTTGGTTATATCGTTGAGCTTTAGTAGGTTTAGCTCTTTAAATAATGCACTAGAGTGATCAAGGAAATCAGCATCAGATTAATAACCTTATTGCTCGTTTTTGGATGACAAATATACCATTTAATGTGTTGTTAGCAGAGTTTCCCCAAACAAGGATGCAGTATGTTATATAAGGAAGAACAAGAGTATGATAAAGAGTCAATAAACCTTGTTATGTGTTGTTAGCGGAGTTTCCCCAAACAAGGATGCAGTATGTTATATAAGGAAGAACAAGAGTATGATAAAGAGTCAATAAAACTTGTTTAGGGACTACATTTCTAAGTTTAAACATTATAGCAACGCTCCTTGAAATCTTTTTCGCGATATAATTTACATGATCACTCCATTGCAAATTCTTATCTAGCATTACACCAAGAAATTTTGTTACAGTACACTCCTTTATGGCGATTTCATTAACATTAAGTTCATGAAGATATACATTTCTTTTATTAGTAAAAATCATGAAATTTGTTTTACTGGTATTTAGGAAGAGTTTATTGGTGGTCAACCATTTCATTACACTGATGAATTCTGAATGAGTTGTATCATCTGCAAACATTATGAAGTTCAGTATATCAGATGAACGTGAGTAGTATGCCCGCAAAATGGACGAGTGCAATGCAATTGCAAATGTTGCATAATGGTGCAAGAGTGCCACCCCCACCCCCTTCGTGCCAACCACCACCACCCTTTATTGCAAGACCCCACCCCTTTGTTGCAAGGCACCCCCAAGATGGGAGAGGGAGGAATGTTGCAAGAGCAACAAGGGGTTATGCAACTTGGAGGCGGAGTTATCCCCCAAGAGAAAGAGACATGAGAAGGAGAGAGAGAAAGGAGGAGAGGTGTTCAATGTTCACCCGGCTACTGCCAGGCGCATATGAGGAATTCAGCCGAGCGGCCGTTGTTTTATAGGTCCCCCTATTCAGCCAGTTGGCTTAGAAGGTTGAGTTGCCAGTTTGCGTTTATTTATTTAATTAAAGCATATATTAAGGCTTAATCAGCCAGTTGGCTTAGAAGGCTGAGTTGCCAGATTGCGCTGTTTATTTAATTAAAGCATATATTAAGGCTTGATCAGCAAGTTGGCTTAGAAGGTTTCTTAGAAGGCATAAATGACCTGTATATATTAATAACCTCCGAACGAATTAAAAGCGTACATACACTCACCTACTGTACGCCCATAAAGCCCCTATTATCACACACACACACACACACGCACGAGACCCGGCGCGGCTGAGATAGTCAGGGTGATACACAACACCCACCAACCATCTCCACCACCGCCTTACTTACCAGATCCTGATAGACCGACAAGGTCTCTAAATACGGCCCAAAGCACACACAAATGCACGTCCCGACTATACGCCCATAAAGCCCCTATTATCACACACACACCAACTGATGCATGCAAAATGCAAAGCCCCAATAGCAAAATATATACGAGAACAACCACCACACAAAAAGCATCACCAACAATCGTATAGACTTTTAGGAGCTCGTCCTATCAACAACACAAGGTGAAATGAGGGCTACGACTTTTAGGAGCTCACCCCATCAACAGGATATGAGGGCTACGACTTTTAGGAGCTCACCCCCAACAGGAGATGAGGGCTACGACTTTTTAGAAGCTCACGTCATCAACAGGAGATAAGGGCTATGAATTTTTAGGACCTCACCCCATTAACACTACGTATCCGATATGAGGGCTACAACCAAGCGTCCAAACGATTGGTGGTGAAACCAACAACAACCCACCAACCGCCTCCACCGCCTTACTCACCAACAACAACCCACCAACCACCTCCACCGCCTTACTCACCAACAACAACCCACCAACCACCTCCACCTTACTCATCAACAACAGCCCACCAACCACCACCACCTTACTCACCAACACCAGGTAGACCGACAAGGTCTCCAAATACGACCCAATAGACAGAGCTATTAAACATAAACAAATACGTTGAGGGGGCCAAGTCAAAAAAAAGACAACGCCAATAGTTTTCCCTATTGAGCTTCTCGCGGTTTAACGAGGCGTATTTGACACTTGGTGGGGCGATCTTTTAAACCAAAATCGAATAAGATAATAAGTTTAATACAAATACAGATTTTCATCATACAGTAGTACGCAATTTTATCCTTAAACTATAACGTAAAAAATATTAATATGATTTTAAAAACAAAAAACAAATTAAATTAGGGGTAACTTAATCATTTTTCCTCTTTTGGCCAATTATTTTGCTTTAATATAAATTTAGCTTTAAGACAATTTTATCCTTAAACTATAACATAAAAAGCATTAATACGATTTTTAAAACAAAATAGATTCTGTCTCGGAGTAACTTATTCATTTTTCCTCATTTACTTGCAGCAACACTGTGGCATTATTTTTTAATATAATTAAAACCATCATTCACGATCATATTAAATCTTACTGTTCAAGATATCCTGAAAGGGGAAATTAATTTAAAAGGTATAGACTCATCGAAGTATCATAAACTTTGATGCAAAAAACATTAATATAAATCGATTTTAAATTTTAGCTGGCTTACCCCAATAAATATCGTTTTCTATGGATATTTATAAAGAAAATGGAATTTTTTTTAAGGGTTTCTTATTTACTGATCGAATTACTGGAATATGGAAAATTTGGCACTACCGAAATGGAAGACCCACCTAATATTGGATGAGTAACATTGACATTCTAAAATAATAACAATAAAAGTAAATCAGAAGGAGAACTTGCTGAGAAAAATTACAAAGACGCCAACCAACAAACAAATGTGGGATGAAAAGAAAAAAGATCCCATAGCTAGAAATGGCAACATGTTTTTTGGAAGAAAGAAAAAATCGCGATAAGAAGGACGAAAGGGAGAAAAAGAAGCAGGAATAAAAAGTTCATCATTGGTGTCAAAAAATTAAATTTAAGATTTTATATCATTTCAAGGTAAGAAGTTCATAAATTTCCCTTCGGTTATTAAATTTGGGTTAAATAAGCTGACGTTTCACCTGTAATTGCTTAACAATAAAGTATGGAAGTCCAGTTTATGGACACATAGCTAGGCTGGTTCATCTCTAGCCTAGGACTTCCATCTTCAACGTACCCTAGGCTGTGTTTAGGCTACTCTAGTTGGAGCAGGACCTATTTTTCCATAACTAAAATGGTGGCTGTGAGGGGAAGGGTTATTTGCTGTGAAAACCTTAACCTTAACGTTTTCTCCTTTACAGTGCATATCAAATTTCCAGCCTGGATTTGTTTAATTAAACATTTTTATTTATTTCCTCGCAATTTCTCTACTTTTGTGCATATATATATATATATATATATATATATATATATATATAATAAAAATGTTAATTGTTTATGTGAATATTTTAAGTTTTAGCCGGTTCACCCCAATAAAAATCGTTTTCTATGGAAATTTATAAAAAACGGAATATTTGGCGCAACTCATATATCTGCACCTTTTACAATTCAATAATTGGATTAACATGATTTACTGCATTAAACTTATTGTAATTTTAAATATTATGCTATTGACGTTATATGATGTGCCCGTTTTTCTGAAAATGGAAACTATCATCCAGAATTCACGCCTTAAACATTTGAAATCGTATAAATACGTATTGAAACGTTCAAAAACGCTTTTACACGACTCCAAAAGGATACAAAAACCTAGCTAAAAAGTATAGACAAATTAGTTTAACTTCTATTATTGGCAAATTACTTGAAAGTGTCATCAGAGACAAAATTACAATATTCTTAGAAGAAGAAGGATTAATTAGTAATAGCCAGCATGGCCTTCGAAATGGCAGATCATGTTTGACAAATTCAATTGTTTTATGATGGTATGTTAAAGCATATGGATAAAAAGAATCTGTAGAGATTGTGTACTTGGAACTAAGGAATGAATTTCCAAGTGTTTTGTCAATGTACAAATCTTCAAAGATTAATTCACAAACAAAGATTGATTCACAAATACACCAAACAAAGAAAATTCAAACAAAACCAAAGCCACAACAATAACAAAAAGACAAATCAGAACAAAAAGTGATAGGTCTAACTCCTATACTACAAAGTTTTAATGTTACGACAGAATTTGTACGTAAGTGTAAATTTTGTTCGGCTGATGATCACAAGAGCACACGATGTACTAAATATGTAGACTTAGAATCCCGGATACACAGGTGTTCTCAGTTAAACCTTTGTACTAATTGCACAGGTGCAGGACATACTAACAAAGACTGCAAAAATAAGATTCAAATGTGTTAATTGTGAAGGTTTAAATCATGTCTCTTGTCTTTGTGATTCATTTAAAAATTAAAATAAACAAAACACAAAGAAAAATGAAAAAACATCTTTGTCCGTAACAGATTAAGAGACATTAAAGAAGCTAGACAAAATTTGGACATAACTTTCAGATACATTCCAACAAAACTCTAGTGTACTTCTACCTACAATACAGTAACTTTAGATTTTAAAATAATGAAATTTGTTTTACTGGTATTCAGTAAGAGTTTATTGGTGATCAATCATTTTATTACAGTGATGAATTCTGAATTAAATATATTCTTAGCTGAATTAACATCTTTGCAAGAAAAAGACACAGTTGTATCATCTGCAAACATTATGAAGTTCATTTTACAATATGAGCAGAAGGCGTAATTGGATTGTTTATATATATATATATATATATATATATATATATGTGTGTGCGTGTGTGTGTGTGTGTATAGGGGAGCGAGCTCATATGTATCATAGCCGGTTTTAGGGCATGGGTCGGCCACGTCTGGACCACCCCCTTCAATTTCTTGCAAATGACTTTTTCAAAGTGCGAGTGCCCTATTTAAATGATGTGTATATCTCTGAAAACAAATTTTGTTTTTTAATTAGATCATGGTTATTTTATTTGATTTTATAAGAAGGTTCTATATCTGTAACTGGATTGAGTAGATCATACTTTTTGCATCACCACCAAATTTAGGCATTTTACAACCTACTCCTTGCTCTAAACCAGGGGTGTCCAACCTTTTTCTCATGAAGGGCCATATTTCAATTAACGACCAGCATCGAGGGCCGGTGTGCAAATTTTAGATAAATTTTATTTTTAAATTAAATTTATTGAAATAAAATATGACAATAGATATTGAATTTTCAGTATCCACCAGCTAGGCCTGATACACGTCTTTGGCGGTTTTATTTTTAAATCATCTTAGATATTTTCCTGTACCAAAGCAAAGGTTTCCTTTAAGCATCTTGTTAATTACTGAAATATTTAAATTAATAGAGTAGGTAATCGTCAAATGACTTTTTTTCTTATACGTACCCATACAGAAAACGTTAACATGTTCAATGGGAAAGGAAACTAAAATATTTAACATCCCCAACATCGTTTGGTTTATTAATCATAACTTTACGTTTCGAGATTAACTTGGTTCATCATCAGAATCTGTAATTTTTAAAAACATACATTAGCTGATCAGAAGGACTAAAGCAAATTACATACAACATTTTACATCACATAAAACACTCCACTTACAATGATACAGAGCATTTTTAACATTATAACTGGAACGACATAAATGTTCCCCAGCCGAAATTTTTTTGTCGCCTAATCAATCAAATTTCTCATTACTGGACGACACATTAGTTTTTTTTCCATATAAAATTGTGTGTGATTTATAGCGTTTAGAACTTGAAGTTGGCAACTTGTGGAACTCGAAGTTTGCAACTCTGGTCTCAAAGAGTGCTTGGATTATAACGAGTGGACCAGAGTGAAAGAGTACTGATCGTAAAGCAATGGTTATGCACCCTGAGAAGTCAGTCAGTAATACTCGTAGTTAGTGCAGGTATATATAAAAAAGGTTCAAAATTAAAAGGAACAGCAGGCTCTAATAGCAAACTAGCGATATCAAATGGCACAACTATAAGCCACTGTGGTGACAACTTCCATTCCAAGTGGCGGCAAAATGCTAAGTACGCCTTTCGGTGTATATATATATATATATATATATCCCTTGTCGCCCAGTGAATTTGGTTTAAAAAATGCTCTGCAATGAAATATGACACAAATACATCAAACTTAACAAACTGCCACTCTCAAGACATCTAAGAATATACACTATTTTCAATCTACAAACTACTTCTCATTCGGGAAAGTACCCAAATTTTCTGAATTAAAACTGGTTAGCTTAGGAGCTACTATTACCGCAACGGCATTATTTTTCATTCCATTTGGAAAGCATGAACCAACTGGGGCCTATCGGGATTATCCAAATCATGAGCTACATTTTATAATAATAATAAAATCGTACAGATTTTCAATCACATGCACAGTACAGTAGTTACCCTCTGACTAAATAGGGTAGACCTCACATCCCCCCAACTTGTATGCACTAAAACAGTACAGTATTTACTCATTCACAATACAATTTATAAAAGATTTCTATATTTTTATGGAAAACTGATGTGTGGGTAGTTGGGAGGTAACGAAAATGGTTCACTGAGTAGGTAGGTAGTTACTCTAACAATTATTAAATTCCTTTTATGTCAATAACTGGGTGGATGAAACCAATTGGTTGCTCACCAGAGTTATTCTCCACACTAGTATTTATATACTGTGTGACAAGAGCGTGCTCGGTAATAGATATAAATTACCGACCAACCAACCGAAGAAAAAACCAAGAAGACGGTGGTGGAAAAAGCCCCGCGAAAAGGAGGACAAGGGAGAACGAAAACGAGGAACGGGCGACAAGACGGAACGAGAGAAGGGAGAAGGACAAACAACGGAAAAAGATCCCCACCAGCAAGTACGCTCTCAACAATTAAACAAAAGGGGAAAAGGGACTCTCTAATAAGTAGCAGTAAGTAACTAATTGTGTTTTTAACCCAGAAAGAAGTAAACGCAGTAAATTAAGCTGGGTCAGACAAATTAGGCTTACATTGTGGCCTAAGACCTAGTATCAACTCATAGCTTAACAAAGGTGAAGGTAGATTGCCCTAACCTAATTTGGTGAGGAATCCTACTGTGGACCTCAATTTATCTGCCCGCTCTGGACCATTTCCGGAATCTCTAGGCTGACCCCTACAAGGCTAGACTTAATCTACTCCATAGTTAGACTGGAGATATTAGGGGTGGGTTGATTGGGGACCAATTCATACCGAGCATTTTTCACATTGGTGGTCCGTGTGTGGGGAATTTACATACTTTAGGCTTAACTTAACAAAAATTGCAGAACTATGCTAAATGGTCTAGCCTAAACCTAACTTAATCAAGCCTAAAGTAACAAACTTGCCTAATTAGGTCTACAACCTAGGGCCTAACTAGGAAACCTTTACATTTAAGGAGTCCCATTCTCTTAGAAGCTTAGACCTGAGTGACACATAAATACTTGGGGGGATTTAACTAAATTTAAAACTTGACTATTTTGTCTGATTACTCAATTTATTTGATCTCTTGTCTCTGGTAATTTCTTCTTGTCCTATATTTCATTACGATCCCCAGTTAAACAATTTTGACTTAAACATGGACAGTGAGGAATTGAAAAAGTTAAAAAAGAAAAAGAGGGGAAAGTTGGGTGCTGTTACAAAGGCCATGAACACTTTTAACAATATTACACAACCAGGTAAGGAAGATTTAGAGTGTGTAATTCTTAAATTGGATAAACAAAAGAAGGAAATAATTGCCATTGATGAGAGTATTTCAGAGTTAGTTGAATCCGAAATGGCTGATGAACAACTTATAGACTTTTACGCTGATAATGATGATCAGGTAATCTCAATTGAACAGCAAATAAGGAGACTACAGTCTCGTTTGACCGCCTTAACACCAAACAAACCTATTTCTGATTTTAATCAAAGTAGAGCTAGTACCAACATTTGATGGGGACACGGTACAATTCCCATCTTTCATTGAAAAATTTGAGAGTTTAATAGGTAATAAACCTTATATTTCAACTGTTTATAAGTTTAGCTACTTAACTAGTTTCCTTAAAAGTCCAGCCTATAACATGATAGCCTATTTACCAGCTGTAGGGAATTCAGAAGTAGCTATTGATCTCTTAAAACGTAATTACATTAATAAAGATGAGATTGTATTTGAATTATCTCGACAAATTATTGATTTTGCACCCGTAAAAGAAAATTTTTATTCAAAATTAGAAGCTATTATGGGACAACTGGTTAGCAATGAGATAGATTTTAAAGCTTCATCTTGGCTTATACAAGGCGTAGTTCTTAGGTGCCTTCCTTTGAGGGTTAAAGATGTTTTAGTCCTAAAGACTGGAGAAAATTATTCTAATCTTGAAAACATCAGAAAACACTTTCCAACTATCCTAACTAATTTCAAATTGAGAAATATTGCAACACAAAATAAGACCCAGACTATGGATAAACCAAAGGCTGTCCCCAGAGACCAACTAGCTACAGTCAAACAGACAAAACTTGATACTGTAGAATCAAATGTGAACAACTGTAATACACGAACACCTACATTACAGAACTTTAATGTAACTGCTGCCTCAACTTACACACCACATTGCAAATTTTGTGCAAGTGATGAACACAGTAGTACTGGGTGTAACAAATATTCAGATTTTAACTCAAGAGCTAGAAGATGTGAACAGTTGAACCTATGTAAAAAGTGTACTGGCCAGGGACATTATAAGAAAGACTGTAAATCTAGGTTCAGATTCAATTGTAAGTTTTGTAAAAGTTTACGACAAGTCTCATCAATGTGTGATTCACCGAAGTGTCCAAACAACAATACTCAAACTCAAAAGATACCTCCTCCAAACAAAGGTAATCAAGAAAATACCACTTTCATGGGACATTCTGTTTGTTCAAACAACGTAACAAGAAACACTGAGATTCTTTTACCAACTATTACTTTGGACTTAGTGAATGGTGAGGGTAGCACCACTCCAGTGAGATGTCTTATAAACTGTTGTTCTCAACAAACATTTGTTTCGCAAAATTTAGTTAATAAATTGGGTTTGACACCAAACCCGAATGAACAAGAACTCAATATCACATCCTTTGTTAAGGATAACTCAAACAAAAATAGCTATAAGACAATTGACCTGGAACTACATTTAGAAAATGAATTAGAAAAAATTAAAGCAGTCATTATTTCAAAAGTAGGACAAAACAAACTGGTTATACCCAAACTAGAACAAACCATAAATCATTTGGGAAAACAGTACAATATAGCTGATAGACATATCACAACCAACACAGTAGCTAACATTGAAATGTTAATGGGGGCAGATTATATTAATCTTATTCATAAGGGCATAGTGAAGATAGGTAATGGTATAGCTTATCAGACTCCATCAGGGATAGCCCCTTTGGGTGACCTATCCAAATACAACCTACACCAAAACCCAAATAGTTCATGACTAACAAATACTATGTGCCTCAACTCAGTCCTACATAATACCTGTAAGAATAGCAACACTTTGAATAATATTATAACAACTGAGAATATTAATTCATCACTATCAAATGAAACTCTGGATGAGGCAATTCAAACTTTATGGTTGCTAGAATCTGTGGGTATACATGACACAAATCAAACTTCAGAAGATCAGTTAATGGTAGAAAGATTTGAAGACACCATTCAGTGCAAAGACAATAGTTATTTTGTTGAGTTACCTTGGAAAATAAATTGTCCAACTTTAAGAGATAATCTCAAAGTAGCTAAAGGACATTTATATAAAGTAATGAAAAAACTCAAAGAAGATAATATAATTCAAATGTACAGTGAAGTCTTCAAAGAACAGCTACAGAAAGACTTCATTGAAGAAGTAACAAATAACCCTTTTAAAAAAGATGGTTGTCATTATTTAACTCACAGGGGGGTTTATCGACAAGATGCCCCAACAACAAAACTCAGAGTAGTATATAACTGTAGCCTCAAAGACAGTGATAAACACAGTTCGAATGATTGCCTGATTGAGGGTCCTAATCTCATTTCTGACCTTGTGAAGATCTTACTGAGGTTCAGGTTAGATAAATATGCAGTACAAGTGACATTTCAAAGGCATTTTTGAGAATAAATCTTAAAAATGAATATGACAAGAACCAACTTAGGTTCTTATGGTTCAGGGATCCATTTGATTTGAATAAAGGGTTCATAACCTATAGATTTAATGTTGTGTTGTTTGGAGCCAATTGCTCATCTAGCCTATTAGCATTGACAATTAGACATCATTTGAACCAGTTTAATAACTCTTTAACATTGAACTTCCTCAAGGAACATTTTTACGTAGACAATCTAATAGGCTCAACAACAACAAAATCTGAATTATCTGAGGTCTATGAACACTCTCAAAACATTATGCAACAAGGTAACTTTGAACTTAGAGAGTGGATTTCAAATGATGAGGATTTAAACAAAGATTTTAAAGGATAATAATGGTCTTACTGAGCCATCAGACAAAGTTAAAACTTTAGGTATGAACTGGTATTTCGATGCAACTTCTAACAATCATGATTCAATCTGTACTAAAGGTTTTAAACTTGATGAGGAAGCAAACACTAAAAGACAAATATTATCAGAGGCTTCAAAAATTTTTGACCCCATGGGTCTATTCCTGCCTTCAACAATAAAATCAAAGATTCTCCTCCAAGAAGTTTGGAGGACAAATGTTGGGTGGGATGACCCAATAACAACTGAAGATCAAAAATCTTGGAAGAAGTTAGCTGCTGATTTAACAAAAGTGCAGAACATTAAAATACAAAGGTGCTGTGGGTTTAGGGATAAGCCCCAGAGACTTCATGTGTTTGCTGATGCAAGCACGCAGGCTTATGGGTGCTGTGCGTACCTTGTAAGTCCTACAGAATGTCATCTAATTTATGCAAAAGGGAAAGTTGCACCTCTCAAACCTACCCGAACCATACCTCAATTGGAACTATTGGCTGCTGCATTAGCCATTAAAACCATTTCATTGCTTAAGGATGCTTACCATGATGTGAACATAACTGATATCCACAAGATTTGTCTTGCCTGGATACGGAATGATAGCATTAATAGTAAGAACATCTTTGTAAGAAACAGGCTAAAAGAAATAGCTGAAGCTAATGAAAGCCTACAAGTAAACTTTCACTATGTTCCAACTAAACAAAATCCAGCAGACTTTCTGACCAGAGGTTTATCCTACAAGTTGTTGAAGTCAAACAAAACTTGGTTCATGGGACCTAAGTGGCTCTGTAATACAGACCAATGGCCTGTGGAACAAGTTAACTTGACATCAAATTTAATCTTTTCAAATGAAAAGGTTGAACCAATCACTAATTATGAACATTATTCTGATTTCAGCAAACTTGTCAGGGTCACAGCCTACTGTTTGAGGTTTGCTCACAACTGTTTAACTACAATTAACAAACCGCTAAATAAGAACAATCATAATTATACAGAAGTTGCAACCAAGTACTGGATAGGGCATGCACAACAAAAGGAGTACAATGAAGAGGTAGAATTCTTGACTAATGGGAAACAAACAAAAGAGCCTGTACCATCAGTAGTTGTGGATCTAAACTTGTTCAGAGATGAGGAAGGTCTTCTAAGGTGTAAAGGGAGATTAGAGAAATCAAAACTGTCTTACAAAAGCAAACATCCAATCCTTTTACCTAGATTTAGCTCTTTGACAACATTAATCATCAGACAAACACACAATGATGTACATCATATGGGGGTACCACAGACACTAACTACATTAATAAAAACTTATTGGATACCCAAGGGAAGGATCATTGTTAAAACAGTCCTGAGTGTGTGTGTCACATGTAGGCGTATTCATGCTAGGCCCTATAGGAAACCAAATCCTCCTGCTTTGCCAGAGGAGAGAGTTACTCTCAACAGACCCTTTGAAACTGTAGGCATTGACTATACAGGAGCATTGACTGTAGGGGTGGTTGACACTGAACAAAAAATGTACATTGTACTGTTTACATGTGCTGCCTCACGAGCTCTTTATCTGGATGTTGTGGAGGACCTCACAGCAGAATCTTTTGTTGCTGTCTTTAAGAGATTCTGTGCACGACATTCAGTACCCAAGACAGTTTGGACTGACAATGCTACATATTTCAAGACTGGTGAACAAGTCATCAACGACTTGTTAAGCAACAAACTCACACAATTATATATACAAAATTCAAACATAAAGTGGAAGTATATTCCAGTTACCTCTCCTTGGTATGGTTCTATCTGGGAGAGGAATATACAAACAGTAAAGAATTGCTTGAAGAAAGCAATTGGTAAAAAACAGATACACTTGTTTGAGTTGCTCACTCTCCTAGCTGAGATTGAGAACATCATCAACAATAGACCACTCACTTATGTCAGTGACAACATTAATGACCAGGAACCATTAACTCCAAATCATTTGATTCGGGGAGAACAAGTTAGTCTCCTGCCGGACTACAATATAGACTCTTCAGAAGACCCAAACTGGACTCAACGACACGATGAACTCCTGACTAAGTTACAACACTTAACTGGAGTTAAAGCTCATTTCATTAAACAGTGGAAAACTGAGTACTTGATGGGTCTAAGGGAGAGACATAAACAAATGACTAAGAAGGATTGGTCTCACACAATTAAGGTAGGGGACCTTGTTCTGATACATGACAGTACTCCAAGACAATACTGGCCTCTGGCTAGAGTTTTAGAACTCAGACCAGGGGCAGACGGGGTAACAAGAGTGGTCAAATTAAGGACTTCAACCCAAAACAATGGACTTTGGAGAACCTTCTCCACCGACAGTAATAACTGGAGACACTGAACTTCCAGTAACTATTCCTTTGACATTAGGAGTGGTAACGCATCCTACTACAACATTGACAGACACAAGACCTCAGCGACAAACAGCATTAAAGGCGCGACTAGTTTTACAACAAAAAATAGATGCTGGGGAATTGTAATTTTATCTTCTAACTTTCACTTTTTCCTTTTCTTATGGTAAAGACCATAACAGTTTCATCCTATGGATGTATATTTTCTCTTCTAACTAAATGCTACATCTTCTCCATGAGAAGGTGAGGATAGTCACTGTTAATCAGATTAACAGGCATTTACAGTCAAATAGTTAGCTAGTCTACACTCAGACAAAAATTGGTGACAATGACACCAAAATTTTTATCTCCCGGGGCCCCCTGTATATGGAAAACTGATGTGTGGGTAGTTGGGAGGTAACGAAAATGGTTCACTGAGTAGGTAGGTAGTTAATCTAACAATTATTAAATTCCTTTTATGTCAATAACTGGGTGGATGAAACCAATTGGTTGTTCACCAGTTATTCTCCACACTAGTATTTATATACTGTGTTACAAGAGCGTGCTCGGTAATAGATATACATTACCGATCAACCAACCGAAGAAAAAACCAAGACGACACTGGTGGAAAAAGCCCCGCGAAAAGGAGGACAAGGGAGAACGAAAACGAGGAACGGGGCGACAAGACGGAACGAGAGAAGGGAGAAGGACAAACAACGGAAAAAGATCCCCACCAGCAAGTACGCTCTCAACAATTAAACAAAAAGGGAAAAGGGACTCTCTAATAACTAGCAGTAAGTGACTAATTGTGTTTTTAACCCAGTTAGAAGTAAACGCAGTAAATTAAGCTGGGTCAGACAAATTAGGCCTACATTGTGGCCTAAGACCTAGCATCAACTCATAGCTTAACAAAGGTGAAGGTAGATTGCCCTAACCTAATTTGGTGAGGAATCCTACTGTGGACCTCAATTTATCTGCCCGCTCTGGACCATTTCCGGAATCTCTAGGCTGACCCCTACAAGGCTAGACTTAATCTACTCTATAGTTAGACTAGAGATATTAGGGGTGGGTTAATTTGGGACCAATTCATACAGAGCATTTTTTACATTTTATTAAAATTAATAAATTTCTCTCTCAGCAAAGTGACCGACAAACCCGGCCATATATGAAATCATCTAAAGGCCTACTATTTACCAAATTCTTATACTCTGTTTAAAACAAAGCTTCATGTGTTACAGTTGGTGGTTCAGGTTAAAGATAACTCTACAATTAAGATCTGCTTGAACAGATATGAATTGTGTATACAATTTATAAACCCTTTTTCATGAATGAAAACATCTATTATTTCTTAAAACAGGCTAAGGAGCTGGGTTTTTTAACACACAATATATCAAGTCACACCAAAAAGCTACCACTCTGACTAAAAAGTATTTTCACAGATTCAGTCTGCAATTTTTCTCATTGAAACTCATCCCTCAAACTCTAATAAGAAAAGGTTACTTGTAATATGAATAGCAGAAAACAATACGAAGTTCAATGAAGAAAAATTCCAACTTCTAAGATATGGAGATAACGTGGTAGAGAAAAAGGCTACAAAACTGTGCAAGCCAAACAGATAACACTAAATCCATAAGTCAGGGATCTTGGAGTAAGAATGTCGTCGGATGCAGAATTCAGAGAGCACTATAACATCAAAATTACAACGGATAGAAAAATAATGGGGATCATCTGGAGGAACTTCAGCAGCAGAAAAGCAAACATCAAGCTCAAATTATGGAAGAGTCATGTCCTGCCAATAAATGAGTATTGCTCAGTACTCACAAACCCTTACAGAAAACGAGGCAATGCAAACATTGAAGCTATACATAGGATTTTTCGTCTAAGATAGAGGAAACAGAAGGTGAAGACTACCGGTCTCGACTACAATCCATGGAACTCTACTCTCTCGAAAGAATGCGCGAGCGGTACACAATAATATACATATAGAAAATGCTTAAGTGCCCTGAACTTAACCTTAGAAATGAAATAGACACAAACTGGGATGAGAGAAGAGGCAGATTTTGTACGGTCCCCGCATATATATATATATATATATATATATATATATATATATATATTATAATTATCACAATCAAGAAATATTCAAGTTTGCGATAAAAAATCATTCTTAATATACGCATTTAAAGAAAACTGGATGTCGGGTTTGTGGTAGAGTGGCATTTTTAATTACAGATTCAGTAGCATAGGTCCTGAAAGTTGAGGGATTTTTTTTATCAAAAAATCTTTCTATTTACAGTCATAGTTAGCGCCTATTCATATTACAAGTAAATTTTTCTTATTAGAGTTTGAGGGATGAGTTTCAATGAGAAAAATTGCAGACTGAACCTGTGAAAATACTTTTTATTCAGAGTTGTAGCTTTTTGGTGTGACTTGATATATTGTGTGTTAAAAAAACAGCTCCTTAGCCTGTTTTAAGAAATAATGGATGTTTTCATTCATGAAAAAGGGCTTAAAATTGTATACACAATACATATCTGTTGAAGCAGATCTTAATTGTAATGAGTTATCTTTAACCTGAACCACCAACTGTAACACATGAAGCTTTGTTTTAAACAGAGTATAAGAATTTGGTAAATAGTAGGCCTTTAGATGATTTCATATATGGCCGGGTTTGTCGGTCACTTTGCTGAGAGAGAAATTTATTAATTTTAATAAAATATAGAAATCTTTTATAAATTGTATTGTGAATGAGTAAATACTGTACTGTTTTAGTGTATACAAGTTAGGGGTATGTGAGGTCTACCCTATTTAGTCAGAGGGTAACTACTGTACTGTGCATGTGATTGAAAATCTGTACGATTTTATTATTATTATAAAATGTAGCTCATGACTTGGATAATCCCGATAGGCCCCAGTGGGTTCATGTTTTCCAAATGAAATGTAAAATAATGCGTTGCGGTAAAAGTAGCTCCTTAGCTAACCAGTTTTAAGAAAATTTGGGCCCGAATGAGAAGTAGTTTGTAGATTGAAAAGAATTTATATTCTTAGATGTCTTGAGAGTGGCAGTTTGTTAGGTTTGATGTATTTGTGTCATATATCATTGCAGAGCATTTTCTAAGCCAATTTCACTGGGCCAAGGGATATATATATATTTTTTTTTTGTGTTTCAAAGTATGACCGCTCATGGCCACCAAAAGAAAGGTGAATAGCAGAGCGAACACAGGACGAAGACTATGGAACAGCTAACGGAAATGAACAATAGACGGGGAGGAGGAGAGGGAAAAAAAAAGCAGAAAGATCATAGCGGAGTCACAGCCGGTAAAGAAGTCGGGAGCGAAAGAGGAAGGAGAACAACCCGGTTACCGAAAAGTAGGGACCTTCAGATAGAATAGCGCCAAGCCTATCACAAGGCCCAATGCTCTCCAAAAAGGGAAAATGCTCTGCGTGCAGCGCAGAGTAAAGCGGACACTCCAGCAGGAGGTGGGCAACTGTAAGTGAGACGTTACAATTGGGACATCGGGGCACCCGATCCCCGGCCATCAAATAGCCATGGGTCAGGTGGGTGTGGCCAATACGGAGGCGGGCCAGAGCCACCTCCTTATGGCGCGACCGATGGAAGGAAGAGGCCCAACATCCCAATTTGGGTTTAATCTTGCAGAGTTTGCTATTTGTAGCGCCATCCCAGCGACTCTGCCACCGAGAGCGCAAAAACCTACGGAAGCCAGGGATATAATCGGAAAAGGGGAGGGACATGAGTGAAACCTGTAGTCGGCACGCGGAACGGGCAGCTCGATCGGCAGCCTCATTTCCAGCCACGTTAACATGTGCAGGGACCCAGCAAAATACCACCTCCTTGCTACCAAAAGCGACAAGGATATGGCACAGTAGCTGGATTCGTCGGACCAGTGGGTGGACAGGGTCAAAACACTCCAGGCCATCCAGGGCACTGCAGGAATCCGAATAGATGACAAACGACCCATCCGGATGCTCCCGCACCACCTCCAGAGCGCTCAGAATGGCATAGAGCTTAGCCGTGAAAACGGAAGCCTCATCAGGGTCTCCCTGATGAGGCTTCCGTTTTCACGGCTAAGCTCTATGCCATTCTGAGCGCTCTGGAGGTGGTGCGGGAGCATCCGGATGGGTCGTTTGTCATCTATTCGGATCCCCGGGTACATCGGGGAGCAAGGGCAGACGACTGGGGAACAGCCGCAGCCCCAACGCCCCCGACGACCTCGAACCATCTGTGAAGACCGCAACACATGCAGAGTGACGCGCTGCATGCTGAAGGAACAGAGACCGAAGCAAAGCAGAGTCAGAATCGGCCCTGCGAACGGGGCGCAACGCCCTACAGCACGCAACAGGGGTGCTCTCCCAAGGTGCAACACCCCTGAAAGAGACCGGTATAACGGATGGAGGAGGAGTGCCCATACCATCGAGGAGGGAGGTCACCGTGTCGGTGAAATACCAACCCCCATCCCGGCAGAACGCCCTCTCAACCACCTGGAACAGAGGAGAGTTGGGAAGACGGAGAATCCGGAGATAGTGCTTGGCAATGAGGAACGACCTCCGATCCTCCAAGGGAGGGATGTCGCACTCAACCTGCAGACTATCAACCGGAGAGGAGCGGAAAGCGCCAGATGACATGCGCAGTCCTCTAGAGAGGACCGGATCCAGTATCCGAAGGGCCGTACGGGAGGCGGAGCCGTACACCACACTCCCATAGTCTAATTTTGACTGTACCAGGGACACGTACAAACGGAGGAGTGTCCGCCTATCCGCGCCCCATGTAGTATGTGACAGATGTCCCAGCAAATCCAGGGTACGTCTTGTAGACTCGCGCAGCCGGCGAAGGTGGGGAACCCAGCTCAAACGGCTGTCGAAAACCATACCAAGGAAACGTACTGATTGAACGAGGGCCAGAGGCTGACCCCCGAGTGTAAGATTAAAGGCCGGACAGCGCCGGATCCCCGTCTCCTCGACGGAAGGAAGGCCACACACGAAGTCTTCGGGGAAGACAGCGTAAGGCCCACCGACGACGCCCAGCGTTCAACCCGATTGCCCGCGAGTTGGACTTGCCTCTCCACGAGGGGGGGACTCGTCCCCGCGGCATAGACAGCCAGATCGTCGGCATAGATGGAACAGCGCACCGAGGGCGGAAGGGCTCCCGGTAGCGCAGACATGACCAGATTGAAGCAGGAGACGCTCAAGACACACCCGTGGGGCACCCCATCCTCCTGAACATACAGGTCAGATAGGGCCGCCCCATTACGGACGCGGAAAGTGCGACGGCAGAGGAAGCTACGAAGAAATGTGGGCAAAAAGCCCACAAAACCAAGAGACTTCAAACGGTCCATGACAACTCCCCGACGGGTCGTGTCATAGGCCTTTTGGACGTCGAAAAAGACGGCCAGAACAAGATTCCGGAGGGAAAAGGCCTCCTGTACATCATGACCAAGGAGGAGAAGGGGGTCCAGAGTACCCCATATATATAATATATATATTATATATATATATATATATATACACCCAAAGGCGTACTTAGCATTTTGCCGCCACTTGGAATGGAAGTTGTCACCACAATGGATTATAGTTGTGCCCTTTGATATCGCTAGTTTGCTATTAGAGGCTGCTGTTCTTTTTAATTTTAAAACTTTTTATATATACCTGCACTAACTACGAGTATTACTGACTGACTTCTCAGGATGCATAACCATTGCTTTACGATCAGTTCTCTTTCACTCTGGTCCACTCGTTATAATCCAAGCACTCTTTGAGACCAGAGTTGCAAACTTCGAGTTCACAAGTTGCCAACTTCATGTTCTAAACGCTATAAATCATACACAATTTTATATGGAAAAAAACTAATGTGTCGCCCAATAATGAGAAATTTGATTGATTAGGCGACAAAAAATTTCGGCTGCTGGACATTTATGTCGTTCCAGTT
Organism: Bathynomus jamesi; assembly: GCA_023014485.1. NCBI lineage: Eukaryota > Metazoa > Arthropoda > Malacostraca > Isopoda > Cirolanidae > Bathynomus > Bathynomus jamesi. Next base: position 33,947 of record JAJOZX010000304.1, read on the forward strand.
ACAATGTTAAAAATGCTCTGTATCATTGTAAGTGGAGTGTTTTATGTGATGTAAAATGTTGTATGTAATTTGCTTTAGTCCTTCTGATCAGCTAATGTATGTTTTTAAAAATTACAGATTCTGATGATGAACCGAGTTAATCTTGAAACGTAAAGTTACGATTAATAAACCAAACGATGTTGGGATGTTAAATATTTTAGTTTCCTTTCCCATTGAACATGTTAACGTTTTCTGTATGGGTACGTATAAGGAAAAAAGTCATTTGACGATTACTCTATTAATTTAAATATTTCAGTAATTAACAAGCTGCTTGAAGGAAAACTTTGCTTTGGTACAGGAAAATATTTAAGACGATGAAAAAATAAAACCGCCAAAGACTTGTATCAGGCCCAGCTGGTGGATACTGAAAATTCAATATCTATTGTCATATTTTATTTCAATAAATTTAATTTAAAAATAAAATGTATCTAAAATTTGCACCCCGGCCCTCGATGCTGGTCGTTAATTGAAATATGGCCCTTCATGAGAAAAAGGTTGGACACCCCTGGTTTAGAGCAAGGAGTAGGCTGTAAAATGCCTAAATTTGGTGGTGATGCAAAAATTATGGTCTACTCAATCCAGTTACAGATATAGAACCTTCTTATAAAATAAAATAAAATAACCATGATCTATTTAAAAAACAAAATTTGCTTTCAGAGATATACACATCATTTAAATAGGGCACTCGCACTTGAAAAAGGTCATTTGCAAGAAATTGAAGGGGTGGTCCAGACGTGGCCGACCCATGCCCTAAAACCGGCTATGATACATATGAGCACTCCTATATATATATACACATATACACACATATATATATATATGATTAATAAAACCACGAAGGAAAGGAAACACAGAATGGTGCTAAAAATCGATAGTTTTTCCTTACAAATTTGTATGCCCCTCCCACAATCCTCTAATTTTTATTTTTATTTTAATTTCTCCGTTTATTGTATATATATATATATATATATATATATATATATATATATATATAATATATATATAAAAAATATATAAATATATATATTTTTTTCTGTAACCTATATAATTATAGGCTGTAACTCTTTATGTACTTCAGTGTTCCTGAGGATGTCATTAGACGAAAGCGCTTGAGCACCATTGTGTGTTTCCTTTCCTTCGTGGTTTTATTCATCATAAATATTTTTCACGTGTTACTTTCGTGAAATAATTTTCATATATATATATATATATATATATTATATATATATAACTGCAATGACCGCGCAGTATATAAATGAATAGAAACGACATAAGTGTTAAGGAACGTCTCGTTATCTCTCCTCCTCGTGTGCGGAGACGTTCCTTAACACTTATGTCGTTTCTATTCATATATATACAGTATATATATATATATATATATATATAAACAATCCAATTACGCCTTCTACTCATATTGCAAAATGAACTTCATAATGTTTGCAGATGATACAACTGTGTCTTTTTCTTGCAAAGATATTAATTCAGCTAAGAATATATTTAATTCAGAATTCACCAATAAACTCTTACTGAATACCAGTAAAACAAATTTCATGATTTTAAAATCTAGTTATTGTAGGTAGAAGTACATTAGTTTTTGTGGAATGTATCTGAAAGTTATGTCCAGCTTTTGTCTAGCTTCTTTAATGTCTCTTAATCTGTTACGGACGAAGAGGTTTTTTCATTTTTCTTTGTGTTTTGTTTATTTGAATTTTTAAATGAATCACAAAGACAAGAGACATGATTTAAACCTTCACAATTAACACCTTTGAATCTTATTTTTGTTTTGCAGTCTTCGTTAGTATGTCCTACAGCTGTGCATTTAGTACAAAGGTTTAACTGAGAACACCTGTTTATCCGGGATTCTAAGTCTACATATTTAGTACATCGTGTGCTATTGTGATCATCAGCCGAACAAAACTTACACTTACGTACAAATTCTGTCGTAACATTAAAATTTTGTAGTGTTGGAGTTAGACCTATCACTTTTTGTTCTGATTTGTCTTTTGTTGTTGTTGTGGTTGTGGTTTTGTTTGAATTTTCTTTCTTTGGTTTATTTGTGAATCAATCTTTGTTTGTGAATTAATCTTTGAAGATTTGTACATTGACAAAACATTTGGAAATTCATTCCTTATTTCACCAAGGGTAGGGTATGTATTTCCCGTTATTCTTTGGAAAATATCCCTAATTTGGGTAGGTAAACAATCAAATATTATGGCTTGGATAAACCATGCTGATTTCTCTAGATCTATGTCATTATTTTGTAGATGACCTAACATGCATTCAGTTTCACAATAGAAATTGTACAGATCCTGATGGTTATCCTTGGCTGGTTTTATATTTTTTAATTTTATTGCTAAATCATTTACTATTTCTTTTCTATTTAGGAAATTTCTTTCTAGTAATTTGAGAGCTATTTTATACGAGCTGCCTATTGCTGGTAAGGCATCAACCAGTTTTAGGGCTGGGCCTTTTAAATAATTAAGCAGATAACTGAATTTGTCAACATCAGATATATAATCTTTGTTGCCAATTAAACTATCAAATTTTTTCAGAAAAGACTGAAATTTTGTTCGATCACCCTCAAATATTGGTACTTGTAATGTTGGTAACTTGGCTTTAAGTTGTTTATTGTCATCATTAGAAATGGATGCATTTCTGAAGGCCTCAATCAAACTTTGATTTGTAGCTTCTAAATTATTTGGTAGATTATCTAAAGCAGCATATAATTCATTTATGTGAGAATCTATTTCAAAAATATTCTGTTCTTGTTCACACAAAAGTGCTGTGTATGTCTCTTCACCAACATTTAACCCATCAGTTTCTGTAACAATTTCCTCGTCTATAATTATTATTTCCTGTTTAATTCTATTTAAACCACCCAAAATAGTATCATAATCCCTTTTATTTGGATTTTCTTTGCTATTAAAGCTAGTTAAAAGCCTGGTAATGACTCCCTTCCTTGCTGATCTCTTCCTTTTTAATGATTTAATCTTTGCCTCAATTGCTTCACATTCAGCCATATTTTGTTTATTTTATTTTTTCAAAAATAAGTCCCCAGAATCCTAAAACCCTTTCAACTCTATAAATAAGCTTTATTTTTATTATGTATACAATACTTAAGCTTTATTTTGGTTAAATAGGCTAGGCTTCGGATTACCCTTATTCTAGAATTGTACCACATTTATGACCAAATGATAAGTTTTGAAGTATTTGAATTATTTCTTATTTTTATTTTTAGTTAGGGCTTCGTAATTTATTATTATTTATATGTAGTAAATATTTGAAAAAGCCAAACATGGAATAAATTCTGTTCAGATGTCAAAATGTTTGATAAGGCGTAATTTTATTTTTTTTGTTTGTTTTAATTTTATTTTATTCAAAGTTAAGGTTTTCACAGCAAATAACCCTTCCCCGCACGGGCCACCATTAAAGATATGGAAAAAATAGGTCCTGCTCCAACCAGAGTAGCCTAAACACAACCTAGGCTACGTTGGAGATGGAAGACCTAGGTTAAAGATGAACCAGCCTGGCTATTTGTCCATAAACAGGACTTCCATACTCTTTTGTTAAACAATTACAGCTGAAATGTCAGCTTATTTAACCTAAATTTAATAACCGAAGGGAAATTTATGAACTTCTTACCTTGAAATTTTATATAAGTTTTATTTCTTGACACCAATAATGAACATTTTTTTATTCCAGCTTCTTTCGTCTCGCGCCTCCTCGTCCTCCCTGTTATTACGCTTATTAAGCTTATCCCGATCTTTTTCTTCTTCTTCCCAAAACCATGTTGCCATTTCTAGCTATGGGATCTTTTTTTCTTTTCATCCCATATTTGTTTCTTCGTTGGTGTCTTTTTAATTTTTCTCAGCAAGAGTTCAAGTTCTCCTTCTGATTTACTTTTATTGTTATTATATTTTTTTTAATGTCAATATGGCTTATCCAAGATTAGGTGGGTCTTCCATTTCGGTACTCCTAAATTTTCCACAGCGTGAGTTCTGGATGATAGTTTCCCTTTTCAGAAAAACGGACACATCATATAATGTCAATAACATAATATTTAAAATTACAATAAGTTTAATGCAGTAAATCATGTTAATCCAATTATTGAATTTTAAAAGGTGCAGATATATGAGTTGCGCCAAATATTCTGTTTTTGATAAATATCCATAGAAAACGATATTTATTGAGGTAAACCGGCTAAAACTTAAAATCGATTTATATTAACTTCCAGGTGTATATACCTTTTAAAATAATCAGCGATATTATTTTTGTATTTTATCAAATAAATATTCACATAAACAATTAACATTTTTATTAATATATATATATATATATATATATATATATATATATATGCACAAAAGTAGAGAAATTGCGAGGAAATAAATAAAAATGTTTAATTAAACAAATCCAGGCTGGAAATTTGATATGCACTGTAAAGGAGAAAACGTCATGGTTAAGGTTTTCACAGCAAATAACCATTCCCCTTTTGGCCACCATTTTATTTATGGAAAAATAGGTCCTGCTCCAACTAGAGTAGCCTAAACACAGCCTAGGCTACGTTGAAGATGGAAGACCTAGGCTAGAGATGAACCAGCCTAGCTATGTGTCCATAAACTGGACTTCCATACTTTATTGTTAAACAATTACAGCTGAAATGTCAGCTTATTTAACCTAAATTTAATAACCGAAGGGAAATTTATGAACTTACTTTGAAATGATATAAAATCTTAAATTTAATTTTTTGACACCAATGATGAACTTTTTATTCCTGCTTCTTCTTCTCCCTTTCGTCCTTCTTCTTATCGCGATTTTTTCTTTCTTCCTAAAAAACATGTTGCCATTTCTAGCTATGGGATCTTTTTTCTTTTCATCCCATATTTGTTTGTTGGTTGGCGTCTTTTTAATTTTTCTTAGCAAGTTCTCCTTTTGATTTACTTTTATTGTTATTATTTTTGAATGTCAATGTGACTTATCCAAGATTAGGTGGGTCTTCCATTTCGGTACTCCCAAATTTTCCACAATCCAGTAATTCGATGAGCAAATAAGAAACCCTTAAAAAAATTCCATTTTCTTTATAAATATCCATAGAAAACGATATTTATTGGGGTAAGCCAGCTAAAACTTAAAATCGATTTATATTAATGTTTTTTGCATCAAAGTTTATGATACTTCGATGAGTCGATACCTTTTAAAATAATTTTGCCTTTCTGGATATCTTGAACAGTAAGATTTAATGTGATTGAATGCTGGTTTTAATTATATTAAAAAATAATGCCGCAGTGTTCCTGCAAGTAAATGAGGGAAAATGAATAAGTTACTCCGAGACAGAATCTATTTTGTTTTAAAAATCGTATTAATGTTTTTTATGTTATAGTTTAAGGATAAAATTGTGTCTTAAAGCTAGGTAATTATTCGTTTTAGTGCTTTTTCTCCTTTCTGAACCAAAACACATTTTTCTGGTGTTTTTTGGTGTGGTTTGTTCAAATCTGAACTTCGTTTCTTTGGGAAATGAGCCGTTTTTGAGAAATTTTAAAATTGAAATTTTCTCAAAAACGGCTCATTTCCCATAGAAACAAAGTTCATATTTGAACAAATCACACCAATAAACACCAGAAAAATGTGTTTTGGTTCAGACCTAACCTAACCTAACTCGCGTTTTTTCGAATTTCGTACCTTAAATAGCAGCGTTGGGGGTGCTCTTCCAATATGTGCTCTACCGCGAAACTGTGATCTACCATATTCCAATACGTGCTCTACCGTGAAACTAGCCTTATAAGGCTAACTAACGAAAATATCATGACTTAACCTAACCAATCATTAGGTCAACTATACGCCTTTGACAATTGGTTAGGTTAAGTCGTGATATTTTCGGTAGTTAGCCTTATAAGGCTAACTAACGTACCTGCTGCTAATCCGAATAATCTAAGGTAGATCACGTATTGGAATGTAAATTTTAAGGTAGCGCACATATTGGAAGAGCACCGCGTTGGGATGTTTGTACAAATCAGCGGCGACCAATAGGAATAAATATATGATTTCGCCAGGCCCACCAATTTGAACTTGTTGGCCTAGCCAATGCTCACAGTCTTCAAAGCAAAAACTCCTCCAATTAACTGCACTCTCGGAAGCCAACGCTAAATAGAGCTGTGCATCTAGCTGTGTCGAACGCTTTGTCAAGAATAACCCAACGTACAATAAGTTTTGCCAGAGTTTGAGGTGGGATTTTTCAACCCACGTGCCCTTTCGACGGGAAACAGAGAAAGAACACTTTTTTTTCTGCCGCGCTCGTCCCAAGTCAATCTTCCGCAATAATATTGGTCAGCAACTTCTCTATAATTACACTCATGACCACACTGCGGACAAATAACACGAGTAGGTAAAACACCGTGACTGGTAAAGAAAACTTCAGCACCGTCTTCTCTTTTATAAGTAATCCAAATCACACCCAAGACAAACCATAGCGAAAACCGAACTGAATAAGGATTTTGGAATGAGTATGCATTATTGGAGATTCAAAATCCATGTCTCTGATTGATTGGATAAGGTAACATGAAACAAAAAACAGATTTAATTGGCTGATTTGACCTATGTTTCCTAATTTTGCCACGAGATGTCTCCCCATAAAATTGGAGAGGACGACGACCGGCAAAATTTTAACAGCGGAAAGAGGTAAACACTCGGTCAATGGCCTATAATGGCTGCTTTTTACGTTTAAATTTTTTTTTTTCCGTAAAAAATAATTACATTTCCTTGATTTTTATTAGTTTCCCTGAGGTTTCAAGGTGTCCTGAATACGAATTTACATGTTAAATTGTCATAGAATGTCTCCTTCTATCGAAAACGAACGAAGCATTAAAACGAATATTAACCTAAAGCTAAATTTATATTGAAGCAAAATAATTGGCCAAAAGAGGAAAAATGATTAAGTTACCCCTAATTTAATTTCTATTTTGTTTTTAAAATCATATTAATATTTTTTATGTTATAGTTTAAGGATAAAATTGCGTATTATGATGAAAATTTTTATTTGTATTAAACTTAGTTTATCTATTCGATTTTGGTTTAAAAGATCGCCCCACCAAGTGTCATTTATGCCTCATTAAACCGCGAGAAGCTCAATAGGGAAAAGTATTGGCGTTGCTTTTTTTTATTTGGCCTCATAAACGTTTATGTTTAATACCTCTGTGTATTGGGTCGTATTTGGAGACCTTGTCGGTCTACCTGGTGTTGGTGAGTAAGGCGGTGGTGGAGGTTTGTGGACTGCTGTTGATGAGTAAGGCGGTGGTGGAGGTGGTTGTTGGTTTCACCACCAATCGTTTGGACGCTTGGTTGTAGCCCTCATATCGGGTACGTGGTGTTAATGGGGTCAGCTCCTAAAAAGTCGTAGCCCTCATCTCCTGTTGATGGGGTGAGCTCTTAAAAGTCGTAGCCCACATTTCACCATGTGCTCTTGATGGAACGAGCTCCTAAACGTCTATACGATTGTTGGTGATGCTTTTAGTGTGGTGGTTGTGCTCCTATATATTTTGCTATTGGGGTTTTGCATTTTGCATGCATCAGTTTGTGTGTGTGTGATAATAGGGACTTTATGGGCGTATAGTCGGGGCGTGAATTTGTGTGTGCTTTGGCCGTATTTAGAGACCTTGTCGGTCTATCAGGAGCTGGTAAGTAAGGCGGTGGTGGAGGTGGTTGGTGGGTTGTTGTGTATCACCCTGACTCTCTCAGCCGCGCCGGGTCTCGTGTGTGTGTGTGTGTGTGTTTGTGTGTGTGTGATAATAGGGGCTTTATGGGCGTACAGTCGGTGAGTGTATGTACGCTTTTAATTCGTTCGAAGGTTATTAATATATACAGGTCATTTATACCTTCTAAGAAACCTTCTAAGCCAACTGTCTGATTAAGCCTTAATATATGCTTTAATTAAATAAACAGCGCAATCTGGCAACTCAGCCGTCTAAGCTCACTGGCTGATTAAGCCTTAATATATACTTTAATTAAATAAATAAATGCAAACTGGCAGTTCAACCTTCTAAGCCAACTGGCTGATTTGGAAATATATGCTTTAATTAAATAAATAAACGCAAACTGGCAACTCAGCCTTCTAAGTCAACTAGCTGAATAGGGGGACCTATAAAACAACGGCCGCTCGGCTGAATTCCTCATATGAGCCTGGCAGTAGCCAGCTGAACACCTCTGCTCCATTCTCTCTCTCCTTCTTCTCTCTTTTTCTCTTGGGGGGATAACTCCACCTCCAAGTCGCATAACCCCTTTTTCTCTTGCAACATTCCCCATCCCCCATTTTGGGGGTGCCTTGCAACAATGGGGGTTGGCACTATGGGGTACCTTGCAACAAAGGGGTGGGGGTGGCACTACTGCAACATTCGCAATTGCATTGCACTCGTCCATTTTGAGGTCATACTACTAACGTGGAAGGTCATTTATATATATAATAAAAATAACAGTGGACCCAGAACTGAGCCCTGTGGCACACCGTGTTTGATAAGCGCTTTAGTTGAGCAAACCTTATTTACTGATACAAAATATCTATTGGACAAATAACTTTTAAACCAATTACTGATTACTCCTCTAAAGCCGTAACAATATAATTTATTAAGTAGAATATTATGGTCTATTACATCAAACGCCTTACTCAAATCCATAAATATTGATATCATTATTTCTTTGTTCTCCTTAGCTATATTTACATTTTTCATAAGATTTAAAATAGCCATTTCCGTTGTTTTATTATTACGGAAGCCATATTGATTTGGAGATAATAAATTGTAGGATTCTAAATATCGCTGCATTCTACTTTTTATAATTTTTTCAAAAACTTTGCTGAACACAGATAACACCAGTACACATTTGAAAACTTGTCGATCGATTTTTACAAACTAGTTGGTGATTCTATATAATTTGAGTGCGCTGATCTCAAAAATATAGTTAGTTTTTTCCCTATCACGTATGGTTTTCCTACTACAGGGTGTGTCATAAATCCCCCATTTATCCCCAAATGTGAACCGTGGCCGGACAGTTTGCCTACGGACAGTTTGCCTACGGACAGTTTGCCTACGGACAGTTTGCCTACTGGACATTATGCCTATGGACACCATGCCTATGTGGTATATTTATCCTTACCTTATTTAACTTATTTAACTTATTTAACTTCAGATTCATGCAAAAGAATTAATTCAAAATTAAAATGTGTTGTTGCCCTTAATAGCATAAATGTCTGAAAATATATCAAGTAAGAAAGGGAAACAGAAGTTTTCACATAAGGGGTATTTGTATGTGTTTGATAAATGTAGCAAGCGCGACCCTTCGTTACTTTTTGGCGGTGCGAGCAAAAGAGTCAGTGTATTATAAGGTGTATATATAATATGGGTACTTTTCCGTTATCTGCCCCATTGATGATTGGTTATGTTCAGTCATGATATTTTCATTAAAAATATCAAAAATATCACAACTTAACCTAACCAATCGTCACTGCCCGGTTAGGTCAACTGTACGCCCTTGACGATTGGTTAGGTTAAGTCGTGATATTTTCGTTAGTTTTAACGAAAATATCACGACTTAACCAATCGTCAAGGGGGCAGATAACGGAAAAGTACCCATATTATACACACACACCTTATAATACACTGACTCTTTTGCTCGCACCGCCAAAAAAGTAACGAAGGGTCGCGCTTGCTACATTTATCAAACACATACAAATATCCATTATGTGAAAACTTCTGTTTCCCTTTCTTACTTGATATATTTTCAGACATTTATGCTATTACGGGCAACAACACATTTTAATTTTGAATTAATTCTTTTGCATGAATCTGAAGTTAAATAAGTTAAATAAGGTAAGGATAAATATACCACATAGGCATGGTGTCCAGTAGGCAAACTGTCCAGTAGGCAAACTGTCCAGTAGGCAAACTGTCCAGTAGGCAAACTGTCCGTAGGCAAACTGTCCTAGCGCCATGTGAACCATCTTATCGAGACCAACATTGGATTGCACATGCTGAACCATAAATTTTGTTGTTATAGACTACAGTAACGCTTACATAATAATGTAGGGTAAATATATATAACAACCAGTCCCGTTCCCAGCAAAATACTCTCTCCCCTCCCATCAATGGGTGGTTAACATTTGGGGACAGATGAGGTATTACAACACCCCTTGTAGCACGAAATCTTTAGGTGATAGAGTAAAACCTAATTAAAGCAGAATTAAATAGCTCCTAGCTCTTGGACAAGCATATTGCTTGTTTATAAAAGAATAAGAAAATAACTGAAAGAAACAAAATTTATTTACCTTCTTTACTTGCAAACATTTCAGGACTTATTCCAAAGACTTAAGTATATGTCGGATGCCAATAAATTGTTATCCTGCAATCTAGACCCCAAAAGTTCGGTGGCCCGAAGATATCACCCCCGAAAATTCCACCCCGAAAATTCCACCCCGAAAATTCCACCCCACGAAAATTCCACCCCACGAAAATTCCACCCTCGAAAATTCCACCCCACGAAAAAAGAATGCAGGTTAAGAAAAATTTAAAATTTAATTAAAACAAATATTTAATTAAAAATCACAGATAAAAGTAAAAATTTACTCAATATTTATCAACTGAAAAGAATGCAGGTTATGGGCAACACCTGTCAAAAAATTTAAACAGTTTTCAGTTTGGTAATTAAGAACCAACTTCTTCAGTCTTTCGTCTATAACTTCGTGTTTTTTTCTTTTCTTTACTGGATCACCGCGTCTCACATGGGCAATTTTTGTTTGCAGTAAAGCTTCCTCTTTTGCCAAAGCGCCACATAACTTCCATAAATTTGGGTGCATAGCAGTTATAGATGATTGAATGGCATTGTGGTACCCCTCGGCTGCATTATTCGATCTTGGAAGGTTATTTAAAATTCTCTCTCTTACACTCCACATTTCCATGGGAAAAAGAGGCTCACTTCTCCTGCGGCGAGAACCCCTTCCACGGCATATACCAATGTAAGCGGTTTCAAAATATGATATAAACTCGTCCGGAATATTGTCGTCATCAGATAGGTTTTCGAAAGCCTCGATAACGTCATCGATAGGTAAAAAAGCTAAGGCTGTAAAACGTTTAATTTTAAGGGCAAAGTTACTATCAGTGTTGTACCTAACGCGTTGACCAATGTCACATATTTTGCGCCAGCACGATTTTGCGAAATGAAAAAGACACCCATAAATTTGAGAATTCGGGAACACTGACATAAAGGCGATGTCAATGGCTTTTTCATAATCCATGATGCAGCAGTTGAGTTGACAATTTGGGCGTAATTCTTTAACAATTGAAAAGTCTTCTGTAGGTAATTTCCTGTTTATCTGGTAACATTGCAAATAATCGTGGGAAAGAAGTATCTCCCATTACAACATGTATAGTGAACAGCTGAGTCCAATGCTTTGGCGAAACTTTAAAAGTTCCGTCACACATCCATGACCTACTATTCGCAATGTCATCTAAACCATTTTCTGTTGAAAATATTAATATCCAGGAAGAGTCATTAATGCCACTGTCAAGTGCCAAAAACGATGAACCATCGGGAAGAATTTTAAAAGATTCAGGGCTCTCATAACCTGTGCGACCGTTGGGAAGAGCTGGGATTCCAGATGCTTTTTTTCTCCAGTTTTGAATATTGCGGGAAATCAAATTAACGGGCTGTAACATAGACTTTGCTTCTTCATCCAGCGACTGTAAAGATGCAGCAATCACTTCACGCGTGGTTGTTGATGATCCACATTTTTCCACTTTATCTCTCATAACATTCATAGCTCTTCGAGCTTCAATTTCCGCACTAGAAGACGGATGCGAATGACTACCAGAACGAAAAAGCATTGTTGGCTCACTAGAATCATAAGGTGTATGAATACGAGCAGTACAACCACTATAGAACTTTTCACATCGCCAATAAGTTTTTGTCTTTTTCACATTGTCCTTATGTTTTTCGTAAATGTAATTTTCTTCATCACATAACTTTCGCTTTCCTTTTTCTGTGGATATGAATGAGAGTGACATGGGTATGAACAAAACACTTATTTTAAGCGTTAAGACAAGAAGACAACTGACTGCAAATTTTAAACTATAGTGACCTCGCCTCGGGCAAACAGTTGTGATGCGTTGATGCCAGTTTCTTAGTTGGTTTGAAGAAGTTGGTTCTTAATTACCAAACTGAAAACTGTTTAATTTTTTTTTTTTTAGATTCTTACATGTTTTGGGGTGGAATTTTCGTGGGGTGGAATTTTCGTGGGGTGGAATTTTCGTGGGGTGGAATTTTCGTGGGGTGGAATTTTCGTGGGGTGGAATTTTCGTGGGGTGGAATTTTCGTGGGGTGGAATTTTCGTGGGTGGAATTTTCGTGGGGTGGAATTTTCGTGGGGTGGAATTTTCGTGGGGTGGAATTTTCGTGGGGTGGAATTTTCGTGGGGTGGAATTTTCGTGGGTGGAATTTTCGTGGGGTGGAATTTTCGTGGGGTGGAATTTTCGAGGGGTGGAATTTTCGAGGGTGGAATTTTCGGGGTGGAATTTTCGGGGTGGAATTTTCGGGGGTGGAATTTACATGGAACCAAAAGTTCTGCAGAGTCCTTAGGCAGATTCAAATCCATGACTAAGTCATTTAGTTCGGCTTGGGTTAATGGTTTAGGATCTCGGTCAGCTGTTGGCTGTTCATAAACATCATCATTGTCTGGATTTGGAGCTGAATCAGAATCTGAATTGTATTGATCCAGACTCTCGGGTGGGCGGGGAATAGGACTTCTGGACCATGGGGTACCGGCCTTATTGCAGATGGAAGACTTGGGTATAGAAGGCTCTCTTTATTCTTTGCATTATAACCTTTAACATTGCAAGAACAGAAGTAGCAGTCGTCGGTATGGTTTCTAGGCTCGCGCCATATCACAGGGATCCCAAATGGCAAACTTTTCTTTTTACCTTTGCTCCAATTCCTTAGTGCCGCAACGCACGTAAGACAAACCTTGTGTGGAGCCCAACTTTTGTCTTGATCTCTTAATTTAATTCCAAAATAAGCATGATAAGTTCTCTTAATGAAGGTCGTTACATTTGTCCTTTGTTTTACAACAGCATACTGACCACAAATATAACAAAATATGTCTGGACTATGGGTTCATACTCTAGAAGCCATTATTAAAATTTTAAAGACGTAATGTTAGAATTATCTATCTGAAAAATATGAAAAAACAAAATTAATTAAAGATAAAAAAGGTAAAAAATTACAAAACGCCCAAAATTGTTTTGCTAATACCTTTAAAACTGTGGGTGATAGAAAAAAACTGGTAGCATTTTTGAATTCAGCGCAGCGAACTGCTTCAGAATCACAACTCCAAATAAAGAAATCGATTTTCATGCAAACCGGTGTAATGAACACACCGGCCTGTAATTTGTTGCTAGTGTAGGATCACCCCCTTTAAAAAGGGGTGTTATACAACCAGTTTTTAGCATTGATGGGAATATTCCTTTGAAAATACTTTGATTGATAATTTTAGCCAAAGTTACAGATATCTTATCTTTAACAAGTTTCAATATAGGTACAGGAATGCTATGAATGTTATTTTTTGTATTTTTTAATTTACCAATAATATTCTGGACCTCAGTAGAGGTAGCAGGAACAAACGAAAATGAATTTAGTGGGCTGGGTGGCATATATTCTAGAGGTGAGTGATCATTATTTATTAATTGTGAGCGAAGCTTATCCGCTATTGAAGTAAAATGTGCATTTAAAGAGTCTGCAATAGCAGTATCATCAGTAATTTCTTTATTATCAACATTTAATTTCTCTATTGAATTTTTCTTAATTTGTTTTCCGAGAAGAATGTTTATGGTTGTCCAAGTGTTTTTCATGTCTCCTTTATGTTTGGAAAATTGATTGTTATAATAGTTGTATTTTGCAATTTTGATTATTTTAGTTAATTTGTTTCAGCATTGAGTATATTGTATTTTAGGAATTTAAATTCTGTAACGATTCATCGATTTGTTGTACCTGGTATTCCATACATTAAAACCAAGCTCACCCTCTCGTCTATTGTTAATTTCGCAGCCATCCCCTACCTAAAAAAAAAAAAAAATTTAATCAACACTGAAAGATGCGCGACTTTTGCGCCACCCTGTATATGTTTAATTTTAATTCATAACAAAATGTATATTTCAATTTCCATTTTTGTTAACTCGGCAAATCATGATAACATCAGATCTGTCAATATGCTGTTTAAAGAAAAATATGACTTCATCTTCAAATATCTTGCTTGTCTGCCAATATGCTGTTACAGCCAAAATTTACTTTTATCTTCAAATATTTTGCCAAAAACAAAATCAGCCTATTGAGAATAAAAACAAAACAGAACAACATTAAATAATAATAATGTCACCAAATTATTAGGATAGAAACTTTTGTAATTTTTCAAATTATCATTCTGATTTAGAAGCAGTAAAATTCAGTCAGAGGACCTCTTTGTCTTCTCCTTTGAGCCCTGCTTTCTCCAGAGAACCCTCGTCAAGCTTGAACCACACAAGGCCATAGACGGAGGGCTAACATATATATTACAGGATAACTGCCCTGTTCATAGTGCCAGTATCATTAGACGGTGGTTTCAGAAACAACGAGATGTCGAGCTGCGGAACTAGCCCACCAAGGGGTCTGACCTAAATCCCATTGAAAATGTGTGGGCAAATGTGGTTAACGCTTGGGAGGCTGGGCAGGAGCGGACATCTCGGCACCTGCTGGAACACACCATGGCAGAGTGGGAACTTTTCCTTACGAACCCACAAGTCATCAACAGTCACGTGGCATCTGTTCCAAATAGACTGCGAGAGGTTATTAATAATAATGGAGGATGGACCCAGTATTGAGTAATTGTGTATAATAATGTTATGGTTGTGATGTAGTAAATATATATTTATTTACTTGAAGAATTGTCACTGCCTTATAATTTGAACATTATGTTTTGTATGTTAAGAAATCCCTAAATTTTTTGATTCATGTTTATTTTTGTAATAAAAAATTGAACTGTTATCATTATCTCTCCATGGATAGACCTTTTTCTGGTTAATCATTTGCTGATGATGCATGGAGTTTAAAAAAAAAAGTTATTGACTAGAGGAAAAGTCGATACTACAAATTATCTTGCACTATAACATAGCCACATCAAAATCCTATGATTGAAAGTTCTTAAAGTATCCCACGTTTGTGAAATAACCTACCTACTCTATTTCCTAAATTTAGTAATAATGCATGAATAAAATACATAGTCGTTCTCGCATTATCACCAAAACTACAGTGAACAATATATTTATTCTGTCATTGGTTTCAAAAAATAGAAGTATTACTATGACAACACCTGAGATGGGGAGGAGGAGAGGGAGGGAGTGAGGGTGGAGAACTGGTGTTTAAAAGGGACTGCGCTGCCTCCACATCTGAGAGGGAGGAGGGGAAGTATTGCAGGCGACTGTACCTAGCAATTGTTAACTACATCCTTGGTATGCTGGATGGACTGTACGTAATTTCTCCATTTAAAAGAAATTCCCTCTACGCAAGTAACGACATGCCTCTATTCCTCGCCTCTTGAGCATTTACAAAAACTACTTGGAGTCTTGATAATCTAGTTTTGGCATAAACTTTTTGGGTTGAAAAGCAATTTTCAATTGGATTGAGAAACGGTGAGTACGGTGATATTCCTGTCAATAGCAGCGATGACAGCGAAATTTCTTCCCCTATGTGTAGACAATCCGATTTGCCCGTGCTTCTATAGGACCATGTCCATATGTGGGTTTTGTGTAAAGGTTGAACACCGGTTCATTAATGTAAATTAGCCTACGCCTTAACCTTTCTTCATACATCCAATGTGTAAATCTGAAATATATACAACTGCATCTAGTGATGTACGGACAGATTAAGGGATAGCTTACAAACATTTAGCATACAATAGTATATTACAAGGGCAAAGAATAGTAAATGCGTAGATATGTATATGTATTAGCAAACATCAGAAGAATGCTTTCCTTCCGCATATTAATGATAGATGTTGACAGAACTAACCTTCGTTAGTGAGAAAATTATACTGGGTTTTTAAATAGGAACTTCAACACTCTCAAATGGGACCTGTATCAGTTACTTACTGTGTATAGGGAAATATAGGTTTGCAAACCTTCGTCTTTCTTCTTTCGTACTTGCGCAGTTTGTGCGGGTGGTTTCTATAACACAGGGGATACGGAACGTGGGTCGGGTAATATTTCGGTAAAATTCCAGAATCCATAATTACTAACCGAACAAGTCTAACTTATCTAATTGACTAATATTGTGGGCCCAAACCTGAATATTAGCCGATTAATCTAGATTAGGTTTTAGGTTAGGTTTGGTAGGTTAGGTTGGTTAGGTATGGTTCGGTTAATATATAATCATTGTCTCCGAACTGCATCTGGATTCTGAAATTTTACTGTAATCTTACTCGCTCCGCATCGCCCCGCGTTTTAGTAAGCCCGTTTTCACGCTCGGTAACATCATAAGACTTTTTGTCGGAGATGAGAGCACCACCTAACGCCATTTGCAAAGTATTTAGTGAAACGAGATTTTTTGGCTACGTTTCTCATAAAGCAACGTTGATTTCTCTGTGGAACTGAAGGGCCCATCTCAATTAATAATAAAATAGAGTCCATTATTTATTTTTTTGAAGGTGGGGGCATGAGGAACAATTTTAGTCCGAGTGGACAACAGTCAGACCCCCCATGGGGAAAATGGGGGGACATGGGGTACACATCCCCACTGGGAAGAAATGAAATGTTCAAACTGGTGTAACTTTTAAACCAGTCATCCCATCTGAACATGTAAGGTATCTATGGGTTTAGGATGAAGAGCAGCAACTTTTATGTTCATGTATATTGCCCCTATAAGCCTCCATTGTGACAGTGTTAGCGTAAGTCCATAAAAAACATGTTTTTTGAGAAACTTTTAAGCATTACAGGACGTGAGTGATTACTGAAACTTTTCATGTATCTTTGGATAGTGGAACAAGAGTTGAGCTGGGTTTATTGTATTATGTTTTATTGTTTTAACTGAGGCTATGTCGTGGTACAATGATATGACGGAGGAGACATGGCTTGGTGAGGAGTAATTAAATGAAACAGAAGGCAGTAGAAAATGGATGCGTTGTACAACAGGTTTAATTATTAGTAATATCATACAATCCGATGACATAAATCATCCACTTCCACTGATGCTAAACACTTTCACCTTGTGATGAGCACCAGTCATACAGTAGAATTCAAACACTCCAAAAAATAAAGGTAGTTTATAACTGAAACAACTTGAAAAAGAACCTATTTTGCTTTTCACTTTCACTTAATGTGTCATGTTTAGCTGGTTACCAAAGTAAACTAAATGAAAATAAATAGGAACAGGAAATGAAAGCATGGTACAGCACATGGATAAAAACGGGGATCCATCGGGCATAATTCTGGTGATCGAAGGCAAAGAAGAGACGTGCGAGCATTTGTAGAGTATCTAAATTTTCTCTGCCGATGTGATCGGATGAACATAAAAATGATCTGTTGGTATTCGTGTATATTGTACAAGTAGACAAAATTCTACTGAGGACTTTCTCGAGCAGCCACTGAGAACCATTCCCCTAAAGGCAACTTGGTTCCACTGTCCTCGTGAGCTCGGTTAATTAAAAAGACTGTCGAACACCACAACTGTAACTTGATGGGCATTGGGCATATCGTGTTCTCATTGGATTTGGTGCCTTAAGTAAAGATGTTGCTGCCGCCTCTGTCTTAGCAAGTCCGGCTTCTGTGAGGGCTTCATACCAACCAGACCTATATAGCAGATACCCCATAGTGGCCCACAATGCCATTTCAATGTTGAGTCCTCCCAGCATCACCACGAACTTGTACTCGCCAAAGGCTTCAAGGAAGGTACATTGTATTTTTTTAGCAATGCTGTAAAGTGATTGGTCCACTACCAACAAAGGTATTTGTTGCGGGTTGAGGTGCTCAGTTACCTTTCTCACGAGGTTCCTCCCATGTCGAATCATTCCTGGAGTAGCTCCTTCCTCATGAAAAAGTGGTAAGAGGGATTTAATGCATTTCTTTGGTGGTCCATCAACATCTGATCGAGAAGCATGGAATGAAGACTACATGAATGGAGTGAGTGCTTCTGTCTCGGAATACATGTGCAGGGTCATGCACCATATTTATCCATGCCTGTTCATGCTGCTTCTTCTCATCGAATGAATTCATTGGTAATGACTGCACTACTTTTACTGGAGGTTGAGTTCAAAGATTCCGGTCCATAGATGGTACAAAAGTATACGAGTGAGGAAGGATGGGTCCACTGGTGCCTGTTCCTGGGGTCCGTGTGTCAATTCGTAGAGGCTCTTTGCCCAACCCAGGCTGATCTGATGAAGGAAATTGAAACATGGAAATTCCTGTGTCATGGAAAGATGTTGCTGTTCTGGATGTGGGATTAAGATCTAGGTTGTCAAGACGATACGATGTTAGAATTAAAATTTTGTTTTAACCCAACACAGTATTTGAATACTAAACTATTATTTATTAACACTAAATTAAGCTTATGAATTACTTACCGAATCATAAATTAAATCCTGAATAATATTATTGACTCCCGCTGATAGAAATTTTATGCTATCAGAGGGTTAAACTTGTTTATAGTTTAACACCCTCTTTAGTTGGTAGTAATTGTCTTATTCTATGAAAACAAAATAAACCATTACTTTAGTAGTTTTAATTGTAAACACTTTACCTTGATAATACTTGAATATAAAGAAGATTCATTGCCTGTTTTCTGAAAGGGAAATGTTATACCGAACAGCCTTATAACAGCCTAATTTGAAGTAGATGATTGAATTTAAACATAAATGCAATTTAATACACTTTACTATGATACACCGATCAAACCTGAAGAAAAAAAAACAGCAACACAGTTAGCTGAACAAATTTGAATCAGAATTCTTCTATAACCTCACTATTCAGTGCTTTGAAACCAATTAAACCAGCAGATTTAACGAGGCAGCCGGAACGGTTTATGGTTGTAGTGGTTTGAAAATACGGAATATATATCCGTACAGAAGTCGAACCAACCTTTGTTAAATTAATGGATATGATTCACTATAATGAGAAATAAGAAAATAAATCTAATAACGATTCTCTCCCAACAAAACTGCCTTGCAGTGACGTAGCAAGGGTTCGTGGCGCCCTGGGGCAAGGGTAGAGAATGGTGCCCCCCTCTCGAGGGCTGTCGAAGGCAGCCCGAGTTAAGCGAAGAGTTGATTTCATGCAATTTTAGCCCTATTTTCAACTATTTTAAACACCTATTTTCAAGGTAGATTAATAAGATTATCGGTTATTTTAACCTATTTTATTTTACTACATAAATCACTGTTTTCATGAAAATTTGAAAATAGTATACCAAACTAATGAACAAAAACTTGAAAAATCAAATTTTGCACAGATTCAATTTTGCCTTCATCTTTCGGCTTTATTTTATCAAAAAATCTAGGTGTTCACAACATTTGAATTTTTTCTCAAATATATTTCTAATTATATAATAGGTTTAGGTATACACAGTACACACTAGTCAATGAAATGTAATATATTGTCTTATTTACCTGCAAGTAGTCTTTCCAATAATGTACTTGTACATCCTTGAACAAAATTGGTTAAAGCTTGTGATATCCTGATGAGAACAAATGAGTTCGAAACCGGTCGTTGTCTAGTTTTTCATCCCTATTTGTGTGCTCAAATTATACATATTTCACTCATTCTATTTGAAGGCTACTCGCTGATAGCAGAAACGAGATGAATTTTCGGCATCAAAATTATAATAGTGGTTATTTAAATATTTGTCATTCACTAACTATGTCAATACATTACAACCTCTCACAACCACAATAGTTTATTAGCACACTTAAGGCAGTGTTTAACTGCTAGGCCGTTGGCTCATTTGGTTAAAGCTTGTGGCAATGCGCATCATATTTCTATATTTTTGTTACGATTTTATTTAATACACTTCATTTGATACATTTGCTATATTAGCATGTATGCATCAATTTGTTTCTATATGTAACAGTTTTTATCAATAAATCAAATTTTAAATTTTTTTTTTTTTTACCAGAAATAAACACTATTATTATTATTATTATTATTATTATTATTATTATTATTATACTACTATTATTAATACCCCTGTCTGCGGTTATGATACATGTCCAAACTTGCCTCCTGGCCGCCGATGTAAAAAACGCAAATGTCATGCTAAAAAAATTGCTCGCTCGGCCGATTTGGTGCCCCCCCCAAAAATCAGCATCCAGAGTACGAGCCCCCCACTACGCCCCCTTCGTTACACCACTGCTGCCTTGTCATGAATGCTTTTGGTGAGATTAAGCTTCTGGAAGGAGTGGTCTGCTGCATCTGTTTCCTCACCACAGAAAAGGCACAAATTTCGATTAGCGTCTATGCTCATCCTCCGGAGTCTTTTTCTTACAGAAGCCAATCCTCGAGAATAGCGTACTTTTGCACGGTCAAGCGCTGACACTTTGTAAAGCTGACGATGTCTTGTGCCCCCCACGTCTGGGTGGGGGGAGCAACGTCACCTTCTTTGAATTGCCGCACAAGGCTGATAATGTTCGTGTAGGCCTTCTCTCTCACACAGAAACTGAGTTTGAGAGGGGACAGACAAGTTCTTCTCCACTTTGTTTATGGCACAGCACACACAGCTGCCAGTTCATCATCCCAGCCATAATCACGAGAACATGAAAAGAAATCGAGAGATAAATAGAATGAAAATGTCTACGAGGCAAGTAACATAAAAATGATGGCTTTTAGAGCCAACATGCATCGAAAAAAAGTTGCTACTGATCATTTCAAACCCATAGATGCCTCATATGTTCAAATCAGATGATTGGTTGAAAAGTTACAGCAGTTTCAAGATTTCACCAGCTCTTAGTATGGTTCGGTACCCCCCTATACCCCCCTCTATTGGCTTATAGGGGCAATATACATAAACATAAAAGTTGCTGCTATTCATCCTAAACACATTGATACCTCATATGTTCAGATGGGATGACTACACCAGTTACACCAGTTTCAAGATTTCACTTATTCCAGGTGCGGATATGTAGTCCCATGTTCCCCTCCAATCAGGGCCGCATTTAGGGGGTGGCGCACCGGGCAAATGTTCAATGCCCCGTGTCCGATGGGCCCCGCATATTTCAACTGAACAAATTAAACGTCACGTATTTGCCATCTGCGACGAGTTTTACTTTTTCCGGCAGGCGGCATGGCATCAGGCATTCTAATATCCGCTTTGATGGTTATACCTGCAGTTCGGAAGTTGTTTGGAAACGACTTTTACTGTCAACAAGATGGAGCCCCCCCTCATTATCATTGTGATGTCAGAAGGTACCTCGATGAAACGTTGCCTAACCGTTGGATAGGACGAAGAGGAAGCGTTGAGTATCCTCCACGTTCACCGGACTTGACTCCACTTGATTTTTACTTGTGGGGCTACCTGAAGGATGCAGTTTATGGTACAAGACCTGCAACACTCGAACACCTTAAGGATGCAATTAGGGAAAAGTGCGGGACCATTAGAGCATCCACATTAGTCCATGTCTACGAATCAGTTAGTCGACGCATTCAAAAGTGCATTCATGCCGCCGGAGAACATTTTGAGCACTTGGCGTAGTTAATTAAATTTTATATGCAAACAACTCGCTATAACATTTTGATCACTCAGCTTACTAATTTACCTTTCATTGGCAATTGCTATAACAATATATTGTTGTTGTTTTTTTAAATTATAAAATATATGATGCCATAAAGAGTATATAGTTTTTTTTGGGACACCCTGTATATATATATACACACTATTACTTTTGTTACTTTTGTTGAGTTTGAACGACGGTTCAGAATCGACTGCGGTCAACCCCTCAGCAGCATCCCGCCTCATTTGCGGGATTTGGTGGAGGGAATTGCTGTCTGATCTCCTCCTGCCCTCGTAGCCAGCCACGCATGGTTGGTCATGGACTTTGCAAAAGAATCTGTCCAGCTGGTTCTCAAAGTTTTTCAGGTCGGTGTGCTGGAGATTCCTCACTTCTTTTGGAAGGACATTGAAAAGCTTTGGGTCCCGTATTCTCAGTGTATTTTCCATCCTCGTTTTCATGGCCCCATTTCCCACTGCAGCTGGGACCGTACAAAATCTGCCTCTTCTCTCATTCCAGTTTGTTTCTATTTCATATCTGAAGTTAGGATCAGAGCCCTCAAGTATTTTCCATATGTATATTATTGTTTACCCCTCTCGCCTTCTTTCTAGAGAGTAGAGTTCCAGGGATTGTAGTTGAGACCAGTATTCTTCACCTTCCGTTTCCTCAAACTTAGACATAAAAGTCCTTTGTATAGCTTCAATGTTCGCAATGTCTCTTTTCCTGTATGGGCTTGTGAGTACTGAGCAATACTCAATTATTGGTAGACTAGACTCTTCCATAATTTGAGCATGATGTTTGCTTTTCTGCTGCGGAAGCTCCTCCAGATGATTTTCATTATTTTTCTAGCCGTTGTGATTTTGATTTATAGTGTTCTCCGAATTCTGTATCCGACGACATTATTACTCCAAGATCCCTGATTTGTGGATTTGGTGTTATCTCTTTGGCTTGCATAGTTTTGTACCCTTTTTTCTGTAGCTCTTTGTTATTACCATATCTTAGAAGTTGGAATTTTTCTTCGTTGAACTTCATATTATTGTCTTCTGCCCACTGGAATAATATTTCAATGTCGTTTTGTAATTTTCTTATGTCATCTTCGTTCAATATTTCCTTACATATCTTTGTGTCATCTGCGAAGCATGATACAATACTGCCCTTAATATCTGCATCAATATCTGCAATCATTATTATGAACAGCAAGGGAGCTAATACTGTCCCTTGTGGGACAGAGCTCACGACTTCTGAAACTTCCAATTTAACTCCGTTTACCACCACTCTTTGCGTTATTTGCGTCAAGAAATTAAATATCCACCTTCCTAGCTTTCCAGTAATTCCAGTATTCTTAAGTTTGTGTGCTACGATTCAATGGTCACATTTATCGAAGGCTTTAGCAAAGTCCGTATATATTGCATCAACGTTTTCTCCTCAACAGAATGTTTTCAATATTTTATCCTAGTGGTGTAGTAGCTGTGACAGGCATGATCTTCCCGCCCTGAAGCCATGTTGATTTGGGTTGTAGAAGTCTTTTTCTTGTTGGTAATAGGTAGTTTTGCCTCTAATTATGCGTTCAAAACAGTTTATAATGTGTGAGGTGAGAGCCACTGGCCGATAATTTTTGGGCATTGCTCTGTTGCCACCTTTAAATAGGGGGTGCAATGTTCGCGTTCTTTAAGGGGGGTGGAATTTGTCCTGTGTCGAGTGATTTCCTTCATAGTAAGTATAGCGGTTTTCTAATACTCTCTTTGCATTTCTTCAGAAATGTGGCACTCCATGTGTCTGGCCCTGGCGCTGAATTGTCTCGCATCTGTGATAAGGCCGTAATTACATCTCCTTCCGTGAACTCGAAGTCCATTAATAGGTTTGTGCCGGAATTTGTTCTTGGTTGATCTGTATCTATGTCGAAAAATTCGTCTGGGTTTTCCACTTTCATCTCGGACTTAGGGGTGCTAAACACAGATTTAAATTATTCCCTAAGTAGTTCACTTATTTCTTTCGGGTCATTTGTGTATTCGGTCTCCCCGTCTATCAATGGTCCAATACTCTCTTTACACTGCATTTTCCTTTTCGCAAACGTGTACAAGTATTTTGGGTTATTTTTTATATTTTCTGCTACCTTGTTTTCCTCCTCGTTTGTCTTATGTATGAATGCTTGCTTTAGGTCCATTTCTATTTCGCCAAGTTTCCTTTCTAGTTTGAGTCTCTTTGCATCAGTTCTGCATCTGTGGAGATGTTTTACGGTTTGACTTCGTTGCCTGAATAAAGTCCTGATTTTTCTCTCGAGCTTGTTACGTTTTCTTTCCTGTCTCTCTGGAATATGTTTCAGCATTATAGGTTTGGTTTCAGTCTCTATTATACATAGTATTTCTTGTGGAGTCTTCTCGTGAAGTAGCAATTCCTAATTTACCTCCTTTAAATCTGTATTTACGTTTCCCAATTTACTTTCTTTGAATTTATGTTTAAGTCTTCAAATATTCCATCTGCCTCTCTAGGATGCGTTTTCGGTACTCTGGGTGCTAACTTCAATTGTATATCGATGAGATTATGGTCGGAGAACTTTGTGTGCGTTACTTTTTTATTTATTATTATCTCGTTATTTGTCCAGATTAAATCCAAAACGTTCTCCTTTCTCGTGGCTTCACCGATTTCCTGGGTAAGGGCGAAATGTTCCATAATATCTAATAGCATTGTTGTTTGGGTTCTATCATCTTTAGTAATGATTTGAATGGGAAATTAAAATCTCTGAAAATTAGAATCTTTGTTGCTGGAGTTTCAAGTAATTTTAATACGTTTTCTATTTCATTTGTAGCAAATTGGAATTCACATTTTGTGGTGTTTGGTGGTATGTAGAGGTTCATAATGATTAGGTTCAGTTCTTTTACTTCTAATATAATAACTTCAACTGTGCTGTTTGATTTCTTTAACCTCACTTCATATTGTATGTGTTTTTCACGTAGATACAACACCATCCCCTCGTCTAGCCACTATATCTGCTCTGTATACTATGTTGTAGTCCAGCAATGCTATTTCAGTATTCTCGATGCAGTTTTCACAGCCTTTTCCGCACTTTTGCAAGTGTGTTTCCGTTAGGCATATGATATCTCTTTTGTAAGTATTGCAATTTGCAGTCTGCTTGGTCCGTATAGGGGCCTTGTATATTTGTGTATGATACAGTTACCGGGTTTCTAATCTTCGTGTTCGATTTTCCTAAATGATGGTCGTTTCCTGGTCGATGTCGGTTCCTGTTTGTTGTTATTGGTTGGGCCTCTGCATTTGGAAGTATTGGGGTTGCGGCCCGAGATACCACTGTGGTTATTGTATTATTGGTGGGTGGTGTTGAATAGGAGGGTGATGTGCGTAATGTTGTGGTGCATATGTTTACGGCGTTCTGTCTCTCCTTGTTAGAAGGGCAAGCTGAGCTTTTATTATCCTCATTTCTTCTAAAAAATATGTTTCATTACTCTTATTATCTCTCTGTCGAATATGATCTGTTCTTTCCCCTTCTCTTCTTTGCGTACCCTTTATGTGAAAATGCGGGCACTCTATGTTCAGGCATTTTTTCTCAGGAATTGACTGTCTGCACATACGAGGGTGAAAAAAGTTGCAGTTTGGTCCGTACCTGCACTTCCCATTCCTCATCATATAGAAGCATTTGGTAGAGTGATTGTATATGCAGTTTGAGCCATATTTGCACGCACCTATTTTATAATATTCGCATAGGGCCCGTCGTTTAAATTCCCTCTGAGTCTTATGTGATTCGATTTCCTTCTTCTGCTCCGCCACCACTTCTTCCCTACTCAGTGGGGTTGTTTTTTCGGCGTGTATTTCGTATCTCCCTCTTCTGCCGTGGGTACCTCTTTATCTGAGGCTGCTTTCGCCCCCCCTGTAGTGTGTTTTCTTTTTCCTTCTCGGTTGTGCAGGCGATTTCTGTTTCCTGTTTTTCTGTCGGTAAAACTGCTGTACTTGATTCTTCTATTTCAACATTTTGTATTCCCCTCTGTACTAATTTTCTATTGACGAATAAGAAAGCACAAAGGCCTATGATTTTGTTATTTACCATTTTCCTGTCTTTTCTATCTAAGTTCATGCATTTGTAGTGCTTAAAGGTATTGCACAGGATGCATTTTAAGCCCGAGGTCTGGTCTACTTTATTTTTGCAATCACAGAGCTGATGTGCCGCGCATTCCATTACACATAATCTGGCTTTTATTCAATTTTCTGACTTTCCCGCAATTTACACATTTCTTTGTATATTTTGCCATTTTCTCCTTTATTTTCCTCTTCTCGCTTCTCAAATTTCTCTCGATAACTCGACATCGATAACTCGACCTTCGTTTTATGGCTCTGACCTTTTTCCATCTATAGGCCTAGTGTACAATCTCAGAAGCTGTTTTTCCGTTCGAAGTGTTTTAAATTTATGTTTCAACTTGATGTTTTTTCTTTGTGCAAGCTATATGGCACTGGCTTTCACTTAATAATTTATTATCGCGAATTCACTGGTATTTAATACACCCACTGGTATAAGATAGAATTTACCGCTGAACTTATAAACACTGGATATTTCCATATTAAACAGAGCGGAAACAAAAACGTCCGTACACCACGAGGTGTATAAATTCTGAGTCTGAGAACATTCTTTACAGCATTCTACCACATGTTTCTTATCTTTTTAATACTAAAAATTGAAGACTTGATGAATGCTCAAGAAAGTAAATATTTTGGTGAAATTAGCAGCAGTTCTTTGTTTAATGTTTAAACAATGTTTAATGGTCTGTCATTAACTTCAGGCTGGATAGGGTGTGTAGGGCATGAGGATCCACCTCACATATATGAGAAATAACCAGACAGTAGGAATTCCTTGTGATTACTGGGAAAAGTTGAAAGTTCGTACAAGTATAAAGTTTCAAAGACAAGACATATAAGGGGTTCCAAAAAACCTTAGCCCCCCCCCCATTTGCAGCTTACATGTTTACTTATATCGAAATAGTTTTTAGTGATTATAAAAATTTATTGCAGGTATTAAAATTACTCTAGCTGATAAAGTGATAATATAATGGCTTCTCAATTAATTGGTGATTCGGTGAGGCAACGTGTGATAGATCGCATACGAGCAATAACATTTCGGGAAGCTCGTGATGCTGGAGCCACCTTTATAACACGTTCATGGGTTGCCAAAAAGTTGCGAAGAAGTGAGGACTTCGTCAAAAGAAATTGGAATAAAACTTTGGATTAATGTGAAATGGATATTGGATACAACCAAATCTGGCCGCCCAAATTTGCCACTCTCTCAGGAAACAAAGGACATCATTGAAAGCGGTACGCGTAAGCGGAAAAACAGCTGTGCTAAACTTTCTAAGAGAGATCGAAGGGGTGAGAGGAAAGATCGTTAGTGGTGAGATCATTCGACTGTACCGTCATAGGCAAGGTTTAAAGCCTTGGCATGAACTTCCAAAGCCAAGAAAAACTCAACTTAACATCGATGACAGAATGTGGTTTGCCCATTATCTTGAAGATTGGGATGTGGATGATTTCATGCATTTAGCTTTAGCTGTCTCCGATGAATTTTTTGTTTACGTAACACGTCGGTCTAACTACCAAAATGATCGAGTGTGGGCCACAACACCAGATGAAATCGATGACAATGAACATTATCGCGAATTATTAAAAAGTCCAGACTATGTTGGTGTGTTTGTTTTGTTCACTGCAAAGAAGCTCATGTGGGTGCTGAAGCCAAATGGTCAGAGTTGGGATGGACAGTGTTGTCGTGATATTATTCTATCCCAGCATATCATTCCTTTTCTAAGAAACCCAAACAATGTTATGGATGTCGATCAGGTCACACTTCTGCACGATAAGGCCCCCTGCTTTAAGGCATTAGCCACTCAACAGTTGTTGCGGAACCATGAGATCGATTTCTTTGGAAATGAAGAAGGCCAGGAAATTCTCCTGACCTGAACGTCTGTGAACACATTGGATCAATTATAAAGGACAAAGTTGAATGTCTCTTGTTTCAAGAACCTGCAGCAAATCTATTTTCGAAGGATACAATGACGCAACACATTGAAACCGTTTTAGCAAATTTGCGTAACGATCAAGATCTATTCACGTCACTTTTGGCAAGCTACCCAAAGCGAATTCAGGCTGTCTTGGAAGCCAATGGCGGGAACACCAAGTTTTAATTGTTTCTCATTAAATGCAGGATTAAATTCTCTTTTGTAAGGTATGTTTAGTTTTACTGTACCTCTAATGCCCCGTAGGCATATGGAGAGATCTTATTCTGCAAATGAAGTGAAACTTATTGAAACTGATACAGAGAATTAATGATGATCCTGAAAAATATCTCTGACATGCTTCTAAAACAGTCTACCGTAGCCTTTATTTTATACCTGAAAGGTCACTTTGTCAAATCTCCAATGCTCTGGGATACCAAACCTCTACTCTATAGTAAATTGTATATGATAATTCCTTCACTTAAAATCATAATAATGACTCAGAATATATATATATATATATATATATATATATATATATATATATATATATATATATATATATATATGATACATCAGAGAATGGTTCCCTGAGAAACTTGTATGTTACACACAGACCGTGTGTAATATATATATATTATATATATATACATATATATATATATATATATTCACAAACTCAGAATGGTCCCCTGAGAAACTTATATGTTAAACACAGACCGTGCATGGAACAAGGAACTCTTCTGGGAAAATTAAATCCACTATAGTCAGAATAAGTAATGGTAAATGACAAATACCATAGTTTTTCTTTTTCATGATACTAGCCCGACGTGGGCAACGGGTCTCTTGCGAGAGACCCGTTGCCAGTGGGCGTCGAAACTGTCGTGGAAATAAACTCTGTCTATTAGAGTGGGTTTTTATTCTCATAAACATTGTGTATTTACCTATTGAGGTAATTTAATTTTAGTTTTTATAGTGATGAAATTTAATTTAATTTTAGTTTTTATAGTGATGAAATTTAAATGATTTTAATTTTGTATTGATGCAATTTTCATTTTGCTTTAAGGTTTTAATTTTAATGGTTTTAATATTGTATTGATGTAACTTTCACTTTTCAATTTTTTTTAAGGTTTTAAGACTTAACTCACTGATGATGACAAAAGATTTGTCGAAACGTCTGATGTACAAATAAATGAAAATGTTTGCCGTTGTGTTGATCCTTCTTTTCATATATATATATATATATATATAGGCAAAACTACATACTACCTACAACAAAAACACTTATATAACCCAGACCAACATGGTTTCAGGGCTGGAAGACCATGCCTATCACAGCTACTGGACCACCAGGAGAAAATATTGGGAACATTGTATCGATGACAAAACATAGGTGTAATATATATGGACTTTGCTAAAGCCATCGATAAATGTGACCATGAAATCATAGCATAAAGCTTAAGAATACAGGAATTACTGGAAAGTTAGGAAGGTGGATATTAAATTTCTTGAAGCAAAGAACACAGAGTGGTGGTAAACGAAGTTAAATCGGAACTCTCGGAAGTCGTGAGCTCTGTCCCACAAGGGACAGTATGAGCTCCCTTGCTGGTCATAATAATGATTGCAATTATTGATGCAGATATTAAGGATAGTATTGTATCATGCTTCCCAGATGACACAAAGATATGTAAGGAAATATTGAGGGAAGGCGACATAAGAAAATTACAAAAAGTCAATGAAACATTATTCCAGTGGGCAGAAGACAACAATAAATTCAACGAAGAAAATTCCATTTCTAAGATATGGTGATAACAACGAGATACAGAAAAAGGCTACAAAACTTTGCAAGGCCTCCACTTCATTTACATCGCTGCTTTTTCTGCTGATCTTTGTATCATCTGCAAAGGATGTTACTATACTGTTGCTAATTACTCCGCTGTCTATGTCTGTTAGCATGATAATGAACAGGAGTGAGGCCAGTACTGTCTCTTGTGGTACTGAGCTGCGTACTTCCGATTCTGTTGATGATATACCTTGAATTTTGACCACCTGTAGACGTTCTCTGTGGAAGTTGTAGATCCATTTTCCCACTTTACCTGCTGTTCCCATATATTTCATTTTATGTGCTATTATGCCGTGATCACATTTCACGAAAGCTTTAGCAAAATCTGTGTATATGACATCGTAGTTGTCATTGCATCTAGAATATTGCTGTAGTGTTCTATTAGTTGCGATAGGCATGATCTACGTGATCGGAATCCGTGCTGATTTTCGTTGAATCTTTCCAGTTTCTCCAAAAAATCATAAATTTTCTCTCTAACTATTATTTCAAATACTTTGGTGAGGTGATACGTCAAATGACACTGGTCTATAGTTCTTTGCTTGAGAACTGTTCCCCCCTTTATATATAGGGACAAAGTTTGTCCTTTTCAAGAAGCTCTGTATTTCCCCAGTGTCTGGGGATCTCCTCCATATCCAGTATAAAGGTGTAAATGTTTCATTTTTACTGTTTTTAATCAATAACGCGTTCCAGTTGTTTAGACCTGCAGCTGATTGTGGTTTCATTTGTCCTATAGCTCTCGCTACATTTTCTGGAGTAAAATCAGTCTGTTATACACTCGCCTAGCAATTTCTCTTCAAAGAATGTATCTATGTCAGGTATCGCTTTGTCACTTTTTGGGTACAGAAAACTCATTCATACTGGGCTCTCATTGTTTCAGATATTTCTTTTAGATCGTCGGTTCGTTTATTATTTCTCCTTCTTAAGGGCCCAATAGCGGCGGCCGTTTTTGTTTTCTTTACGCATAGCTATAGAGATATTTTGGATTTTCCTTTATTGCTTCTACCGTTTTTTCCTCTTCCCTCTCTGTATGGTCCTTAATTAGGCCTTGTATTTCCCTATCGATACCCTCCTGTTTTTCTTGTATTACTTTTCTGGCGCTATCTCTGCAGTTGCCTAACTTCGCTTACATTCTCCTTCTTTTTCGGAATAGTCTTCTCTTTTGTCTCTCTAGCCAGCTCCTCTTTTTTTGGCTGTGATTTCGGAGCATATTTTTCTAAAATTCTCAGCATTTTTTCTTCCAAGGTTGTTAGCATTTCTTCAGTTGTTTTATTCAGTTGTTTTATATATATATATATATATATACATATATATATATATACACACACACATTTAACTGCAATGACCACGCAGTATATTAATGTATAGAAACGACGTAAGTATAGAGGAGCGTTCTGCACACGAGGAAGAGAAATAACGAACAAATGAAAAATGAGGTGAACCGCCCGGGAATCGAACCCAGGATCTTCCGATTGCCGGTCAGATGCGCTATCCATTACACCACGGGCCTCGATCAGTCATAAGTCGAAATTCTCCTACATAGGGCAGAAACCAATGCCCTGAGAGGGCACCCTCGCAAATCGTGAATATGTACATTTAACTGCAATGACCACGCAGTATATTAATGTATAGAAACGACGTAAGTATAGAGGAGCGTCTGCACACGAGGAAGAGAAATAACGAACAAATGAAAAATGAGGTGAACCACCAGGGAATCGAACCCAGGATCTTCCGATTGCCGGTCAGATGCGCTATCCATTACACCACGGGCCTCGATCAGTCATAAGTCGAAATTCTCCTACATAGGGCAGAAACCAATGCCCTGAGAGGGCACCCTCGCAAATCGTGAATATGTACATTTAACTGCAATGACCACGCAGTATATTAATGTATAGAAACGACATAAGTATAGAGGAGCGTTCTGCACACGAGGAAGAGAAATAACGAACAAATGAAAAATGAGGTGAACCGCCCGGGAATCGAACCCAGGATCTTCCGATTGCCGGTCAGATGCGCTATCCATTACACCACGGGCCTCGATCAGTCATAAGTCGAAATTCTCCTACATAGGGCAGAAACCAATGCGGTTCACCTCATTTTCATTTGTTCGTTATTTCTCTTCCTCGTGTGCAGAACGCTCCTCTATACTTACGTCGTTTCTATACATTAATATACTGCGTGGTCATTGCAGTTAAATGTACATATTCACGATTTGCGAGGGTGCCCTCTCAGGGCATTGGTTTCTGCCCTATGTAGGAGAACTTCGACTTATGACTGATCGAGGCCCGTGGTGTAATGGATAGCGCATCTGACCGGCAATCGGAAGATCCTGGGTTCGATTCCCGGGCGGTTCACCTCTTTTTTCATTTGTTCGTTATTTCTCTTCCTCGTGTGCAGAACGCTCCTCTATACTTACGTCGTTTCTATACATTAATATACTGCGTGGTCATTGCAGTTAAATGTACATATTCACGATTTGCGAGGGTGCCCTCTCAGGGCATTGGTTTCTGCCCTATGTAGGAGAATTTCGACTTATGACTGATCGAGGCCCGTGGTGTAATGGATAGCGCATCTGACCGGCAATCGGAAGATCCTGGGTTCGATTCCCGGGCGGTTCACCTCATTTTTCATTTGTTCGTTATTTCTCTCCTCGTGTGCAGAACGCTCCTCTATACTTACGTCGTTTCTATACATTAATATACTGCGTGGTCATTGCAGTTAAATGTACATATTCACGATTTGCGAGGGTGCCCTCTCAGGGCATTGGTTTCTGCCCTATGTAGGAGAATTTCGACTTATGACTGATCGAGGCCCGTGGTATAATGGATAGCGCATCTGACCGGCAATAGGAAGATCCTGGGTTCGATTCCCGGGCGGTTCACCTCATTTTTCATTTGTTCGTTATTTCTCTTCCTCGTGTGCAGAACGCTCCTCTATACTTACGTCGTTTCTATATATATATAATATAGTATATATATATATATATATATATATATATATATATATATATATATATATTAATATATATATATATATATAATTTATGTGTATATATATATATATATATATATACACACACACACACCACCAGCAATAGCCTATTATACATACATATATATGTGTATATATAGCTAGTGGTGGTATGACTGTTAAAACTCTGAAATATGCGCAATGATGAAGGGGCTAGTCTTTTCTGAAAGAAAGTAGTCACTAGGTTCTTCCTGCTAGGTAGATGTAACCTCAATGACTCGATTTAGAAGAGTTTCAGCTTGGCTAGAAGAGGATTGTGTTCCACCAGAAGGTCGTTAAGCACCTGAAGATCTTTCCAGAAAGACAGATTATGAAGCTCTGGACCTCATTATAATACCCATAAAGAGTTGCTTCTGGAGGATGCTAAAGGATAGACGTTCACAGCATAAATAGAGAGTGTAACCTCATTCTAAGGCTCAGACTTTCTTCCTGCAAGACTACATACACATCTAACAACCTTCAGTATGAACTTTGTGTTTATGATACCCTTGAGCAGTTAATCCTACGTGATGTAGTTACATACACGCAATCACTGACACCTAGTCAGTAATCTCTTATTTCCTCTGTGATAACATAAGCAAAGTTAATTATAGTGATGCCCACCACCATTACTTGCAGTAAGCGCTCGTTTAGTAGTCTCGTGCGTATTAAAACTTGTCTGAGTTCAAACACGATTCAGAAAAGGCTCAACCAATTGATGTTATTGCATGTACATAAAGAAAGGTGCGATCAATTAGGTTTAGTTGATGTTGCCTAGGGAATGTTCAGAGTTCTGAACATCGGTTATCCTTGTTTGATAAATTTAACACATTGTACTTTGCGAAGACCATAGTTCCGGCACGGTCCAAATTCACAATGACTGAAAGGGCAGTGAAGCATGCTGATATTGATATGAAACCAATGTAATAATAACTAATACATTTTGTCTAAATATATGCAGTTTGCAAACTCATCTAAAGTGTATGATTATTAGTCAGTCATGAGATGAAATAAATCTTCAAACTACTTTTGCCGTATATAAGTATATATATGCGTGTGTATGCGAGGATGCGAGGAAATTACAGCTGCATTGGTTTAACATTTGCTGGTAGGTAAGATACTAAAAGAATTATAAAGAATAATATAATCTTGTTTCATGTTTCATGATTATGCTAAGAAACTAGGCTGTGGCGGGGCCATCTAACTATGTTGCTCAACATAACACTTAATACTATTTAAAAAATCGGTTGTGATGTCCGATGCAATAAAGAAAGCAATAAGAAAGAACTTTATAAATTTTAGACAATGAGTAAACCTGTAAACTGTAGAGAGATTTGCTTGGTAATATATATGATGCGGCAGGATGGAGGGGACAATTGCGAATCTCGGAGGCTGCTGAAAACTATACTTTTTGAATAGCCTATGTAGTGTGTAAGCTGCTTGTTTATGTAATGAAGAATATGGAGAGAAGTGTGTGTGCTTGCGGGTCCGGACAAAAGCTCCCCTAGGACAAATGCCCCCTGGACAAATTGCTGGGTAGGGCAAGTCAGGTGTCACATCTAATCTAAAAAGATCAGAAGATATTTAGGTGAAATAACCAATATTAACCTGTTATGTTAATTGAATGCTCAGTTAGGTCAATTGAATGCCCAGTTAGGTCAACTGAATGCCCAATTAGGTCAACTGAATGCCCAGTTAGTTCAGCTGAATGCCCGGTTAGGTCAACTGAATGCCCGCTTAGGTCAACTGAATGCCCGGTTAGGTTAATTGAATGCCCGGTTAGGTCAACTGTACGCCCTTGATGATTGGTTAGGTTAAGTTGTGATATTTTCGTTAGTTTAAACGAAAATGACGAGAGCCCAAATACATAAACTATAAACTATAAACATAAACTAAACTATAAACTATAAACTATAAGCATAAACTGTAAATAATAAAGAATAAAAATAATGATTAAAAAATTCTTAGTATTATTTGTCCTAGGGGGCTTTTGTCCTAAGGGGCTTTTGTCCTACACTCGTGTGCTTGAGAGCATGTTGCGTTGCTCATAGGGTAGATAAGATATAGAAAAAAATCAGCTAAGGTGAAGAGTGTTGGGGCAAACAGGGTTCCCATACTTCCTGTCTTCTGTTGGAATGACGCCTACAGTCTCCTTATAACCTTTGGTAACCTTTGGTTAGCTTCCGCGCGAATTGTTCATTCTCACGTAGGTCAAGCTTTTCACTCCACCTTAGAACTACAGTTTAACGTGGAATCCGAACCACGCCCCATCAGCAGCCCAGCGTCTTAACCACTAGGCCACCTAGGGTACCCATTTGTCTACCAACCACTTTCTTTATTGTGTGGAAGGATGAACAGCTGGGTTTTGCTGCGCGCCGGCTGCCGTCGCGTCTCGAACCCGGGGCCGATGGATTCGTAGTCAGCGACGCTAACTACTACACCACCGAGGCGCATATATATATATATATATATATATATATATATATATATATATATAATATGCCTTTAGACTTGACTTGTGTAAATATGCATGCATAGTTATTAAGCTTTAGGTGTTAAATACTGTACATGCGTAAAAAAGAGTATGGGTGATTATGTACATATATTGTGATTGTAAAAAAGTCTCTTTATTACCTTTTGTACGGAAACTGACAACAGAAATACAGTCACAATGGTCGACTGGAAATATAACTTGTACGTTTCTTTGTTTCGAGGCAAGAGTTGATGGTACTTGTAGGTTATCTCCCCCCCACCAATTATGACAGAATATTTTCGTTAAAACTAACGAAAATATCACAACTTAACCTAACCAATTATCAAGGGCGTACAGTTGATCTATTAGTAAATAGTAAATACTATTCCAGAAACAAACAATGCTATAATTAATAATGGATCAACTGTACGCCCTTGATAATTGGTTAGGTTAAGTCGTGATATTTTCGTTAGTTTTAACGAAAATATTCTGTCATAATTGGTGGGGGGGGGAGATAACCTACAAGTACCGAGTTGATTATTGTATAGCTAATACGAGGTTAAATAAATTAATCTTTGCCGATGATGCGAAATGTATTTGTATTAAAGTTGTTAGCCCTTGACCAGGTATTTACAGATGCGGTTGATAATTCGGAAAGAATCACACAAATAACAGTTACCTCCGTGAAACCCACTATTCTTTTTCTTTAACTGTGTTACCAGTTCGAAATTTAAGGCATACTTGCTTATTTATTTCACTGTTTTGCATGAAAATGAATAAGTATATTGGCCTGCCATTATCCAAATGACAAAAAAATAATACAATGACAAATCACATACTAGGGATAGAAATATATACATTTAATGAGAAATAATAGAGTAATATCGATGTTACTGCAGAAAGGGAGTTTCTTTGGCTTCACTTGTACAGAACCGGAAGCTCCTTATAGTCATGTTCGCTTTAATACAAAGGTTTCGAGATTTTCTTATACCTGTGTCTTCAGTCAAGGAGATGGTTTGACCCCAATACTTAAATTCTTGTACTTCATCATTGTATATTATGTTATTATAAATTAAATATGTACATGGGAACTTCCCTGCATTCTAGTTTTGTAAATGAGATATTGTGATTCATTCTATCATATGCCTTGCATGTATCTAGAAAACAGCTATAAATAGTTGACTTACTGCCAGTGTATTTAAATATAATTAAGTACATAGATACACAGATCAGTTGAGTAGGACCTTTTAATGCCAACTCATTTAGTTCATAAGTAATCATTTAATTGGTGTAGTAACAAGAGTTTCTCTGTAGTTTCGAGAACAAGAGGCGATAGCAATAGGCCTGTAATTATTGTCAGATAGAATTCTCTATACTTATTATATATATAATATATAATATATATATATATATATATATATATATATATATCAGATCATTAAATTTTTAAAATTACGTTGTTAAATTTTTTTAACACAAATTTATAACGAAATTTGATGTGCAGTAAAATTATTAGTTCACGTATCAGAAGATGTCATGTGAATGTGATGGTATATGCGATGTAAATAACAAAAAACTATATATTTAAAAGTAAACAATCAATTAAGCATGTGTTATGAGTGTATAAAAAGATCTGTATTTGATCAGATGAAAATAAGTCAGTTTCCCTTAAAAAAGAGAGAAATTAATTTATTTAAATTAAAATAATAAAACTTCATTTTATTTTTCATAATACAGATATTAAACAAAGAAATTGTTTTTGATTTAAAATATGGTTAACCTGATTTTGTTTTTTGTGATGTTCGCATTAGCTAACCACGAAGAGGTAATGTGGTATTAAATTATAATAATACTCTTTGAGGTATTTTAAGTTTTCATTTCTATTGTTTAAGGGCATGAGGTTCAAAATCGATTGTCAAATTCTGTTTTTGTTTGCTTTTGTCTCATCAGGGAAAGCGAGGATGAATCCTTTTTCAAATTTTATTTATTTATTTTAAATTTTTTTCCAAGGATGAGGGGGCACTCTGAAGGGGCCCCTTAAGTGGCAAGTGCCGTTCATTAAGGACGGTGAGACCCCATAAATGAGGTGTGAAACTTAAGGAAGGGAGGGCAGGGCCCCTCATAACGGAGGCGAATGCCTTCAGGGGGCCCCTCCAGGGGCAGGTTTCAAAGCATCCCAACTTCCTCTACCCAAACGAGGGGATACTACTCCTTTCAACTCATTACTTCATCTGAGGTAAACTATTCATTTTGTTATAAAATATCATAAGCTCACAACATCTACAACAGGAAGAGCCTATTCAAAAGGGACTAATCGTGCTACTGACAATGTTCCCCTACAATGTATCACAATGTAGGCCTATGCATCACTACTGAATTCCACAAACAGGGTTAAAATACAAAATGCTTGTATACACTATGCTATATGATCAGGGACGTAGCCAAGAATGTCCCAAGGGGGGCGGGCGAACTTGAGCTACGTTCGTCAGGTTCCGTGGTGAATCGGACGTGCCCATACAGTTAGGTTATTTGGGGGAGAGCTGGAAGCTCCCCCTGCGGGGTCCTGGGCGGAGCTCCGCAAGCCAGCGCATTTTAAACTTATTTTGTGTAAACACTGTCTGAAAATGTCAGTGCAACTGCCATTGTTGAACAGCCCCTATACAGCCATTCACATGAAATATGTACCCTTTCCAACAAAAGTTTGGATAGGACAGTCACAATGGTGCAATCTAAGCTATATTATGATGTAATTACTTGTATTTTCTGAAATTTGAAATCAGGTATTGATCCTGTAGTTTTCATATTTAACAAAGTAACTATTTTATTATTTTATTCACACATTTATTAATTTTATGCATACAATTATTTAGTGTATACTCGTTTAACAGTATAACATATCTATGAATAACGAAACTCTTACATATAAGGCAAGTCAAACGGATGCAGAAACAGCTAGATCAGTTGAGACAGAAGAAACGCACATCTGTTTAACATATATAAAATTTTAAAGAGGATAATCGCATGGAAAAATAATTTGGGGGCTACTTGAGAAAAAAATATGCACTTTATCAAATACGCAATTACTTTACTAAATCAAAATCGAATACTTTAGTAAATACGCAATTTACATATAGGTACGCCACAAAATCACATTACTGCCCACCGTCCGTTTTATTCAATTAACAAATTGAGACGTCTCGCTTTTTTTCGCAAATCTATCCAATATTTCGGACGCATCATCTAGAGTTTGCTTGTCTCTCTCCATGGCGATTAAAACTAATCCTGTCAACCGATCTTCACTTATTCTATTTCGTTAAATGTTATAGTTTGGCGGTGAACCTTGGTTGTAATTACTGCAGAATTTTTTGCTGGACTTTCCAAGGGGGGGGGCGACCGCCTCCGTCGCCCTCCCCCACCTTGGCTACGTCCCTGTATATGATTTTGGTAGAAATAGCATATGTAATTTATCAAAAGAATTTTCTAAAACAATTCCTATATTTCGAATAAACAAGGGAAATTTTCGATAACCTGACTTTTGCTTAATTTAGGTTTCATACAGAGTATACATACAGCAAACAAAATAAACTCAATTAGTCCGAATCAACCAGGTATAAGTTACCGTTTTTAATCATTATTTTTCGACTTGGGACAAACATCTTAAGCTTGCTCTTATCTACTTTAAAATTATACACATATGATGGTCATGTGTCAGTTTGATATCCTTAAACATAAACTCCAATAGAAACTTACCTTAAGCTTGACTTAACTTCCGGTCTAAAAATAATCTTAAAAACTACCCACTAGATACTTGAAAATTTTGTTACTTAATTAATCTTTTACAGTTCGTTACTATATACATATATATATACCTAGAAATGCAATCGTCACATATACGTTCCCAATTTTAGACCTACCATATAAAAATGCATGTCACAATTTCATTACAACTAAAATAATTTAATTTCATATATGTAAGTGTGAAACTTATTTATTAATTATTATTATCACAATTATTATTAATGCCGAAAACGTAAAACAAAAAAAATTTCAAATACAAAATAGTTAGGCTGTATAAAGAGCAATAAAAGGTGAAGACAAAAAAAAAATGAGCAATCGGACGGACGGGATTTCTAAATTTTAATAAGTCCCTCTCCACGACTGAAGAAAACGAGATTACTTGGCCTCCGCCCCAGCCGCTATGGGGGGGGGGGGAAAGTAACTCAAGACTTTGACTAAAATAAAAATGAGTCGAAACAGTTGGAACAGAGTCTTTGACCCCGTTAAGTGTTTGAAAATGGTGCGCGACATCTTGAATTACAGATTAAACGAACTTTTAAGGAATGGGAATCGGAATGGGGCACACCCAAAGGGCGTTTACCGCTTACCACTGAGGTACACAATTCATTTTACTATTTAATTTAACGAAAGACATATTACTAATTTTATAAATACTATAAAACGGGTAGCAATTTATTTGGCCGAAATATAAGGCGTGTACAAAGGATGTGAGAATACCCTTTTAATTTAATAGGGAAATCGCTGGCACCAAAATGTAGTGAACAATTCAACCGTTTTTCGTTATTAACTTTACTTTATAAGTTTCCTTTTATCATTGCCCTTTCTTCTCTTTACACTCACTCCGTTGTAGTAGACCGCTTGGGCCAGTGGGCGCCATTAAAATTTCGAACAATAAAGGGACCGGGGATAAATTACACACTATTATGCCTATATACTGACTTTTTATTTACGTCGAAACAATTGAACAAATGGGGTAAAGCGAGTGCGGACCCATCGTTAACCTTTTATCGCGGAGAGAGACAATTAACTTTTTTAAATTAACAATAACATAGTAATAACGAAAACCACCTAACTAGGACACACCCGTCCGAGGACTGAATTGGGGCATCCTTCTTTATCTCGGCCCATTTCAGATGTTGCCAACTAGTATTTTATATTCTTAATTTCAAACAAAACATTATTAATTTAATTTTATTTCTTATTAAATATCATTATCTTTATTAAATGAAACATTATTAAATTCGTATAAACAAAACATTAAATTCTTATTAGACATTGTTATCTTTATTAAAAAATACCAATACACGACATTAACTCAATGGTGCCTGGAATAACATTTGACTGTTATGTGTAAGAATATAATGAAGTGATTAGTTCAAAGCCACAGAAGCAGTGAAGTTGAGTCTTTCTTAAGTAATAAGTGAACATGAGAGCTTTGTAATATTCATGGATAACCCATGAAGAGATATTAGACGTACACAAATGCATTTTGAATTACTTATTATAATAAAAGATTGATGCTCATGCATTTTGTCTTTAATTCCTGTTTTACCATATACTGTACTTATTACAAAAAGGTCATAAAAATATCATTCAGGACTAACAGTTTTATAATAAATACAATACATATACTTAATGTGGTAGCTACTTAGAAAATAAATAATTTTTCTTTCTGGTTGACTAAATCATGCCAGTAGTATGGGCTAAAAATGGACGAGTGCAATGCAATTGCAAATGTTGATCAGTGTTGCAAGAGTGCCACCCCACCCCCTTTGTTGCAAGGCACCCATAGTGCCAATCCCCTTCCCCCTTGTTGCATGGTACTCCCTAAATGAGGGGGTTGCTGCAAGAGCAACAAGGGGTAAGGCAACTTGGAGGCGGAGTTATCCCCCAAGTTGCAATGAACCCCCGCTAGGGGAGACCTCTTTGGGGGATAAGGTGGGACAGCCTCACATCCAAAGGGGTATACCTAACCTAAGAGAGAGGAGAGGTGTTCGCTTGACAGGAGCCAAGCGCATATTAAGACTTCAGCCGAGCGGCCGTTGCCTTATAGGGCCCCTAATCAGCCAGTCGACTTAATCAGC
Source organism: Bathynomus jamesi (assembly GCA_023014485.1). Taxonomy (NCBI): domain Eukaryota; kingdom Metazoa; phylum Arthropoda; class Malacostraca; order Isopoda; family Cirolanidae; genus Bathynomus; species Bathynomus jamesi. Next base: position 74,930 of record JAJOZX010000304.1, read on the forward strand.
CAGTGCCTCCAGGCATCATTAGCCAGTTGGCACAGTGTATACTTCGTTTGGCACGTACACACCCGTCTATACGCCCATGAAATATTACGATTATATGCGTCGGGCTCTGGCGACCGCGTTAAACTGTAGGTCTAAGATGGAGTGTAGGCGGGCTCGAGACCCGGCGGCGGCGCGTCCTTCCACGGTTGCTAGCCAGGGTGACATAATGATCCGTGTTAAAACGTAGGTCTAAGGTGGAGTATAAACATCCTTCCACTGGTCGTAGGGGCAACCAGGGGATCCCGTTATTGCAACACTCGATCATGTTGTTTCTCTCTTTGTTTATTTCCCTCTCTCTCTCCCTCATATATATATATATATATATATATATATATACACTTTCCCGTTTAAAAGTAGTTCTAAGGTGGAGTGTAAAGCTGAACCTTCACCAGAATGAACAATTCGGACGGACAGCAAAGGCGAGCCTTTATATGTACATTTCCGGAAAAAGTTCATCTAAAAATCCGTGTAAACATCTTTCTACGTTTCTCTCTCTCTCTCATATATATATATATATATATATATATATTCCCGTTTAAAAGTAGGTCTAAGGTGGAGTGTAAAGCTTGATCTTCACCAGAATGAACAATTCGGACGGAAAGCAGAGGCGTGCCTATATAAAAGAAGGAAATGAAGAAAGGTGAAAGCGATATAAGCAAACATCTAATTAAACGATGTAATTAGTTGAACAATAGAAGGGCATAAATATGTATGGAAAATAATATATATATATATATATACAGGGTGGGCCGTAAGTTTCCATACATAGGAAAAATAAACATTTTTTTATGGACAACCATTTTTATTTATATAATATGCTCTACATGGTTGCCATTGTTTTGAAAACACATTTCAATACGTGTTCCCCACTGTTGATGAACACGCATTAGCACAGTTGACGTTATGCTTGTAATTGCGTTGGTGATACGTTCCTTTAGATGATTTATGTCTCGTATCTTTTCCTGATACACCATGGCCTTCAAGTGCCCCCAAAGATAGAAATCAAGGGGGGTGAGATCTGGGGATCTGGGAGGCCACTCCACAGGACCACGCCGACCAATCCAAGCATCCGGAAACTGCTGCTGATCCAAATACCGACGCACGTGAAGACCATAATGAGGTGGAGCTCCATCTTGCTGGAAGTAAACTGGGAAGTTACCTTCCTCGTTTAGCAGGGATGGGAAAATCTCTTCTTGCAACATGTTAAGATACCTTTCGGCATTAAGATTTCCACTGACAAAAATTGGTCCAATAATTCTGTCACCCCATATCCCGGCCCACACCATCACTTTACCGGCACCTTGCATCTTCGTCGGACTCAGCCAGTTAGGGTTAGCATTACTCCAGTAACGTATGTTTTGCCGATTAACCTCTCCATTGACGTAAAAATTTGCTTCATCAGTAAACAAGATCTTAGTTGAAAAGTTTGCATCCTCGTTCACTTTGGTTAATGCCCATTCACAGAATTCCATCCGTCTATCCGGGTCGTCTTCACTCAAATGCTGTGCCATATGCAATTTGTATGGATGCCATTTGTTTGCTTTCAAAATGCGCCTGATACTCGATCTGCTGACACCACTTTCTGCAGACAACCGTCGTGTACTTTTTCTGGGACTCCGTGTAAGCGCTGTAAGTATCGTAGCTGTTGTGTCTTCATCGGTGGCTGTACGTCTTGGACCACTTCGCGGTTGATCTGCAACATTTCCAGTTTTCTGAAACTTGTTAATAAGTTTTTCCACAGTGTCGTGTGTGATGTTCGTTCCATGTTGTCTGTTAAAGTTCATTGCAACCATGCGACTGCTTCCCGACCCAGCCATCAGTATGATTTCAATTCGTTGCTCTTTCGTCAAACGCATATTCTTAGGGTATCTGAAACATAAAAACAAACGTTTAATTTTTCCTATGTATGGAAACTTACGGCCCACCCTATATATATATTATATATATATATATATATATATATATATATATATATATATATATATATATAAGCACACCGGACAAAAAATTAGTCACCCCTCTCAGAATGTACCTAATAACGTGTGACGGCGCCTCTGGCCTTGATAACCGCACGAATCCGGCGAGTTTAGTATGCGGAGGTACGCCTGCTGGTTCAAATTCATCGTCACTGGAACGAGAGGGCCCATTTCGTGGTACGAAAAACATCCCCAGAACATCACGGAACCACCTCCAGCCTGAACAACACCTTCGACGCATTCAGGATTAAAGGCTTCATTGGACCTGCGATGTACTCGTCGCCTCCCATCATTGGAGAACAAACAAAAACGGGACTCATCGGACCAAATTACACGTTTCCAATCTGCCGCAGTCCAGTTTTTGTGCCTCTGAGCCCATTTATAACGTGCCAATTTGTGACTTGCTGTTAACAGCGGCCTCTTCCGTGGTACCCTGCTCCAGATGTCCATCGCATGCAGTTCTCGTCGCAATGTCCGTTCGGAAATTGGTCGCTGGAGAACCTCATTGGTTTCTTGGAGCAATTGTTCTCTGGTTTGAAAACGATTTGCAGTTACTAGACGAGAAACATGGCGGCGGTCCCTATTGTCGAGAATTGTTTTCCGGCCACAGTTACGCCGTCGATTTTCAGTTGATTGCGAACTACACCACTCTTTGTAAACTCGCTGGACAGTACGCGTTGACACACCAACAAATTGGGCTACTTCAGACATTTTGTGTCCTTGGGCTCTGCCAAACACGATGGCTCCTTTTTGCCACTGAGTAACGTCTGCCTCACGACCCATTTTGCAGACTATATCCAACACACACTTTATTCTTCACCACCTCACGAAACAGATCTGATCCTGTGTGCTACGTCACCGCTACTTGTCACTTACCAATGCTACATCAGCGCCCTCTGTGTGACCTTGAACTTCCTACTATCGGTGCTATTAGGGGTGACTAATTTTTTGTCCGGTGTGCTTATATATATAATTATATTGAACATCATTCTGAAAATTGCGGAGTTTGGCGGAAGCGATAGATAATTTCGATTTAAAATTCCGATAAACTTCTTTCCGCAGGAGTTTATTTCGAGATCATAAACATTAAAACTTCATCAGCAATTGACTCGTCGTTTATTGTATCTCTCAAACATACGCGAATTGTACCAAATATATCTCTGCTAATCAGTTTTTCTTGTCTTTCTACAAAAAAAATAAAAAATTTAATTATGGGACTATAAACACCCTACCATTCTGAACTTTTCCCATATATATATACACACACACACACACACACATGTTTAATTCTTTATTGCCGCTTCTCTGGTTTCCAATATTCGAGATAAGGATTTTACAGCGGCAGCCTTCATGGGTAATTAAATATCTTCCACTTTTATGTTTCAAGGCACCATAAATAGTAGTTTAGCGTTTCTCTCAAACATACGCGAATTGTTCAGAATATATCTTCCAATATCACGAAAACCCTTCCTTTCCCGACAAACGAGAATGTACAGGTGAGCATCATGCACCATAAAACGTTTCACATTCCAACCTCAACTCTTTCTCTCTCTCTCTCTCTCTCTTCTCTCTCTCTCTCTCTCTCTCTCGGTCGAATACAAGATCAAAAAACAAAGCATTTCTCGTCTCTCTACGAATGGGGATATCTGACACGCCCCAGATTTTACGGGGCAACCAATCACAGCCCTGTGGGCAGATCCCAGGACCTCTTTTTGGCCGCTATGTAGGCCTACGTGTCAAACCCGGCCCAAAATTCACCAATAGCCAATAGGAAGCTAACGATTGTGTTTTGTGGGTTGGTCACAAGCCGCCTTTATAAAAGGGAGCAGTTCATTTCAGAGCCTCAGTTCGTATGTTTTTTCGCTTAATGCTTTTCAAATATACACTATGAGTCAGTTATCGCTCCACAATTCTCCTGAGTTGATTGAAGATCAAGACTTTTACGCTCACGAAACGCTTCTAATTTGCAGAGCTAAAGATCGGGGGGAACTTTTATCTACCCTGATTGTTACGGAAAATTGTGACGAAATGCAAGAACCGTTCAATGAAGACGCTGTTAAAATGTAAGTAACTTATAAGTGTCTAACCTAGCTTTATTCTGAGTTTTCCTATAAAGAAAAATTAATCCCAGGACCCTTTCTCGTTTATAACAATATAACCCAACCGTAAAAGGCCGCAATAAACGCGTTTTCAAAAATATTTTAATTCTCTATTTCCTTCGGGTTATTTCGGCATATATATATTATATATATATATATATGGTATGTTTTTGTTTGTATATTTCTTGTACAGGTACGATTTTAGAAATATTAAAAACTTACAATAGAAATATTAAAAACTATTAAGATTTAGCTGCTGGTTCGAGACCCGTTGCAGGCAGACGGAACATAGCACATCCATCTAATCTTACTTTTGAAAACTGTTAGGATATCTGGTTATGGTTACAATTTGCTTTTAGTCTATCCTAGCCTTATTCTGAATTTTTCCACAACGTAAAAATGAACCCCTTTATGCGTTTAATTATTGCCTGTTTCCATCGTGATTATTTCAGCATATATATATATATATATACAAAGCATATATATATATATATATATATATATATATATATATATATATATATATATATATATATGGTGGAGCTTTAATAATATTTTTCTCGATAATTCAGCACCGCCTTAGGATTTTTAAATTACAAAAACTTTTAAGAATTACCTGTCTTTTTATTATAATTTTTTAAATTCGTGGTATTTCTCTTGTAGCTCTTTCTTTTTACTTAACCTTATAAGACCAATGCGGAACTTGATCGTGTTATAGCTACTTTTAATGAAAGGGGAATAAATGATATGGATGCTTCTCCGCACAGCCAACCCAGTGACCTGAATACAGAAATCGAGGTATTGGCTCACATCCGGTCCAGCGAGTGTCAGATCATCGAGGAACTAATGTAAGTATTTTGAGGTTAAGAACAAAACACATTGTATTTTCATTTATTAAATGGCAGAAAACATGTACAAAGCGGAACCAGTGTCCGTTAAATAAGTCTTAATGGCTACATTTCACAGTTACAAATGTACATACAACTTTACACAATAGATATACACCTTTACACAATACAGTGGGTGCTAACATATGGGAACCTTTTTTTATCTGTCTGCATACACTTTTATCATTCATCTCTGTGTCGCACAAATCGAATAATTTTTAAAAAATTATAAATCCCTAACCACGTGACATGTGCAGGAGAAGAAATGAAATGCAATACAAGTCGCACGTTTCGCTATAATATCCTTGAAAACGGTATGGGTTCCAAACAATCTCAGGTACATGTAACTGCGCACTAAACTCCACAATCACCGAATCATTCCAGGGCTGAAAGCCGAGTGAATCAAAATAGTACATTCTTTCCCTATTTTTAAAATAGATTGCAAACCAACGAATCCCTCACCCCCCGCACAATGTCGGTGTTAACGATAATCCCGTACCAGTTTCTCGGACTTGGCAGCTTCAGTATTTCATTTTATATTATATTCGTCGAGGCGTGGTCCTACATTCTAATTAATATCCTTTCAGGTAGGACTCCAACGGCCACGTTTTCTAGATGTTTCGAGGCCAACCCGGCGGGCACCGTGTATAGTTTGATCTGTACCCTGTTAATTGGGTATTTTACTGTGGCGTGTATTAAGTCTTTTTCAATTTCTATTTCTTTCGGGGAACTTAAATTCACTCGGCGTATACGCAAATACGTCTTAATAATGTGAATCACAACCGGTTTCGCGCCCTCTTCTTGATCAGACCCCAGATTTATGCAGATCTCAGGAATCGTGCGGGTAAGCTTCAACTTCATATACACCCCCGTTCATAAACAGTTTCTCCTGGAATGTGAAATCTGTATGAAGATGTCAAAAACATTCGTATATCTTTTTTTAGAATTTTAAATTTATCGTTTATTCCATTTTCATCTTTAGTATGGTAATGCCCCTCGCGGTTAAAAAGGTGTCCTTCGCTTCTTTTGAAAAGTTGAGGACATTTTCCAGATAGGCTCGTAGGTGGTAGTACCCCGTTCCCGCCAAGATGTTAACCTGGTTTAAATACACTTCACACTGCCTGAATATGGGGTGTAAAAAGTTGGTTTCAGGGTATGCAGAGTAGCTATCATCGCAGTCCGTTCCATCAGAATGGGCTATACGCAGTTTAGCGTACATGTGCATGCAGCTCGAGTCAAAAAAGTAAGGGCTGGGTATCACGAATTCTATAGGGGCACTGGGCGAACTAATTGTGTTTAATGGGTTAATTGTAATAAAGACGCTATGCTCAATAGAGACCTGAATGGGGGGCATATCAAAGAGGGACAGTTCCGATTTACAGCATTGTGTACTACACGGATGGATAAAACACGCTATAATGACACAGAAATAGTACCTCCTCCCTCGACAAGTATTAGTCAGCCAATGATTCGTTAAAACCTGTTTGTAACGCCTTCCGCCCTAGGTACCTGGCACCCCTCTTCAACAGTGGGAGAGCGGTGCGTAGTATGGGTGAAAAAATGGATCCAAGTCCACACCCACTCTGGTGTCTCACTCCTCGGTAGACTTTGAATGGTCTTCGAGTAATTATAAACGGCGAAATTGTAGTTTCACTGTTAAGCTCCCATCACCGAATGGGAAATTTTTTCCCTCAATCGTTCTTATATATATCGAGATGTGGTTAATAGATTAGTCGCAACAATCACATAATGGGGCTTGTCATATGTAATGCTCAAACTTTTCCCTCTATGGTTGGGGATGTGTGCAATGCGCAGCAGGCGCGACTGGGTGTCCCCAACAAATTGGTGCGTTACGATATTGCTGTAAATATAGCACATGTCTGGGGGCGAAGGGCTTTCACCCAATTTCTCCATCTTCAATTGATACATTAAGCTGGACAAGTCATGCTGTGCCTCGTGAAAGGTATCTCTTCAGAGAGCTGTGCTATATCGGCCCTCAGCAACAATTGTGAACAGCTCTTTATGGTTAATATTTCTACTAAGCGTTGACTTTAACTTCAATGTGCATGCAGGCGTTTCTATGCTTACGACTTCAAAAAGTAAATCGTTTGTCAGGTACGACTTTTCAAGACTCTTGTTTAACCCCGTCACAATGTCCATGGCTGTATCATAGTGCCCGATTCCTAGCGATACATTTGTGCTATAGTACCGTTCCTCACCGAACAGGACTGAACGCATAGTATTGTCTAAGATTATGCCAAATTTTTCGCACTCATCGATTCTTCTAAGGATCAGAAATATGATTTGCTCACTTTCAAGAGTTAAAAATTTGGTGGCTAACTGGAGTTCACCTAAGCCCACCTCATACGAATCACGCTCCAATTCAATGGGTCCGTGGAGTTCTGTTACAAAGTTGGCGAGGGTGTTGTTAGGATGTACAGAGAGAGAAGAAGAGGAAGGGAGTGTGACATAGAAGTGGCTAGGCGCCATGTTGCATACTAATTAAGCTTCATTATTGCAGCAGCTTTTATATAGGTGTTGAAGCTTTCTGGGTAACCCAGCCATTTCACCAGGTACATTTTTCTCTTTCCCAAACCTTTGCTGCCTAAATTTTTTTAAATTTTAAAAACACTTTCCTAAATTAAATATCACTTTCTGCAACTCCTCGCGGTAAAAGCCTGCAGCGATCTCTTCCCCATTCAAATCTTCAACATAATACATCATTATCTCACCTTTAGGTCTCATAGCACGAACTTTAAAAATCTCACGTGTCCATCCTTGCTCAAATCCCTTCGCGAATTTATTTCCCGAACGTGATAGCCTTACATAACACTGGTCTACAGCCAAAATGCTTCGAAAATAAAAGTAATCAATCTTTACTAATTTTGGGTTACTGAATACGAAAATGATACCTAACATTGCCAATTGGTTCTATTTATAAAGATATCAGGCAGCACCCTACTCACTGGACTGCATCTGTCGCGTAATATGTAGACGCCTGTGACACATCGACGCATTGACTCTAATGCGCATGAGCGGTTATATTTTTTTATTTTAATAAATTAATGTAAATATATACATATATACACAATAAAATGTAATTTTAAACTTATCTATTACATTATGTATTTGTAAATTATTTATTAAAAAATAGATTGGATCATCTTAACATATTGCTTCCCATAATGTTTTTGATATTAATATAAATGGAATACTAACCTAACTTGACCTTACCTAATTTAAAATTATTAAAATGCAATATAATTACATTAATTTATTAAAAAGAAAAACAAATATAACGACGCGCATGCGCAGTAGAGTCAAGGCGTCGATGTGTCAAAGGCGTCTACATATTACGCCACAGCATCAGTTCATTCGCGGAAGTCATAGAGTGCACCCTTGTCAAACTCTTTTTAGTGTTTGCTTTGGAAACTGAATTTTTTTCAGCCTAATTTGAACAAAGATGCCTCGTAATTGCGTGAACAGTGTACATAACTTCTGTTATGTTTGTGGAGAATTGACAAAAACATGCTATAACCGCCGTGATTAGGAAAGCCTATCACCTTTATTTTGGCTGTAAGATTGGAGATCAGGACAAGAGCTAAGCCCCACACATATGCTGCAATACTTGTCGAACAAACGTTCGCCAGTGGTTGAATCGGAAAAGGAAATCTATGTCAATGGTGTGGAGGGAACCAACAGATCATGTCAGCAATTGTTACTTCTGCATGGTGCCTTCAGTCAAGAAAGGTATTTGCAAGAAGAAAAAGTGGATTTTACAATATCCGAATATACCCTCTGCTATACGTCCGGTACCTCACGACGAAGGACTACCCGTTCCTGAGCCCCCTTATTCATTCTCCCTGGAGTCAGAGGACGAGGAGAATGAAGGAACCTGCGAAACTTGTGAGCCTTCAACTTCACAAGACCCTGAATTTGTTTATAACTTGACATCTTCTAAACCGCACATGATAACTCAGAATGAATTAAACGACATTATCAGAGATTTAGAACTGCCAAAGAGTAAGGCAGAGCTGTTGGGCTCCAGATTGCAGCAGTGGAATCTCCTCGCTGAAAATATTAGAGTGTGTAAGTTTCGTGACCGTCAAAAAGATTTTGTCCCATTCTTCATCATGAAGGTGACCTTGTAGCTTGCAACGACATCGATGGTCTGATGGCAGCTCTCAACATTATTCACACTCTTGATGAGTGGAGACTGTTCATTGATTCATCGAAGTTGAGTCTAAAAGCTGTTTTGTTGCATGTTGGCAACTAGTCAAGACAATTTATAGTTAGACCTGGGCAAAATTGCTTCAGAAGCTTTCTAAACTGTTTCCAGCTCAGGAACCATTGCCGAATAACATATCCAAAATCCGACAAAATTGGACCGCTGGAACACCCCCAAAAATGAAATTCAAAATGGCGGACTGGATGTTTCCTACGAAAAAAAAAATATATATAATTTACGCTTTTATTTATAGATACATTTGATGCTTTTTCTTTCAGTTGTAATGTTTTAAATAATTCAACAATATACAACACAACCAGTTATTACCCAAATATAATGTTATATAGCTTTTTACAGATTTTTATAATCAATAATACAACAATTATTTTTTTCCCAGTTTCAAGTTATGTTCATTAAAGAAGAAGTGATACCTGGTCACAAACATACAGAAATTAATCCTCTTCATCACTATCATCGGATAGATTACCGGTACTTGGGTTGTTATCGCAACCACTGATTTGGCACTCGCCACAAGCGGCTGAACAGGCATTCCATTACGCTTGCATCCACATCTTGAAGTAGCACATTTCGTCTTGCAGGAGCAGCGGATCATGTTGAGTAGATAATTTGGAGCTGGTGGCTTGTCGCAGGCTGTAGGGTAGTAGGAATTATTCTTTACATACCAACCCCACTGTTCTGCATCGATCTTCGCTTCTGTAGACTTCCAGATTAGTATTTGAATGTATGTGCGAAAGCTGTGGTACTTTGTGGACGCATCGGTAGGTGGCAAACGTTCGGGTGTAACAAAAGATTTAGCTGTAGCTACCTTTTCAACTAACATTCGATGACGTAGTGCGTTAGTGGATTCAAGTTTTGCAGCCATACAACAGAAGCATTGCCTTTCTTCCAGCGGCTTCAATGTCAGAGTGTTGGCAACAATCAGAACAGAATGTATTTGCAACTGAACGGAGTTCAGCCACCTTCATCAGTGTGACGAATGCTTTGGCTTTACCGATCGAAAAAATTCTGGATGTGCTATCACAGCCCGTGAAAGCATGCACAAACAGGAGATATTTGCAGATGTCATTGCCTAACAATGATTGAATGCTGAGAATATCATACACAGGATTAGGAGATGGTCCCCGTCTTATATCGCTGCGATAGTACAACTTGAAACCACTGTCCTTGGCATGGTACAGAAGGAGAATCAGCAAGTCGGTGTCTTCCCCTATTACTGTTGTAGTTGCATTTTCTGATGAGGAAACTGCTGCACGAACGATGTCCACATCAGCATCCCCATCTGCGTTGTGAACAGTACACCCGTGCTTCTTCAACATCTCACCTACGAGGGAAATAAATGTTTGCTTGTTGTTTTCATTAGCCAAGAAGTGTTCCTTCTGGCCAACAAACTTCATGCTTGGACTGAGATTTACATTTCTGCTTGTCTTGGTGCTGCGTCTTCTGTGGGTCATGTCCTTGATCGTAGGAGAGCTGCTGTAGCCATCAAAAACAATGATTGCTTTTCAATATGTTTTCAGAGTGAAATCGGCATATGAGTTGGCGATGCTGTCATACTGTATGTTTCATCTTGACGCCAGGAAACACGATGTAGTAGAGATCCACCATCCAATACGTACTGGTCTGTGCACTGAATTTCTTGAACTTCTTCCATGCGTAAAGTGTCAGTGTATTTGATTATTGCATGAGCAAGCTGAGAATTATCGGGTTTCCTCAAGATACTTCGTGATTCGAACAATGCAGGAGGATATGCACACAGTTCGTAACACATGACATCTTCAAGATTCATGTCTCCGCCAGTGGCAATAGTCATCATTCTCTGAAACAGTAGTGCAGGATCTACTTCTATATCTGAAGCATTAGTGATCACAACGGCAGAAGCAGATCCTAGTGTTTTCACTTTGTCAGATCTTTTGGCAGAATATGTAAAGGCTTGTTTCCCAATCATTTTTACGACAATGTTCGTACCGATTGAATGCAATTGATGAACGTTAACTCCAGGATCAGCAGTTAGCCCTGTTACAATGTTGCAGAGATCTGAGGTAGAATGGAATGGGGATAAGGATTCCAGACGTTCAAGTACTTTCTTCATGTCATTACTGTCCCTGATTTGTCTACTTCCCCTCATTTCCTTGTGCTGTTCACTACTTTCCAACAAAACTCTGGTGTATTCCTGCATTGCTAAGTTATAAGTGGAACACAGAGGCATAGAAAAGAGCCACGTTGTCCTTTGGATGTCTGTAAATCCACTTCCGCGTGTCAGTCCGCCTCTGCTTTTCAGGGAACGCATTAGTACTTGTTCTATCACCAGGTCTGTGCCGAGTCCGGCCCATAATCTGTCGCTTCTTACCACAAACTTACCTTCTGGAACATTTTGTTAACGGCTGGATTTTCAGAAGGCAAACTTAACATTTTCTGCAGGTACAGGTATATCGATTTCAGGTAATTGTGATGTCCGGCTGCTGCAATTATGGGGATGGTCTCCAGCATAGCATAGCTTGCAAGTGCAAATCCCACGAGCCGGTTCTGTCTGCTGTTATCAAGGAACGTGCAATGTTGATCATTCGCTGATATTCCAACCAGAGTTGACTTGTTTGCGAAGTAGATTGTAGGTCAGTTTTCTTCGCATCCAAAGTGGTAGCAATCTGAGACAATGCATTCGAAGATTCCACATCCTCAACTGATTGTTTGGCGGTCATAACATCGTCGAGCAGGTCACAAGCTTCCTTATGGAGGTCATGAGGAGTTCCATCTTCATTACGAGGGAAAACGTCTGCGACTAGTAAGGTACTAAGAGCTGCATCTACTATCATATGACCACGTAACGCTCTTGAAACAGCTTTTCCAGACATCATGTGTTGCACGGCATTTGGTCCGTATATTTCTTGAAGTACTTCAGACAATCTTGAACCATTCATAAGAGTACCGACTGCTCCCAAAAGATTCATCAGAGTGTGAAATGATCCCAGCATTAAAACAATGTCCTGCAGGTCTCTCTGTTCATTGATGATTTGGGAAGCTTTCCAGAACAAAGGCTGATCAAAGGTAATAATGCATGGGACTTTTTGATCGCGTGCTATCTTGCTCAAATATAGTAATGTCGAAAATATGCAGGTCATGTCAGTTGGCGACATATCTATGATGGGAAGGAACGTGATCGACGCCACACCTGGATGTGAGACACTTGATCCACCGTGAATTGCCTGCATTGTTCCGGACCAACTTGGACCTGATCTTTCTGCTGAAGATATCTGCCAGAGAAGACTAAGTCGACTTATGGTGGCAGTGGGTACTGGAAGTTCGCGGAATGAGATGTCCCTCAACATGCTTCTCGCGTGTCTATATTTCCTAATGTCAACGGTTGCAATCTTCTTAATGTCATTGTCACCAACATTACGCCTGTGAATAGAAGGGTGGATCTTGATCTTCGGAGTTATTGCGGCAATCATACCCATTCCATGAAAGGTATTCTTCCCATCCAAAGTGCAGACATCATGATCGACGTTATCTGCTGCTAGAAGGACTGCAGTGTTTTCATCAACAGTAAAAGAGCCAGACCCACTTGCCAGCGCCGCGTTTCTTTCGAATCTTGTTACTTCTGCATACGACGAACAGTAACCCAGCTGATGGAGAACGTCAATAAGGTACCTTGACCTAAAGTTGTGGTGTAGCTGAACCGACAAACCGATCTGTAGTGGACATAGTAATCCTCTAGGACGGGTTGCTTGCATAATGCTCTGCCCAATTGCACCTATTTTTCTTGAAGCATCCTGTCCCGCAAATGCTTTTGATAATAGCAATTTCAGACTGTTTGGAATGTAATCAAGAGCACTTTCTGCAGTGATGTCATTTGGAGATGGATACACATCTTTTCTAGGCGAGTCGACAGACTTGATATCACTTCTGATTATTTTTGCAGCAGCTTCTACTAGGTAAATCTTCTGTAGCTCTATATCTATATCACATTCTTTCGACTTTTTGTGATAATCTATAAGAATTTCATTAGCTGTTTCTCGTAGTGTTACTACATCTTCCGTCCCACTTTCACCTGATATTATGATCTTGTCTCCTTAACGTTCTAAAAGCTTTCTCTTCATGTGCCTGCGTTCGTAGACAGAGCTCTGACTTCCTTGAAGATATTCCTCCATTTTGGAAATTAGGTCTCCAATCAACAGTTGTTCATCATCATTCTCTTCCAGGTAAGCACAGGTCTGAAGGAATGCTTGGTGTTGCTCTTCATTAGTTGGTCTCCCTTTCTTCGAATCATGATCGTCGGAGGAGTATGCGCGAGGAATGTTTTTTCCACTTCGAAAATTTACGCTGCAGGTGTGATGGTAGACACAATCTGCTGCAGGAAGATCACGAAGATAATACTCCAGACGGTCTTTTACATTAAACGACCATTCATCGCAGCGGCTTTCACAGCACCTTTTTATGGTTTCGGAGAACTCTGTAGTTCTTATTTTGACATGCTCTGATTTTGGTTTGTGTTTGGAAAAAAAGTCCACAAAGGTATCACAAAACAAACAGTGAGTAGCACTGGAAAATGCGTATTCATGAAAACGAGCACTTTTCCTTGGTATTGCCTCGGCTGCGGTCTGTCGCTTCTTTATTTCAATGGTCTTTTTATCCGTAAACCTTTTCCTACATACAACGTGAACACTTATTCCAGCTGTTGCAACAACATCGCTTCCACGGCTGCGGCTGGATGCATTTATACCATCTGCTCCTTTTTGCGAGATGTGAACCACTTCCTGTCCGCTGTCCAATTTCTCCTTACAAATCACGCACAATTCTTCAGGGGTCTGCATTCTTGAAGGCGGACGCACACCGAGTCAGCCGTAAACCGAGTCAGTCTGAAACAGAAAACACAAATTAATAAACTGTGTTGCAGTATTTAAAAGGAGTACATAATAACAGTTTTAAAGAAAATGACAAGCACAAATACGCAGATTTGATAGTGGGTAGTAGGAATTAAAGAGTTGTATATAATATAAGTTTATAAAGATGTAGCAATGTCCATTCTCACATACACTCCATACAGTATATTTTATTTACATTACGTGACGTCATAGTTTAATACTAGCCGCCTAATCAATTTTTAGTGTCATATAGGTTAATTTAGAAACGAAAATGTGTTTAAAAACATTTTACTGATCAAGAAAAACGTCATAACTCTCTCTACAAAGCGAAATTAAAATTTATTGTATTTCGTAGGAAACTGCCAGTCCGCCATTTTGAATTTCATTTTTGGGGGTGTTGCCAGGGTCCAATTTTGTCGGATTTTGGATATGTTATTCTGCAATGGTTCCTGAGCTGGAAACAGTTTAGAAAGCTTCTGAAGCAATTTTGCCCAGGTTGAAGCTATTTTTGCTCTAGATTGCCTGGACTAAACGTATTGCCATCAATTCCAGTTGGTCATGCAGTCCACATGAAGGAAACATATGACAACATGAAGCAACTTTTGAACTGCATAAACTAAGACAAATATCAATGGCAGGTTTGTGGTGACTTGAAAGTTGTTGCTATCGTGCTTGGACTGCAGCCGGGCTGCACTAAATATTGCTGTTTTCTGTGTGAAAAGGATAGTCAGGCTAGGACTTCCCATTACATCAAGAAGGATTGGCCACTTCGACACTCATTGGAACCTGGAACAAAAAATGTTCAATATCCTCCACTTGTAGAATCGAGCAAGATTTTGTTACCACCCTTACACATCAAACTGGGCGTCATGGAAAATTTTGATAAGGCTATGGATAAAACTGGGGCAGCTTTTAAGTACCTCGGTGGTAAATTCCCAAAGCTCAGTGAAGCACAAATCAAGGAGGGTGTATTTGTTGGTCCACAGATCCGCGAGCTTCTTAGAGATGAGGAGTTCGACCGTATCTTAGGTGGTGAGGAGAAGACAGCGTGGAATGCTTTCCGGTTAGTAGTAACCAATTTTCTCGGAAATACCAAAGCTGACAATTACAGGGAGCTGGTGGAAAACCTGCTGTTGTCCTATCAAAAAATGGGCTGCAATATGTCTTTAAAGATACATTTCCTCCATTCGCACCTGGAATTTTTTACGGCCAACTGCAGAGCAGTCAGCGATGAACATGGTGAACGTTTCCACCAGTATATCTCAGCGATGGAGAAACGCTACAAGGGGAAATGGAGTTCATCATTGTTAGCAGACTATTGCTGAACAATAAAAAGAGATGCTCCAGAAGTTGAATACAAGAGATAAGCAAAGAAGCGACGGGTTGAATCAATATAAGTGACTGCAATATACAGGTATGTTACTAATATATGGTATACATATACGCAAAATGTGTAACTTAAATTTTCTTGGAAACTGTAGCCAATCGACTGTTTTTATGGTCATATTCGTTTTCAGCACCTCAAAATCCATAATAGGAAATACATTTTATCTCCGAAGCACAAACTTTTTCAAAATTTGTAGACCAGTGTAATCATTGATTTTGAAATGTGTAGAGTGTGGTGGCAGTGTTCCATCTCTTCTCACCTCTGGCAGCGCACCTCTTTCTAAAACTTTGTTAGGCGTTGTGCCAATCGTACGATGGTGTGAACGGCTGCATTATGAAGCCAATAAACCGAGAACATTTATATATCTGTATGTGTTTTTATGTGTAAAATAGCGATGCATGCGCTCCTTTATAGTACGTTGAACTCTTTCAGCTAAAGAGGCCTTATGTATAGAACTGCTAGTGTAGTAACTGATATTAAACTCTGTCAGCATGTTCTGGAAAGCACGACCTATAAATTCTTTCCCCATATCCGTACAAAAATAGACAGGAACCCTTTCTTCTTTTAACATCAACGTTTTGGTCGCTTTAGCAACTGTTTTAGACGATTTATTTTTCAGGGGAATTAGCCACAGATATCTAGATAATACATCTATTATGAATAGGATGTAGCAGTATCCGTCATTATACACTGAATATCTTTGCATGTCTGTTAAATCCGCTTGCCAAATAGAGTCAATCGAAGCCGCGGTTGCCTTGGCCGTTTTAAACCTTTTTCTCACAGGCTTATGAAGTGTATAAGCATCTTGTTCCCGAAAAAAACGCTCAACATCTTTTTTCCTTACACCGTAAACACCTCTATACAGTCTATTAACGCCACCATAGGAGGCGGGGTTAGAAATGTCATAATAGCGTTTACTTAATATGTTAGCCATTTGCGTATTTTAGAGACATGTGGATAAAGTTGGCCGTTTTTCTCTTCTTTCTCCTCTACAGAAACGCTGCTGCTGGGGGCGATGGCGTACTCGGTTGTGACAAATGCGAGACATGATCCAAGTCTTTCAACCTATTCAGATTACACTAGGCAACAAAGATTTTGTTACAGAAGACCAAATAGGTGCTCCTAGCTAATTTCGGTATGCTGATTTCAAATCTATAATTAGATTTTTTCTATCACGTCTAGATTTTGTGTAAAATGCAAATCACTTTTAGTAAAATTTTCTACCACGTCCAGATTTTGGTTTCAATCGGCTTAATGCCAGTAATATGAAACTTGCTTTTCAAGGTTAAAGCAATTTTTTTTGCCAACTATATACAAATTCGAACAATTTTGATAAATAAAATTTATCCCGAGTTGGCAACACTGAGTCAAGAGCATAGTAACGGGCAACGGCCCAACGGTCAGTCGCTACGTGACAGTCAAGCAGAACGGTTGTTGAAGCTCTCTGCTGATGAGCAAGTGACAGGTTGTGGTTACTTGTGTGTTTTTATAGCATTTGTTTTGTACTACGGTGTGTATTTCTTTTTATTTTGCACATCGTAATAATTACTTTCTACGTTTTTTCAGATATTGTATGGTAATTCAAAATGGCATCAAATAGACGTGCTTGTGTAAATCACCCAGACAACTTCTGCTTTGTCTGTGGACAATATAAACCTAAGCCACAACGTAGAAACATAACAACAAAGATTAAACTTGCGTACAAGTGTTATTTTGACTGTAAGTTAGGAGACCAACAGAGGGACTGGGCACCACATATTTGCTGTGCACAGTGCAATGCAATGTTAATAGCTTGGATGAATGGTAAAAGAAAAGCTATGCCGTTCTCAGTCCCCATGGTTTGGCGTGAGCCAAAAAATCACTTCAATGATTGTTATTTTTGTTTGACAAAGATTGCTGGTTTCACAAAGAAAAACAAATCAAAGATCACGTACCCAAACTGCGAATCAGCAATGAAACCAGTACCACATGATGAAACAAATCCACCACCAGTTCCACCAGCAACGATAACAGACAGCAGTTCATCTGAAGATTCTGCTAGTGATATAGAAACAAGGAAAGATGGCATATATGTTCCAGATGCAAATATTTCCCCACATTTGTTAAGTCAAGCGGAGTTAAATGACTTAGTGCGCGATTTGGAATTACCAAAAGAAAAGGCAGAGTTGCTTGGTTTAAGACTTCAAGAATTTAATCTTCTCCAACCAAACACCAAAGTTTCCCATTTCCGCCATCGCCATTTGCAGTTTTCATCATTTTACTTACAGGAAGAAAACGTTTGTTTCTGCCACGATATCAGTGGTCTGATGCAAGGGATTGGCTGTCGCTATGATCCAAAAGAATGGAGACTGTTCATTGACTCTAGTAAAGCTAGCCTTAAAGCTGTATTACTGCACAACGGCAATGAAAAACCTTCAATACCTGTAGCACATGCCACTGGCCTTAATGAGACTTATGAATCGATGAAACTGCTGCTAAGACTCATCAAATATAAGGACCACACATGGAATATTTGTGGCGACCTTAAAGTTGTATCATTACTTCTTGGGTTACAGTTGGGCTACACAAAGCATATGTGCTTTTTGTGTCTATGGAACAGCAGAGATGACAAGAACCACTACAAAAAACATGATTGGCCATCTAGAACTGAACATGTTGTTGGTAAATACAATGTGAAACACCCAGCACTTATTGACCCTCAGAAAGTACATCTTCCACCACTTCACATTAAACTTGGCCTTATGAAAAATTTCGTGAAGGGTATGGATCATCAAGGTAGTGGTTTCCAATATTTAAAGGATAAATTCAAAGGAATATTGACAGATGCTAAGCTAGAAGCTGGAGTTTTCACTGGACCACAGATCCGCAGTGTCATCCACGACTCATCGTTTCCATCTAACCTAAATGAGAATGAACTAGGAGCATGGACATCTTTCGTTGAAGTTGTCAAAAATTTTCTTGGAAACCACAAAGCTGAAAACCACCGTAAACTCGTAGAAAACATGCTTAAATCTTATGAAATAATGGGATGCAGAATGTCTTTGAAAATTCATTTTTTACATTCTCATCTTGACTTCTTCCCGGCCAACCTTGGGGCTGTAAGTGACGAGCATGGTGAGCGCTTCCACCAACAGATCTCAGTTATGGAAAACAGATACCAAGGTAATTTCAACTCAAATATGATGGGAGATTATTGTTGGTTCCTGCAGAAGGAGAGCTCGTCATCCTACAAGCGACAAAGGAAGAGGACACACCAAAGTTTCACTTAAGAACAGGAATTTGCCTTTCAGTAGTAACAACAAAATACTAACGCGCTTTGGGTGGATGGTTGGGCGCAGGGGTGGTAACTCCGCCAGCGGAATTCCGCTGTCTGTCTTAAGCCAGAATAAAGGAGGAAAGACATCCCTGTTCACTAATTATTTAAGTATGCTTAACATAAAACGTGGCACGGAAAAGTAGCTTAGACGGCTTTCGTAATAGAAGCGGGTGAGAAAAAAAATGAAAAATAGGGGTTTTCGGTTACACAAAATCTGGACGTGATAGAGAAATTTTGATATCAGATCTGAAATCAGCATCAGCGCTTTAGTAGGAATCAGTAGTTCACGTGTCTGTAACAAAAAAAAAGTTGAAATTTGTTGCCTAGTGTTACCTATCAATGTTTTAGGGACTTTTATTTGTTGTAGTCTTGCTTTAATATGCTTCCATCCTGTTGGCGAGGGTCTGTCCCACTTTCTCACCAGATCATGAACAATGTCAACGATATTGGATCCTTGTACCTTTGTTCCTTCAATAATGACCTCGCCTGTATCGGCCCACTTTATGATGGGGTTCTCACTCAATAGATTATTAAGATTTAAGCCTTTATTCCTCAATGTATGTGGGAGGCTGTTTTTTAGCACATGTTCGATGTGTTGTGTTCCGTTATTCTTTGGTTGTTCATCTCTAACGTCGGGGCCAGGTCCTGTGTCGCCATGCTCAGCACTACTCTTGCTGTGCATAATAACCACGGGGAGCTCTGTCGGTTTCTTATAATCTTCGTACTCATGAAGAAATTTCTGCAAAGCCTCTTGGTACAAGATCCTTTTCTCAATAGGTGACATTTCACTGTTTAAATGGGCTAGCAACTCGCTTTCCATTCTTTTAAGACTACTTTTACGGGGTTCTAGAGCCGTGTCTGGAATCTTTGAGCTTTGCAATGAAGCATACACCTCGTGCGGAATCTCAATCACCTTCTTCATTATATTAATCTAGTCAGTAAAGGACCCAAAACTGAAAATAAGATCGGTAGAAATGATCCTCCTCTTTGTACAGTAATGCACTTTTTCTTACCCACAGCTTGACTTTTATGAGCGAGCGCTCGTATTATGTTCTTTTAACGACGTAAGCGATCTTTCTGAGAGGGTTTCATTGGCACATTACATTTTATAACATTAAGAGAGATTTCACAGATGTATTTTAAAAAGTCGGAGTCGATATTTTTAACCAACATCTGTTGCAGTGCCCGGGGCAATCATTGATAGATTTTTTTTTATTCACGGTATTTCTTTAGCCTATTTGTCATTCTGGAATATACACCGTTTCATGTTCGCTTGGGAATATATTCTTTCTTAGAAGCACCCTAAACGTGTTTCGCGGGTGAAGGTCACAAAGCAAATATCCATAACGCTGGTTTGTGGCCTATTTTTAAAACTCCAAAAACTCCTTACGCTGATTCGGGAACATTTGATTGGCTCATACCCCAATTTGTGATACATCTCTACATTGCGCGAATAAGACTAGATATTGTGTATTTAGCGACACATCGCGCATGTATCTATTTTTGAAAAATAGATTCTGATTGATGAAGAACCGGCTTATGTTAAGATGGTGGGAGAATACTGTAAATGTCTCGGCAAACGTTTTATCCATTTCAAACATGAGATCGTCAATTACAATGACTGTATGCTCATTTTTCTTCAACGAATTAACGTCATATACACCTTTGTGGAAAAAAATATCATCTTGGTACTCGTTGAACACTGACTGATACGTCGAATAGCACCATATAACTTTATGCACAAATTTATAAATTTTGAGAACATCTCTCCCCTTTCTTTAATGATTTTAAGCATAAACACAGTTTTACTACATCCTGTAGGTCCAGATGTAATACATGTGGATGGGCTCGTGAACCTGAATTTTTCTACAGAATCCATTTCTAACACGTCACACCCCTAAGTGGGCCATTTACAAAATATTACAAATTTTGAGTGCTGCTTCTTATATTTTGTTTTCTTCTTCCACAGAACCGTGAATGACGACGATGTACATCACCCCATCATCGATATCACAGACGAACCCGTTGACCATGCAGCTACAGAATCCATCCCCACTGACGAATCCTCACCAGCGATACCTGTAGCACGCACCAGTTCAAAGCGGAGGCATGATGAAGAGCGCACCACGTCAGGTATAAAGCGCGCTAGGGTTGAGCCGATTGTTAGACCACCGGTAATAGAGCCCCAACCTTCTACATCTTACGACACAACCCTCACAATAGTACCTTCCTCAAATATACCCCCTTATTCAATTCCGGGTACATCCTCCACAGCAGCTTCCCGTTATATTGAGGATGGCATAACATTCGAGTTGGTGCGCACCGCTACCCCTACCCCGGCCTTGACTATAAATCGGTATATAGTCAGGGTTGATCCTAGATCCATGTATAGCAATGGTGTTGAACACGGACTACGGCGCATAGTTGAACGTATTGTAGAGTTTGCCCTTCAGAACCGGGACGAACGTGAAGTCAGAATGAGGATGTCCTTCGGATTCCGGTCAGATGATGGAGATGTAGATGATTTTTGGGTAATAATACCGTTCAGACGCTTGGCAGCTGAAGATATAGAGTATATATTAGCCGTATAATGCAGGCCTCTCAAAGGAGTATAGCCTTCAATATGAAAACTTCACGGTAAATATTGACCATGTATTCCGTGTTGCGGGTCATAGTGCCCCACCTTATACTCTTAACTTCAATTCTCAGGCTATTTATAGACGGCATATAAACGCCGATCGTGGTTGCGGCTTTATAGCAGTAGTCTTGGCCCGTATGTTTACTGTACTAAATACACGGGTTAAAAATATTTGGTTGCCTACGGTAGTGGAACGTGCCCGTAAACTACAGTAGCTGTAGACTGTAAACTTGAATTTGAATGTAATATGGGTCCTCAAGAGCTGAGAAGGGTAGAACAGGAAATGAATGTTCGTATAGTTGTATTTGGAATGGATGATCGTCGTAGGACTGTGTATGTTTTTAAAAGCATAATAATAACTGTTTTGAGCTCAATAAATCAATTGGTACGTGCAGGAAAATGAGAATTGTGAATGTGGTATGTTTCATATGATGGATAATTAAGGGAATTTCAAGCATAAATGTGATGAAATTCACTGTTCTACATGCCATGAGAAATATAAGGTGGTTGGAGTAAAGCATGTATGTTATATGAAAGACGCCAAGCCTAAAAACAGCCCTTGAATAACTGTACTACGAAAGAGAAACATATACGAATGCTGAAACCAAAGAGGTTATTCCACATTTACTTCTAAGCCAGACTATCTGTGATGAGTGTATGGCGATCGAGTGTGATGAGTGTCACAAATTTGGTAAAAGGACAAACGTTTTTAAAACGAATGCCCACGATAGCCCTGTGAAACTCTTTGTGTCCTATATTGTCAAGTTAGAGGACAAGTTCAAAAAAATGACGGTGTATATTCTCGCCCATAACGGGTCAAAATTTGACACACAGTTCCTTCATAAGTAGGTGCTTGAGCACGAGTCATCTGAGATATTTACAGGTGATCCCTTGAAAAGAAGCAACAAACTAATACAGATGCAAATAAGAGGTAATGTACTGTACAGTTTAAAGACACTTTATTATTCACACCTTGTAAGTTAGCAAAGCTACCCAAGGGGATGGGCGTAGCCGGTGAAGTTTCAAAAGGATATTTCCTTTACACATTCCTCACTAGCGAAACTTTAAATTACGTAGGACTACCTCCACCCAAACAATACTTTAACTATGAATGTATGAGTACAGATGAACGTGAAGATTTTGAACGATACTACAACAGTTTTAGTGAATGTAATCCTTATAATATAGCTGATGAATGTGAGCGTTATTGCGTGAATGATGTGCGCGTGCATAGAGTATGTTTCCAGGCCTTTAGAAGGATGTATATTGGTCGTTTCAAATGCGATCCGTTGCAAGTCGCAACCACCATCGCCTCATTATGTTTTACGGTGTTCAAGAATAACTTCATGCCTAAAGAAACCTTACCCGTTATCCAAAGAAACAATCCCCACAGTTATGGGCACAAGGCTATTTCCTGGCTCATACACCTACAGCAGCAGACAGGTGTATACATAAAGCATGCCCGCAACACGGCTGAAGTACCCATTAAGGTTACTGGTCGTGTTTTTTGGGTTGATGGTCTAAGTGAAAACCGTGCCACTGGTGAGAAGACTGTGTACTCCTTTAACGGCTGCTGGTGGCACGGATGCCCCCGTCCTGAGTGTGGAATCGTAGGAGATATCCACGTAGATCTCCTGCCGACTGTCTTGCGTGGACCCGCACCCGCGATCAACTCATAGGCTCCCAGTTCACTCACAAAGTCTTGTGGGAGCATGAATATGATGCACGGATGGAAACAGATGGACAGTACCGTGAAGAAATAAACACGATCAAACGTTCTATAGTGGTGGATCCTCTCAAATGCGATGACAGCTTGTTCGGAGGGCGTACAAATACCGTCAAGCTATACTTTCCGCCTATGGAGGGCGTGAAACTCCATTACTACGACTTCTGTTCAGTATACCCCTACGTGATGATGAACAATCCGTACCCCGTAGGTGCACCTGAAAAAATGGTGGGTCCCACCATACCAACCATCGAGGAGTTTTCAGCTAACTTGAATGAGCGCTACTTTGGACTCTCTTTCGTAAACGTGCTCCCCCCCTCGCGATTTATGGATGCCGATCTTACCCGTCGTTATACAGGTCGTCCGATAAGTGAGTGGCGATTCTATGTCAGTTAGCATAGTGTACTAATATCTTTGATATCTAATAAATGTCTATGCTTTTTGCAATTAAGCTAGCTTCACATGAAATCCAAATTTTTAATTTTGTAGTAATTCATGTTTATTCCTGTTTGTTCTGGTTTTTCATTGTTTTATTTTTATTATTTCTAATTATTGGCGTTGCAATGGCTGAGGTAGACGCACGTGTTGATAAAATTTGTGATCAAAGTCCCTACACATATGAAGCACGGATATTAGCAGCAACATGGTGGCATGAATCTGGAAAAACCAAGCATTGCATGAAGGTAGTACGCGAAAGGTTTGAACAAAGATTTAATGATGTGCCGCCAAAGGGCGAAAATATTAGAAAATGGGAACACAATTTATTCACAACTGGGATGATAATTGATAAAAAACGCCGTGGTTGCCCCAAAGCAAGAGCAAGATTGGAAGATGATGTTCAAGTGTCAATTCGACAATCGCCAACCAAAAGTATTCGTAAGCGTGCATCTGCATTAAATGTTCCGAAATCAACACTGCATGATTTGATGAAAAAAGGCTTGCATTTTAAAGCTTTTCGCCCAACCTCCGTTCAGTTTTTATCGCCACAAGATAAAATTGTCAGCGTTAATGCTTGTCAACAAATTCTTGAATCTTTTCCAAGTAAAGCCGAGAGAGATCGTACGTTCTTCAGTGATGAATGTGCCCTTTATGGCGATGGCAAAAGCAAATTTTTGTTTTTTTGGTCGAAAGAAAATCATCATTATTATGATCAAGTAAAACAGTATCCCCCTCGAATCATATGGTGTGCAATATCAGCGCATTGTTTAATTGGTCCATTTGTGTGCACTGGTCGAATTACTTCAGGAAGTTATATCGACATGTTAGAGAACAGATTTCTACCCGCTTTAAGAAATACGAATATTCGCAACCCTATTTTTCAGCAAGATGGTGCTCCAGGACACACCGCTTTCGTTGCGCGTGAGTTCCTAGACAGAAATTTTCCTGGCAGATGGATCGGAAAGTATGGTCCTGTACCTTGGCCTCCGCGGAGTCCGGACTTGACTACTCCGGATAATATCCTCTGGGGAATCCTCAATAGCGTGTAGCGTCATTGGGCAAAGTGTAACGGATCAAGAGGTACATTTCAGGTTTTGTACAATTGACCTCCCTAAATTCAAAAATGAAAACAAAATTTTTTTGTGACAAGTGCAACACCTCCTTTTTCACATGTGAAAATCGTGAAAATTGCTAGTTACCCATAATTTTTGGACATTTGCTTTCCTAGAGTTTGAGCTATCATTTGACCCCTTACAATGTACTGCTTTTCAGGAAAAATAGAAAAATTTATTTTTGGAATAAACATATACACTGTAGGTAAGTAGGTAGGTAGACTAGGTAGTTTTATTTAGTAAATGATACATTAAAATCTTGTTTAGTTTTGAATGACGGCATAAAGTCACGGGATTTAAGTACTGCTCTAATGTAACCATCTCTTGAATCCTTTCCATACACTGCCCCAGACGCTTCAGTTACCATCCTAACACAGCGTTCTACACCTTGGGAGTGACATGGTATCCGGACAACAAGGGACTCTTCAGTGATCTTATCGAGTTGTTCGACAGAGAACTGCTTCGTGAGTGGTGGTTCCATTGTGCACTCCTCCACTGGTGGAAGTAAATCTTTCAAATTCTGAGCACTTTGTTTGATCTTTGGTGGCCGAAATTCTCTGACTTGCTGTTGAGCAGGTTTGGGAGCTCGTCGAATGGTCTTGGTTACATCGATGGCCAATTTCTGGTTTGCTTGATCTGCATCTGCAAGCATTGCCAGTAGAACATTTTCAGGGTGAGCCCAATATGCATTTCTTTGGATCACAGGTCATGTGACAGTCTTGCTAGCTGGTGGCAGTAATCGTAGCAGCTTGATTTTCTCTAGGAAATGTTTTGGGCCATCTGTGCACCTTGGATGGTACTTGATGCTAAACCACATGGGGCCATAGTGGCACACGACAAACTGTGTGAGTGAATACAGTTCATCACTTGGCTGCGCCATCGCTACATACAGCCGACAAATTCTGCTGGCAGTTGTAACCCATCTTGCATGGGAGATTGTTCCAGGCTTCTCTCGTAGAAGATCTTCATTAATGACACCAGTCCTTATCGCTTTCATCGTTCTGTAGAGGTAGGCTTGGTCACGACTCAATTCAGTAAGGTCAACATCCGGGAGAGTGTGGTCATCAGCAATACATTGAATTCCTCTAGAGGAAAGTGGCAAAGTTTCACATGTGGCCAAAGCTTTGCCAATTGGTCCTTTCCATTGAGTTGCAGATTCTGTTTGGCCGATGAGTTCCTTGCACAAGTGGCGCAGTGGGAGTTCATTTAAATGCAGACTACAGATGAACCAGTGCAAAGGGCGACCCAGGCGGCACTCTAGCAGGTGTACTGCTCCACTTCTGTGCCTTGTGTTTGTGGCTGTGCTGTCGGCTCCCACTGCAATTATCTTGTCTGCAATACCCATTTCTTCAATCGCATTTTGAAGTCCATCCGCAATGTCAGTGCCAGTTCCTCGTTCCAGTGTCAGATGGCTTAGATAGAAGGTTCCAGGCTCTCCGACCAGCACATAGTGGTCCTCAACTTTCTTTGTGCTGTACCATTTGTTCCCCTTTTTCTCTTTGACAAGTGTCATGTCTTTCCGCCCATCAAAAAATAAAGCAGTGACTTCCACATCGTGGTAAGTTACTGCTTCCTTCAGTTCCCTCCGTACCTTCTGCCGTGCTCTCCATACTTTGTGGTGGTCAATTACGTTTATCTGATCACCAGAACTAATGATGTCATAGTCAACCAATGTTGCAGTGCTGATAGCTGCAGCAGCCCTGTTCGATACACCATACCGGTCAGCTTCCAAAGCAACAGTGGGAATCGGTGTGATGTTCCTGTCCTCCTGGGCACTATCGCCCATCCACTCATCACCAACACTTTCACCACTGGAGTGCTTCTGCTTGAGCTGATTCGACCACATCTGCAGAGGATGCTACCTCTTGCCGTTCCGTTTTTCTTCTATTCTCTTCTTCTTGTCTTTCTTGCATCCGATCCTCTCTTGACTTCCTTCTCTCCATCATCTGAGTCACATTCGTATCCACCCGACTGATCTGCATGATCCGCGTGGTTCTCTGGTCGATCGGAAAGGCATGCTCTCGTCGTGGAACTTTCACTTCTTTTTCACAGTGGAATGCAGACAGATCATCGCATTGGCAGACAGCTATGTCAAACAATTGATTCAGGCTTTCCTGGAACTTCTTGGTTTTTGTGGCCTGCTTCCCTTGCTTCGATGCTTGCGGGCCTTTTTCCATCAATCGGAGTAGCTTGGTCTTCACATTCTTGATTGGCTGTGATGGAATGTTAGCACAATTCCAAAGGTCAATGAGTGTTTGGCATACCTCCGGAAGAATCTCCCTGTTGCTGGTGTACTTGTTCTCCTTCAAGAAGAGGAAATGCCTTGCAACTTGTATACGGGTTGGAAGTTCAGACAGAGGAAGCTCTGATAGTGGAGAACCAAAGACAATGTGGCTGGCAGATCCCCGTGTTCTTTGCGTGCTCATTGTACCAGCAAAACTCAACAAGTATCACACAGGAACACTGAAACAAAAACACAAACGTATAAATAAAATATATATATGATTATGAGTGTATATATACATACATATATATAAGGCTTGGTTTTCTGGTAAACAATAAGTTTACCAATATTATGCAATATATATATATATATATAAAAATATACTGCACACACACACACACACATATATTATGTATGTAAATATCCATAGGTATATATATACCCTAAGACATATAACAAACTTATAAACAATGTAAAACACAACAAAACAAAGAAATGTGTATAATGTATATATCACAAAACGCACCTTTCGTTAGTACCTTGGGGTTTTTGAACACCCCATCCACAGAAAAAACACTTGTTTCTCTCAAGCGAGCTAGCGTAGAACTAAGAAATTCCAGGGGATGA
Source organism: Bathynomus jamesi (assembly GCA_023014485.1). Classification (NCBI taxonomy): domain Eukaryota; kingdom Metazoa; phylum Arthropoda; class Malacostraca; order Isopoda; family Cirolanidae; genus Bathynomus; species Bathynomus jamesi. Next base: position 102,507 of record JAJOZX010000304.1, read on the forward strand.
CTCACTGAGAATAATTAGAAAGCTGCCAGAAGTACCATGTCAGTCAGTGTTGCCAACTGTAATTAACAAGAATTTTGTATTTTTTACATGCGAAAAAGGAGGTGTTCTGCTTGTTGCAGAAATTTTTTTATTTCTTTTCTGAAATCAGCAAGGTTGATTGAACAAAACCTGAAATGTGCCTCCAGATCGCTCATGACACTACACGCTAATCCTCAAGATGCAGATTAATGGCCGTGAAAATCAAAGTGAATCTGATCTGACAAAAATCGCAGAAGTTTTGTTAAGTGACATCAATGAGGATAAAGAACTTTTACAAAAAATGTCAGACAGGACATGGAGACACATACAGCTTGCTGTTCGTGTAAATGGCGATCAGGTTGATCCCTATGACAATTAATTATCGAATTAATTGTAAGTTTACTAATAATAAAATTCCTTCTAATAAAATTTTTATTATCCTTTATCTTTTATTTATAAATTGTTCCCGAATCGCTACTCACTTATCGGACGACCTGTAGATCACAAGTTCATGTTTCCCCTGTGCGTGAAGTGCGCAGAAGAGAACAACGGTGATTGTGACCATACAACCCACCAGCGTAAGATCAGAGGTGTATATACAAGCCCTAAGCTGGCCATAGCCGTTCGCCATGGGTATAGAATAATGAAGATACATGAGGTGTGGAGGTTTCAGAAGGTACCCAACCTTTTCACACCATATATAAACGCTTTTTTGAAGGATAAGGTTGAGGCGTCAGGATATCCGCGAGGGGTTGATACCGAAGATGAAAAAAACGGCTTATATTCAGCGTTACCGTGCCCATGAAGGTATACAGCTTGACCAATCCCAAATTGTTAAAGGTCCTGGCAAACGATTTAGTGCAAAGTTGTGTCCAAACAGTCTTTGGGGAAAGTTTGCGCAGAATACCGGCAGGGGGAACGTCCATTTGGGACAAAGTTATAGTGAAGTCTGGGATTATGCCAACGCTCTCGATAAAGAGGTTATGGAGATCGAGAATGTAGGTAATACTTACATAATAAAGTACAACATCACCGAGCTGACAGCAAATACCTCACGGGTTACAAACATACCTGTAGCCAGTTTCACAACCGCATACGCCTGCATCAAACTTTGGGGCTTATTGCATTCTCTCGGACGGCGGGTGTTGTACGCTGACACAGATAGCGTGATATTCACAGCGAGGGAGGGTGAATACATGCCCGCTATTGGGGAATTCTTCGGAGAGCTAACTGACGAAATCAAGGATGAATATGGTGATGGTGCATACGTAGACTCGTTTGTGTCAAAAGGGCCAAAGACCTATGGGGTACGAGTGAGGGTAGGGGATGATACGAAGTATATCGTGAAGGCTAAGGGTATCACGTTTAACCATGCGAACCGTCGAGTCGTTAATGTTGACTCGTTGATGGAACTAGTGTGCTTGGAAGATGAGGGTGACCAGCTACCCCATTTGACTGTGGGGACGCACAATTTTCCGGCGCAGAAACTGGGGTGTGTGGAGGAACTTAGGGGCAGGAAGGTGTGCCGTAACACCTATAGGAAACGTTACCAGGTGCTTGGTACCTATGATATCGTACCCTTTGGCTACCTTAATTCTTGATTGTATTTATATATATGTGTATTGATATGTTTATTTATCACGTATATTTGTTCCAATTAAGGTTTCATTTTCACCTTTGCTTGCGTGCGTGTGTGTGTGTACAGTAAAAACCTAAGCCCCGTCCACTGTAAGATCGGCAACGTGAGTCCTGCCGCTACATGAGCATATCTCTATCCCTACGTGCTCAGTTGACCTCTGCATACCCTTGAGCTCAGACGTGTATTCTCCCGCGTAGAAGAAAAATAGTAATGGCTACCTTTAATATTGCGTGTTCAACATTTATGAAGTGGTATTCGGCAAAGTGCCAAGATGTGGTGGATACTGAAAAACTCCCTATTCTGCCCTCCTTTGATACTTTTAAGGCTACATTGAGCCGAGCGAAGGACCAAGATGTTCAAATACTCTACGGGTATTCTGGCGAGGGCATTGTAGGATTTCGTAATACAAACGATGTATTGAAGTATGTTATAGACCTAACCTTTATAAAGGCTCACATATACCGCGAAGTAGAAGAAGCAACACGTTCAGAAGATAAGCAACGGTTATGGATAGTGTCTTGTTGATGAGTGGTATGACATGCGATATTATGTCATGTTACACCATACCGACTACTCTTACCATACAGTTGAGAATGTAAATCTTGTCATCATGGAGAATCTTAAATATTTTTACCACTATATTAATATATATCACGACGAGGTTTGTAGTGAGGTTGTGGCTAATGGGCTGTGCGAGTTTTTAACAGACTTTAGAGAAGAGTATCGCTTATTAAACAAAAAGGATAAATATGGGCATATGTTTCTCTCAATTAGTGCACCGGATTGTGAAGATGTTTAGTTTGTGGAAATGAACGTCTGATGAGTGATAAAATATTAAAGCCGGTATTGTTTCATGTAGGGGAAAATTCTGTTTGTCCAAGAGCACAAGTGCTCGAACAACCCTGTACACGCTTCAGCAGTTTATGGTGTGACTCGCTCCCCCCAGGGAGCCGCCCACCCGTGTACCTCACGAAACACACGAGTTCGAACAAACCCGTACACGTTTCACCAGCGTGACTCACTCCGCCCGTCGAGTCGATCCGTCCACCTGTGGCTCATAGTCATCTCAGAGCTGGAACCGTGTGGACGTGTGAATACGATGGAACTTCCTTTGAGAAGCATTCTCAACGCCTCGTACGATGTCTCTGTGACGAATTCATTGCGCGTGTTCAGGCGTGACACCGGCACCATTAACTATGCATTTGAAACAATTTGCAGGCAAGAAAACTCTGGTAAACGTAATGTTATTTATTTATGTGTTGAGGAGATGAATAGAGTCTTCGTGATAGTTGAGAAGTGGGGAGAGAACCGTTATAAAATACCTGCAGGTGTAGGTACAAGAAGAGAGCAGATTAGTGACGCCCCCTCATATGCCGTTGTTTGCATGTTGTGTATAAATAACGAACTGCCATGCCTTGATATACAACTGATGTGGTAGAATGCTTCTGATAATAACGTTCTTGTCTCTATGCGAAATCGATTCATCCTCGACAGAATGTTTGAAATCGTCGGATTCCGCAAGCAGAAGCCTATATTAGACGCCCGTGTTGCGGATATGATTTATTTTGACACGGTTCTTGAATACGCATACACCGCTCTACTCGACGGATTTATCGAATGTAGGGATGAACAAGGCGAGAATGGTCTAGAGCTGGATGCATATTTAAAAGGTTTAGATTCTTCGAAGTAACCTGAACTTTGGTACAAAGCACTTGAGCGGTACAGGGCAGAGCTTTCCTACACTGTTCACCCTGAAGAGCTGTACCACTACATAATGAATAGCTGTCGTTACGACTTGGAAGATTATTTCAATTGACGCTATGCAGTGAAGAAGAGTTCACGATTGAAAAGCTCGGATCGGTAAGAAAAAACCCTCGATTGGAAATGCGTGTTTATAAACTTGTATTTAATAATGATGTGGTTAACGATGACCTCTTTGTGCGTGCTTTTGATTGTATTCTAGCTGTGTTTAAAGATAACTTGCCAACCGAATGTAAAGTAGGCACAAAAATAGTATTGAACAATATGAAAGCCATTTACGACGAGTATAGGCATCCGTATCAGTTAAACGGTGAAGTGTTGCTTGGACGGTTTTATCGCGTAGTACAAAGTAATATCGATGTTAATGTAGATTCGATTACGTGTGAGTTTAGCGTTTTGCACCGTAGAACATAAAGGATGTATATTTAATTATTTAATTGTGTGTATATATATCAGTACTTTTAATTATTTAATATACCCCGTAGAACATAAAGGATGTATATTTATTTATTTAATTGTGTATATATATATATATATATCCTGTACTAATGTGCATTTGATTACACGTTTCGTATATTATTATTTTCAATATATTTAATTATTTAATATAACTGTGTATATATATATTTTTTTTTTCCTGTACTAATATATTGATAATACAACGTTTTGTATATTTTTTAATATATATTTCCCGTTCGTGTTTCTTATGCTATTATTATTTTTTGATCATATATAGGGTGTCCCAAAAAAAAAAAAACAATATATTGTTATAGCAATTGCCAATGAAAGGTAAATTAGTAATCAAAGTGATCAAAATATTATAGCGAGTTGTTTGCATATAAAATTTAATTAAATACGCCAAGTGCTCAAAATGTTCTCCGGCGGCATGAATGCACTTTCAATACAACAAAATCATGTGGTCTGATGAAGCTACCTTCAAGCTGAATGGCACAGTAAATCGACACAACTGCAGGTACTGGTCACTTGATAATCCACACGTTTATGTGGATAAACATGTTAATTTACCAGGATTAACAGCATGGTGTGGTTTATCATCCAGGGGTTTGGTTGGACCATTTTTCTTTAATGGGACAGTTACCAGTGCCGCATATCTCGACATGCTGCGGACAGAAATTATACCTGCAGTTCGGAAGTTGTTTGGAAACGACGACTTTTACTTTCAACAAGATGGAGCCCCCCTCATTATCATTGTGATGTCAGAAGGTACCTCGATGAAACGTTGCCTAACCGTTGGATAGGACGAAGAGGAAGCGTTGAGTATCCTCCACGTTCACCGGACTTGACTCCACTTGATTTTTACTTGTGGGGCTACCTGAAGGATGCAGTTTATGGTACAAGACCTGCAACACTCGAACACCTTAAGGATGCAATTAGGGAAAAGTGCGGGACCGTCACAGCATCCACATTAGTCCATGTCTGCGAATCAGTTAGTCGACGCATTCAAAAGTTCATTCATGCCGCCGGAGAACATTTTGAGCACTTGGCGTAGTTAATTAAATTTTATATGCAAACAACTCGCTATAACATTTTGATCACTTAGATTACTAATTTACCTTTCATTGGCAATTGCTATAACAATATATTGTTGTTTTTTTTAAATTATAAAATATATGATGCTATAAAGAGTATATAGTTTTTTTGGGACACCCTGTATATATTCCATCGTATATTTATTATATATTCATCGTGCTTATGCTATTATTATTTTTGATCATATATATTCCATTGTATATTTATTATATATTCATCGTACTTATGCTATTATTATTTTTGATCATATATATTCCATTGTATATTTATTTTCAATATATTTCATTAATTCGCCTAAATAAACAGAATGCTGTAATGGTGTTTTATTTAATTCTTTTTGGTTGTACACTGTATTTAATTATATCAATTGGCTGGCTTCTAAAGCGGATTTGTAAGCCAGAATATATGCAATAATTAAATAAATAGCGCTATCTGGCAACTGAACCTGTACACCTGAACAAGCCACTTACGCCTTCTAAGTCAACTGGCGGATTAAGCCAGAGTATATGCTTTAATTAAATAAATAGCGCAATCTGGCAACTCAGCCAGATACGCCAACTGGCGGTTGTCAGAATATATGCTTTAATTAAATAAATAGCGCAAACTGGTAACTCAGCCTGATACGCCAACTGGCGAATTAAGCCAGAATATATGCTTTAATTAAATAAATAGTGCAAACTGGCAATTCAACCAGATGAGCCATCTGGCTGATTAGGAACATATTAAGACAACGGCCGCTCGGCTGAAGTCTTAATATGCGTTTGGCTGCTGCTAAGCGAACACCTCTCTTCCTTTCTCTCCTTCTCTCTCTTTCTCTTAGGGGATAACTCCGCCTCCAAGTTGCATAACCCCTTGTTGTTCTTGCAACATTCCCACCTCCCCCTTTGACACATAACTTGCAACATTCCCACTTTTTGCTTAACATCTCCCCTTGTTGCATAACTTATGCAGCATTTCCTTTGCAACATTGATCAACATTTGCAATTACATTGCACTAGTCCATTTTGAGCCCATACTACTCATGCCAGAAAGTTAAGAGTTTTCAATGAGCTTTGAGTTACTGTTTTATGAGCTTGTTATTAATATTCTTTCCATGTTTAGCTTCTTTTTGTCCAATTTGTCAAGACCATAAAAGCGTATGATTTTTTAAATACATATAACTTGTTATCCCTCATTTTTTAATTGCCATGAAATAATTAATTTCAGTTTAACTTGTTAGATCATTCTTTTTTATTTTCCGCCATTCTTCTCTACTAGGTAATTAAATACCCTCTCAATGTACACAGTACAGTATATTTAATATACAATTTCAGAAAAATATGTAAGTCTTGCAATGAATTATTAATTATTGGCAAAAGTAGGTAGGTATATAGAGAACCCAATAAAACTTTCCATATCTGTGTTTACTTGCAAAAATAAAATATTCTTATAAGCTGCAAAAGGAATTTCATGGTTTAGACTAGTTCTCCAGACTGACAGTTGTCTGTTGGCCTTCAATCAAACATTTTGTTGGAAATAGGTGAAAACTTATGGTATGGGAGCCAGGAAATGAATGTAGACGACTCAAACATTGCATAACGGTAGGGAACAACGCAAATAAAATTGTTAAAGGATCTGTCAGCTACAAAATCATAGACTTAAAACCAACTGGAGGGATCAAATGACTTGACATTACAAAATGAGTACGTACTGGTATTAGCATGTAACTTGGATTGATATATTGTGTGTTAAATACCATCCCCTTAGCCTTTTTAAGAAATAATGAATATTTTCATTCATGAAAAAGGGCTTATAAATTGTGTAAATAATACATATCTATTTAAGCAGATCTTAATTGCACCTTCAATTGTAGAATATTTCACTCATTTACCTTGAAAAATCCGATTTTGACAGTCAGAAGCTAAGTTAGCCTACTAAGTAGGTCTTAAATATATTGAGCCTTTGTTATTGCCACTATAGGCTAAAAAGATGCTAGTACTGTGGTATAACCCTTTCTTATAAAAGCTGGTAAAATTGTTTTTTACTTTGGAAAAATTAATATTTCACTCATTTACCTTGAAAAATCCGATTTTGACAGTCAGAAGCTAAGTTAGCCTACTAAGTAGGTCTTAAATATATTGAGCCTTTGTTATTGCCACTATAGGCTAAAAAGATGCTAGTACTGTGGTATAACCCTTTCTTATAAAAGCTGGTAAAATTGTTTTTTACTTTGGAAAAATTAATATTCGCTTAGTTTTCTAGCCATTACACTTGGCTGTATTGAATCTTCATTAACTGATGAATTAGGAAATTCTATGTTTGGACTTTTTTATATATATTTTGCTTTAAATTAGGAATATGACTATTGATTTAAATGGAAGCTGGATAGAAACTGATTTCCAAAAATTTTCATATGCTATTTCTACCAAAATCATGTAGCATAGTGTATACAAGCATTTTGTATTTTAACCCTGTTTTCGGAATTGATTAGTGATGCATAAGCCTACATTGTGATACATTGTAGGGGAACATTGTCAGGAGCATGGTTAGTCCCTTTTGAATAGGCTCTTCCTGTTGCAGATGTTGTGAGCTTATGATATTTTATAACAAAATGAATAGTTTGCCTCAGATGAAGGAAATGAGTTGAAAGCTGAGGAAAGTATTTAATAGAAAAGTTTATCACTGCACAGGAGACAATGGAAAACTGAGCAAAGCCTCTTTAAAAGCTATATTATTAGCTATTTTTTAAGAATTGAAACCTATCAAATATCATATTGTAAATTAGAGATTTTTTTTTGTGCAGCAGTAAAATCTAATGTAAAATTTTATTATACATAGACTTTTAAAATCCTCTATCAATAACTACAAACTCATATTATAGTTATAGGTATATTGTTCTTTTGCTTCAGTGTCTTAAGAGAAAAAGGAGCTGTTGGGAAAGGAAACTTACCAAGGATCTAGATTGCAGGGTTTACATAATATATATATATATATATATATATATATATATTATAGCGAAGGTAGGCCTTAAGCTTTTATTTATCTTAGTAAACAATATATATGTAAATACGAGTTGAAACTTGAGTAGTGCACACTATTTCACTCAAGATTTTACTTCTTTATACAGAAACAAGCTCTATATTACTCTTCAGCTGAGTTTTTGTCCCCTTAGTTGTTAGGGCTCTCTCACCAAAATGGGGCCGTATTTATCAATATAAACTCATAGGGTGTGTGTGTGTGTGTGTGTGTGTGTTGTGTGTGTGTGTGTGTGTGCTTATAGGTTTAATAAGTAAAATGCTAACAACTTTCTGTAGGCAACTGTATAAAGTCTCATTGAATACAGCAGCATCTTTATATCGTTCGTTCAAAGGGTAGTACGGTGGCTACCATCAACTGTCATATACACAGCTTTTTTTAAAACAAAATGTAGACATTCGAGTTAAGTCTGTTGAATACAAAACCCGATTTAAAAATAGCATGACTAACTAAATTTCCTATTTATAATGCAAATAAGTTTAACTGATTCTACTGAAGAGGAAGTTTTGCCTCAGATGAAGGAAATGAGTTGAAAGCTGAGGAAAGTATTTAATAGAAAAGTTTATCACTGCACAGGAGACAATGGAAAACTGAGCAAAGCCTCTTTAAAAGCTTTATTATTAGCTATTTTTTAAGAATTGAAACCTATCAAATATCATATTGTAAATTAGAGATTTTTTTTTGTGCAGCAGTAAAATCTAATGTAAAATTTTATTATACATAGACTTTTAAAATCCTCTATCAATAACTACAAACTCATATTATAGTTATAGGTATATTGTTCTTTTGCTTCATTGTCTTAAGAGAAAAAGGAGCTGTTGGGAAAGGAAACTTACTAAGGATCTAGATTGCAGGGTTTACATAATATATATATATATTATATATATATATATATATATATATATACTATAGCGAAGGTAGGCCTTAAGCTTTTATTTATCTTAGTAAACAATATATGTAAATACGAGTTGAAACTTGAGTAGTGCACACTATTTCACTCAAGGTTTTACTTCTTTATACAGAAACAAGCTCTATATTACTCTTCAGCTGAGTTTTTGTCCCCTTAGTTGTTAGGGCTCTCTCACCAAAATGGGGCCGTATTTATCAGTATAAACTCATAGGGTGTGTGTGTGTGTGTGTGTGTGTGTGTGTGTGCGCGTGTGTGCGTGTGCTTATAGGTTTAATAAGTAAAATGCTAACAACTTTCTGTAGGCAACTGTATAAAGTCTCATTGAATACAGCAGCATCTTTATATCGTTCGTTCAAAGGTTAGTACGGTGGCTACCATCAACTGTCATATACACATAGCTTTTTTAAAACAAAATGTAGACATTCAAGTTAAGTCTGTTGAATACAAAACCCGAATTAAAAATAGCATGACTAACTAAATTTCCTATTTATAATGCAAATAAGTTTAACTGATTCTACTGAAGAGGAAGTTCAGAAGGTAATAAATCTGCTTTTCATGGAGGCAGAAGATGCCCTAAACTAATTCATGGTTGAATCTTCATTAACTGATGAATTAGGAAACTCTATGCTTTAGCATTTTATATATATGTATATACGTGTGTGTGTATATGTATATATATATATAATTATATATATATATATATATATATATATATATATATATATATATATATATATATATATATATATATATATATGCTTTAAATTAACATGCTTTTTTGTTTTCATAATATAACTATTGATTTTTAAAAAAATCTCTTGTCTGTTCAAGGGAGATCCACGAACTGTAACAGAGGAAGACTTGTTTTAATCGGAGAGATAAGAATTTGGTAAATAGCGAGACCGTAGATGATTTCATATATGCCTGGTTACTTTGTTAAAAGAGTACTTTATTCATTTCAATAAAATATAGAAATCTTTTATAAAGTGAATGAGTAAATATTGTACTACTTTTAGTGTATGCCAGTTGTGAGGTATGAAGTCTACCCCGTATTTGCTCAGAAGGCAACTACTGCACTGTGCATGCGATTTGAAAATCTGTAAGATTTTGTTATCTGCTAATAAAATCAATAAAATTTTCAATGTTTAGGGGAATATTTTTGAAACTACTTAGCAATATATTTGTTGTAAGGGAATAAACGTTATTCAAAATGTGTAATATGGCCTACCCAAATTCTTCAGTCATATTTTCACTCCTTATTTTAAGGGAGCGGAGTACTTTTCGTTTTAATAATACAAAAATGTGAAAAGTTTAGCAACATTTTGAAAGCATCTCTGGTAATAATAATAAATATGAGCATAGGCTAATGAAACAGAGCTTGTGACGGCACAATTTATTATTTTCTGAAGATACTAAGCTGCATGTGAGGGCAGACTGATAACCTTAAGTAGGTACAGTTACTCAATAATGAAAAACTCAGTTGAAATATTAACAACTTAGAACCTTATAAAGATTGTACGTAGGTCTAGTGTGCTGCAGTATAAATTAGACTAATTTCTGTAACTTTAAGAATAATTTAGTTAGGAGTTCGGTGTCAATTTTTACATAGGCCAGAACCTCCAAAGTTTTGGATCACCTGAAGATCAGGGCACCCAGCCTCATCTGATTGTTTGTTTCGTTAAAACTAACGAAAATATCACGACTTAACATAACCTATCGTCAAGGGCGTACAGTTGACCTAACCGGGCATTCAATTTAATAATTATATTTTCGCTAGTTTTAACGAAACAAACAAGCAGATGAGGCTGGGGCCCTGATCTTCAGGTGATCCCAAGTTTTTAAGTAATTAGTCCATAATGACTATAGCAAAGAGATTAATAAGAACGTGGCCAATTTTGAAATGTTAGTTTTACCCCGTGACCATCCTAACTAGCGGGTCTGGAGTAGGCAAGGCTACGTCTGCCATTTAAACCATTAAGCCTACTTACTGGCTTATGGCTGTACTTTCTCGTTGAATTAAGGCCTGTTCAATAATAAATTCCCAATTCTAATTTTATAAATAATGAAACCAGGCAACTCTGAAAGGAGAACGCGAGTCTATATAAAAGAGTCGGGGATTCCTACAAATATATATATATATATATATATATATATTAGGCCGAGTCGAAATTTTATATTGAAAAGGTACATATTCTGAGGGGTTTGAATGGAACAGAGGAAACCCCTCATAAATTATTTTCGCTATTTAAAGCCTCCTACCCCTGGCACAATTTTTCACTTTTTGACCTATATTGAAGAATATTCCATTTGTATGAGACTTACTCTACATTCAGGTTTTTTATGACATAAATCTTTATTAACATATAATATTTTATTTAATAATGTACAATATTAGGAATATTAATTAAGTACAATATATTCATAAGAAAAAAATTAGAGGCATAATAAATGTGCTAAAATTCAATTTAATAATAATTTAATAATGTACAATATTAGGAATATTAATTAAGTACAATATATTCATAAGAAAAAAATTAGAGGCATAATATCATTAGGAAATTTTATTTCATATGTTTCTTACTCATTCCTTTGGGCCTTCCATTCAAACTTGGGCAGTTTTCGCCTTGATTTCTAATGAGTTTGTGGTAAACTTTTGACGGTTGTCATATCTTATTCTTTCCTGACATGCCTTTGTAACTACAGTAGGTTCACTGCCCTTTCCACATTTTGACTGTGGCATGGTAAAGAAGCTATCTCCAGTGGCTTACATCGAGCCTGTAGTAGCTCATCGTCGCTAAAATTGTTTAGCAGCGGTGGAGTAATGATCTCTTTTTGCCAATCGATCATCTTGGTGTAGTCAGTAGATTGGAAATTGAGGGTTCGAGGCAACTCGAAGTTTCTGGTACCTGAAAATCCTGTTCTTGAAAGGATGATTTTCTGAATAGCTTTCTCCCTAATTTCTAGTCTCTTGTCAGTTACCATTGATATGAGTATATTTTGTGGGTGGGCAAAGTAGACATTATTCTTTAATACTGGTTCTATGATTGATCTATGTTGTTCATCTAAATTTCGAAGTTATATGCACCATCAGTTGCATTAGGATGAGATTTTATCCAAAACCACCCTGGAGCATAGAACTGCATAATAATCTTGACTATATCTTGAAGGTTTTTATCGGGATTTGGCGTTGAGATACATAATCGAAGATCCTGTTGGCTAGAGTTAGCCAGCGAGCATGGTGAAGGGTACCTGGGGATCGAGTGGACAGATCTTGAGAAGTGTCTCCAGTTTGCACTGCCAGACACATATCATAGAGATATCTTTGATCACTGCTTAGCTCCTTCACAACATTTGCTGGAATTTCTTTAATGTTTCCCTTTACGCGAGAATATTTGACTACCTCCAATTTTGTTAAATCTGTTTTCAGCTTATTCCTAACTCAACCCACAAAAGTATTTGGACCTGTTGTTTTACCATCAATGGCTTTGTAGACGTGCATAAAAGGCAGCTCATTCAAATGCAAGAGGCACACCAACCACTGCACTGGTCTGTTAAGATGAATTTCAACCAGTTTTATAGCTCCACCAATTTTTCCTGTATTTACAGGAGTACCATCACGCAGTAAAGCTTTGATAGTATCTGTGCTGTTCGAGTCTGTAATAATAGTTATCAACTCTTCTGCTATGCAGCGAGCAGTTCCATTATCTGGTGTGACATAGATGCTTCTAGGTTCTTTCACAATAACATAGTGTTTTTCTGTTATCTTTCCACTTTTAGTTAATGTGTTATCTTTCTTTACATCAAATCCAAGGCACTCTATCTTCAGATTTTCAGATTTAGACCTAAAAGTATTTGTTTCATCCATGCGATTTCTTTCTCTTTCTAATTTCTTTCTGTCAAGCATGTTGGCGTGGTTAAGGATCCTCATATCTTTTAAAGCTGCATTGACTATTGCAGCTGCAGCTCTACAGTACAACTTACACGATAACGATCTGCTGTTAATGCTACATCCTGACCCTCTGCATCTACATCCATGTCTTCTTCGGCATTTTCTATAAATTCCGATGGTAAAACATTGGTGGCTTCAGTCATTTCTTCTTGTGCTTTTAGTTGACGGTTTTGTGCTTCTTGGGCTCTTGCTAAAGATCTCTTCTTTTTTTGAACTAGCTATGCGATCAATTGGTCCTAACTGATTTTTTCTTTGTTTTTGACCCGCAAAAGACTCCCATTCTGCCATTGGTATTTTATCCTTACACCTGCAAGATTTCCTATCAATTCCCTTATCATAGCATTCACAAGAAGATATATCAAACATTTCATCATACTGAGCTACTTTTAAGGCAAAACTTTCATTTTTCGATGTAACGGCACCTTGTTCAATTTTGAGGCTTCTTCTATTAGTCGACTGACTTTAAGATAGATACCTTTGGTGTTAATTGTAGGAAAAGAAAATTTCATCCAAATGTCTTCAATATCTTTTACAACAACCCTGTAATAATCATTAGCAGATGCTGATCCTTTGGATTTAGCTTCTTCACGAAGGCGTACAAAAAGGTAGTGTCTCACAACATCTGCTTTTGAAGGAGTCATGGCTGCTGGCAATTCCGTAGGATATCCAAAGGCTGCATTTGAGGACTTGCTTCTAGTAGTCATAGTTTATATTCAGACGTAAAATCAAATTATATGTAACTTATAATTTATGATAATTCAAATTATAATTAAAGCAAATGCAAATTATTTCTATTTATCTGAAAAATTATTTATATTTATCTGAAACATGAAAATATCAAGCATTAAACAAACAACTTATCATGTAACATATAACAACATTAAACATACAAATATGAAGGTAAAAAAGGGAGGAGGGGCATGTGATAAGGGTAGTAGGGTAGCACATGCTTGATTTTTTAATATTTTGGTAAAGTGATAAAAAAACCTCACATAGTGTACTTTTGAAAAAATAACATTTTTTCCCATTTAAATATATGCAAATATGAGGGTAAAATAGAGAGGAGGAGCATGTGATAGGGGTAGTAGGGTAGCACATGCTTGATTTTTTAATATTTTGTTAAAGTGATAAAAAAAACCTTCTCACATAGTGTACTTTTTAAGAAATAACATTTTTTCCCATCTAAATATATGCAAATATGGGGGTAAAAAAGTCGGGGGGTATGTGCTAGGGGTAGCAAGGGTAACACATGCTTGATATTTTAATATTTTGTTAAGATGATAAAATGAAACTTCTCAGATCGTGTACTTTTTAAGAAATAAAAAAATTTCCCATTTTCGACCCGGCCTAATATATATATATAATTTAGGGTGGGTTGAAAATTTTTTATTTAATGAAACATTCTGAAAAAGATGCCCGAGTAGTCACTGATTAAGGAATGAGTCATATCTTTTAGAAATATTAATTTCGGTGCTGGCAACTATGAAAAATAAATTGCGAACAAAAGCCACAAAAGAGCCTTTTCAGCATGTTTCCTTAAATTAACTTTTCGCCTCACAGGTATGATGATCTCAACAATAAACTCAATTAATGTCAATATCTATCCAAAAACCATTAATAAACATTTTTTTTGCTTCTCTTAAAATGTAGGACCCATACGTGTTTGACGTATCATGTGTTCTTGTGTGCCTACTTGTGTATTTGTGATCTATCATTTGTTTGACCTATCATGTGTTTCCTGATTCAGCATTTTATTTTATTTTGTTTCAGATTAATAGCATAGCTTGCAATGGCCTCTTCTGGTATAACAAGAGACGAAGCGAAGCATTCTGTTTTCGGAACGCCAGCAGAGCTTCCTGGCAACCAACTACCAACTTGTGAGGATGTATTCAAAGCTTATCTTAACCATAAGCTCATTACTGCAATCATTTAGCCATCAGAAATACGCTGAAATTATCGTGGAAGAAGTGAATGATATATATATCCGTCTTTCTATTCCAACAATCGACTTCATAGGCATAGTAATGAAGGTAAAGAGATTAACTGAGAAGAGACAAGAACTTAGAAAATATTCCATGAGTAAAAGATCTTCCAGTACTTATCAAAGTAAATATGATCCCGTCAGAAATTTATTTGACATATGTTGCTGCAAGTACAGTACTATGCCTCCGGTTCTCGTAAAAGAAGTGGGTGTAAATGCGCTAAGGCGGAGAAAATCCCGAATGATGAATGGGAGTTCTGGATTGATGAACATACTGAACGAAAAATAATTATAGGTAAGTTGGACAAAGTGAAAACGTCAAAACTATAACATATAAAAAACAGAAAGCATAAAAGACAATTCTTTAAAGATAAACAAACGAGTTTTGTCTAGGAAATGCAATTGAATCCTTGTGATATTGGTGAGATCAGCTCTGAAAGTGAAAAAGGTTATCAAAATGAAAATTTCGAATTGAGCGAGTACGAGTTAGGTTTGAGAAGCTAGTACTTCTCAAAATCGACACCAATATCCAGAATTATGCAAGGCAGTTGATCGAAAGAAGCAGTTGAGAAAGAAGCATGAAAAACAGAATAAAGGAATAGTTTGCCTTGGATTTGATGGAAAAATTGATTAAACTCTTTCAAAAGTGGGAAAATACTAGCGGACTTTGAATGAAGACCACTATGTTTTATGTGTTAGTTTCATTTCCAGGAAACGAATATATTGTTCATGTTGCTCCTGAAAGTGGTAAGGCAAGTGGAGTAATTAGAAAACTAGAGCTGACATTGGGAAGACCATTACAATGGTTTATTTGCCTACCTCACACAAATGAGCTTCCCTTGAGAAAATACCTGGAAGTTTTTAACGAACGACAGGAACTAGAAGTTCACAGGGCAAAATCGGGAAGGATCTGGACTTTGATCCAAGGAACAGACCAATTACAAAATTTCCACCTCTCGCTAGAAAAGTGATGAACTTACCAGAAGAAGTGCTAGCAGATCTCAGCAGTGACCAGCAATACCTCAATAAGGCGTGTTTGTCAATTCAAAATGGTCATGATAGAGGTCCAGCTATCAAATTGTTAGAAACTGCTCAACCTGGGTCTCTCAATAATGCACGGTGGCTGACAAAAGCAAAATCGTCTCTTACGTTATTACATGTCTCATGAAAAACCATCAGAGACACTTCAAAGTTCAAAGGATTGCTCATTTTATACTGAACTTCTATGCTCCTGCATGGTCCTATATCAAAGCAAACTGGTCTTGCCAGGACGAAGCCAAAACCTTTTTCTTCATGATTGAGCTCTATCAAAAACTACATACAATCAACCAAGACATTATTCGCCCTGTTACAAAACAACTGTTACTTTTGTCATCCTGAAAATATCCTTTTATCTGCTATCGCTGACAAGAATAAGAATATTCGGAAGTTAGCAGTCGAAAAAGTGCGACAAGTGAAAAGGAATGTTATACAGGGTGAAATTCGAATGTTTGACAAGAAATCCATCAGGTTCAACTTCTCAGCTTCGACCTATATGGATATGATTGATTGGAACAAAATGGATATTACTGTTCCTTCCTTACTCTCTGACATTATAAGTAGCACTGATGACTGCGAAAAACCCATAATTCTTGACACATACCCGTGTCATTCCCAGGCAGTTGAAACAAATGTGAGGAAATCTACTCTGCAAGTGAAAAAGTCAACGGACATGACGCCCGCCATGGAATGGTTAGTCTCAGCAAGAAATCTCAGCTAGAGAATCCAAAAATTGGAAGAAAGTCAGATTTTAATTGAATCAACAAGAGGACAGCAGTTATACTTCATATAATTTAGTGATGAACACATGTTTTGGTTTATAAAAGGAAATATTGTTATAATTTTTAACGAAACTAAATTTGCTTCAAAATTTTGGCTTTTCTTCAAAATTGAGGTCAAAGTTGCGAGAATGTACATATTCATAGGCAATAAAAGTTGATGTTTTCATGATGGTTTGGTACTAGAGCACCTTTACAGTAGGGCGGAGTGAAAAACTCATTTTTCGAATTTTCAAATTGGCTAGTGTGGAAAATGTGTGGACTAGTGAGGAAATAAGCTGGTATAAATTTAAAATCATAACATTAATATCTTCAGGTGCCACAATGACCTTCAATATTGAAAAAAATTGAAAAAAAGCAGATTTTAACCAATAATTACAGAAGAGTCCACGATGCACAATAGACAAGAATTTATTCACACTTGTATAAAAATAGCTCAGTCAACCTTTAAAAAAAGTTTCTATTCTCTAAAAACAGTTTTCTATAGTCAGCTTACTCAGCTGTCACGTGAGTACCTCGGTTCAGTGTAGCTGTCGCTCTCGTAGCAGGTGGGTGTTCTGTTGTTGGCGTTACTCAGATAGTCTAAACTATATTTCTTATATATTTTGCATTTCTGTATTGTGTTGCCCTAAGTTTGCCATGTACTATTAACTGAAATTAACGTGTAATTGATATTAGCTCTTTCTTTTTCAGATTTGTATACTTTCAAAATGTCTCGAGTTTGTGCAAAATCAACCAGGGCCTCAACTGAGTGCCCCATGTTTGGTATGGGGGAAGATTTGTGGCACAGGAATCTTCCTACATACGAAGGAGTTTTTAAATATTACTTGTTTGTAAGAAACGATTTGAAACAGAATACTAATAAAGATCCTTCAATATCTCAAATATTAGAACAAGTTGTTGATAAATTGAAAACAATTTGGGAAAGTGCTTCCGTCCCAATTCTGTCAGACAGGCTAATTGAAACAATGTTCAGAAGCTACCACGAAAAGTATCGTGTCATTATGAAGCCATACCAAAGCAGAAAAAATTCTGAAGCTTACAAAGCAAAGATTGATATGTTCAAAAAAGAAGCACACACGAAACTTTTTGACATTGCAGCGTGCAAGTGCAAAGTACTAACACAATGTTCTTGTCCCAAAGAAAAAACGGTTCCAAAGGAAGAAGTGACGTTCCTCTTAGATCAAAGGAGTGAAAGAAAACTGTTTATTGATAGAGTAGATATTACACTATCAAAGAAAAAAGCATCTACGTTGCTAAGAAAGCAAAAATAAGCTGTGAGGCTCACCAAAGAATCTTCACAGGAGAAATTGCAGGATACAAATGTTGAATTATCATCATCGACATCAAATAGTGAAAGTGAATCTGGCGAAATATCAGACGATACATTTCCAGAGCCAGTTAGCTCGAAGAGAAAGCTCGAACAACCTGAAGAACAATTATTCAAGAAAAGGAAAACTACAAATCTACCTTCAGTGGCTACTGCTTGTGACAGGACTGCAGCTTCAGATCGAGCTGCAGCATTCATTGTTAGTGCAGTATTGCAAGATATTGGAGAAGTTTCTATTGACAATACATCTGAAGTAGTGGATAGGAGTAAAATCAAATCAGAAGAGAAAGACAAAAGAAGAGATCAGAAATTATGAAAGATCAAAATCAGGTCCCAATCAGAGGAATCTATTTTGATGGTCGAAAAGATTCTACACTCTTCCAAGAAAAAAAAGAGTCCAAAGTATATCAGAAGAAGGTAACAGAAGAACATATCACTTTAGTGAGAGAACCTGGTTCAGATTATTTGGGCCATTATTCTGTGAATTCTGGATCAGCTGAAGAAATATGTAAAGGAATGTTTGAGTATATTGGAAATAATGACATGAACCTGGAAAACCTTGTTGCCATTGGATGCGATGGTGCAGCAGTCAACACTGGAGAAAAGGGAGGCGTTATAAGGCTTATAGGATTGAAGCTGAAGAAGCCAGTTCAACATTTAGTGTGCCAGCTCCATGCCAATGAATTGCCATTACGCCATTTAGTTGCAAAGCTGGATGGAAAAACATCTGGCCCCCGCGGATTCACCGGTCCTATTGGCAGGGAATTAGAGAACTGTGAGAGTCTTCCTATTGTCGAGTTTGAAAGGATTGATGCTGAGGAACCAACTGTAGACTGTGAAGATCTTAGCACCGACCAAAAATATCTAATTGATATTCATCAGGCCATAACAAAGGGATATTGCTCTCCAGATCTTGTTCATCGTAGTCCAGGCAAAATGGCACATTCACGATGGCTGACTACAGCAAATCGTTTGCTTCGTCTATACGTTTAAACTGTAAGTCCATCTGAGAACCTCATGAACATTGCTTCTTTTATAATGAAGGTCTACATCCCAATGTGGTTTTCTATTAAGCAAAGTACGTCTTTTGTCAATGGCTCAAAACATGTTTTCAAAACTATTGAACTAACAAGAACACTGAATGACGAAGTAAAGGATATTGTAAACCCTGTCATACAAAGAAATGCATTTTTTGCAAATCCAGAAATATTCTAGCATCAATGATTCATGATGACCGCAGCGCCATAAGAGAATTAGCGTGGAGGCGAATAAAGAAAGCAAGGCAAACAAACAAGGAAAAAGTTGTGAGGCGTTTCACAGTACCTGTTATTCAATTTGAAGCTACTGATTATACTGATTTAATTAATTGGCAAAAATGCATTGTCACTGAACCACCTGTGACAAGACACCTGACAGAAAATGAGATTGAAGAATTCATAGAAAACAAGAGTACCCCTCCATTCGAGAAATTCCCTTGTTATACACAAGTAGTAGAAAGAATGGTAAAATTAGTGACTGAAGCATCATCAAAAGTATTTGGATTGAACGCGCGAGATGGCTTCATAAGATCAACACTTCAGTCACGTAAAAAAATGCCATCATTCGAAAGTAAAGCTGAATATAAAGTTTAAATAAAACGTTAATAGAAAAAACATGCGCAAGGATGGGTGGTTGGGAGGGCATGGGTGGAGCTCGACACGCAGCCACCTCCTCGTGGTGAGTTCTGGATTATTTAGATCATTAATCAAAAGAACATTGATCTAAATAAACTAAGAGCTGCGTAATTCAGTAACTATTTTGGTAATTGGAACACTTAATATATAATAATAACAAGTAAGTTTCAGTTATTGTACTAATGCAGAATATAAGAAAATCATTATATTTCACTTTTTTCGACGGCTTTGTGGCACCTGAAGATATAATTTCGCAGGACTAATATTTATGCACAGTCATTATCTATAGCACCCACATATTTTCCGCACTAGCCATATTTGAATTTCGAAAACACGTTTAAAAACCTCATTTTCGATCCGCCCTACTTTTCAGCCATGTTTCATACTGACAACTTGAGTTCGATATATTTTCTCCCCGCCCTAATATATATATATATATATATTAGGGCGGGTCGATTTTCCACATGTTTTGAAATCGCAAGGTGAATAACTGCCCAGTAGTTAGGTTTGGTTGAGAAATGAACCCAAAAATATTTTTAGAACAAACGGATAAGGGCCTGCTTGCGGATTTGCAATTAAAGTTTGTTATGGTTTTTGACCCAATTTTCGTCATACGCGATAGGTAAACTCGTTCTTTTTGAAGACATAATATTAACTAATTATAGATGTAGCAACTCACTATCATTTTCTATCCCAAGAGGAGACAATGCCTAATGTATATCATGTGTTTTAAATGTAAAATGATAAAATTTCGTTGAAAAAACATGCATTTTTGTTAATTTATTCACATATTTTGGCTACAAAACTTGAAAAAATACTTTCAAAAGGTGATAAATCCAAAAAAATCACATGTTCTCATGTAAAAAGAAAAACTATTCATATAAATCATCATAAGATTGAGAATAATGTCCTTTTGACATAAATGCAGGACGCATCTTCCTACTCAGTACTTTAGTAAGGATACATCTGTGACGAGTTTCGAACCCGTACACGGTATGGGAAGCCTCTGTCACTAATTTCACACTCCTCTCAACACTCTGAGAGTGAGAAGGCAAGTCTGGAACGTCTGGCTTAGTGTTAGTGTCCATGAATGACTGGATTTCTTCATCAGATAGGTGCTGTCTGGTAGGTGGTTCTATGACATCAGGGTCAGTGAGGTCGATGAGCTCATGCCAGTGATTTGCATTCCAATTCACCTGGGAAATTTTCTTCCCTGCTTCCTGGTTGCTCTCCATTCTATAAATGAAAAATGAAAATGAAAATATAAATGAAAATATAAATATAAACAAAAATATAAATATAAATGAAAAATAGTACTCAAATATTGCCGTTTCAATAATACAAACAAATTACCCACTTAAAGTGACAATTATAATATTTTTTCCATATATTTGGAGAATAACTCAGCTTTGGCAAAAAAAAAAAATAATAATTACAAGAAGCGCAAAATTTACCTGTGTCTGAGAGTGAGTATAGTCTGAAGCCCAAGATTCCTGATTCTGTCTTGATCATCTTTCACCATGGCATAAAGGATGTTCTCAGGTCGGAGGCAGAAAACATTACCCTGGATGTTCTGCTTTATAATGCGTTTCACATCATCAAATGGAATCAGCCTCAGTCGGCTGATAGCAGAGAAGAGGATGCGAGGAGAATCATGCAGCTTAGAGGATGCCTTTATCTCAAACCATGCAGGAGCATAAACTCGAACAATGTAATGGACCAACTTTTTCAAATTCAGGTTTGGTCTGTTGTTTCTTGTGTACAAACAAAGAAGTCGTATGGCAAGAGTTAACCATCTTGCATGGTTAAGTGGACCAATCTTCCAAGCAGCCCATCTGTCATCTACTCTTCCTGATCCGATCCCTCTGCAATACTCATACAGAAGCCTTTGATCATGACTGAGGTCTTTCAGTACTTCCTCTGGAATGTACCCTTCAATGATTGGAGTTTCCACAACTTCAAACTGTACCTGTGGTTCATCCTGGATATCTTCTGCGCACCTTTGCCCAAGGGGCCCGCTGAAACTTCTTGGGCCAGTTGTCACTCCATCCATTTTTTGAAAAGAGCTTTTAGTGGGAGTTCATTCTGATGCAGTGCGCAACCAATAGTGTGCAGTTTCCTCCCCAGAGTTTCTTCAAGTTTTACCACTAAACCACTCTTCCAGCCAGTGTTGGTTGCGGTATTATCAAGAAGAATGGCTCGAATACTTTCAAGGCTATTATATTCTTCAAGAACACTGAATGTCTCCTGAGCAAGGACCTCACCAGTGGCGCCTATAACAGGAATTGTTTTGTGGGTCAAGTAGGCGCCAGGGGATTTTCCATCTTCATAGGTGAAGGTGAGGTGATGTTCTGCGTCAACACACTTTCTGAGAACAGTTTCCCCTTCAGGTGTCTCTATTTCTTTGTAAGTCATGGTTAGGCTGACCATACGTACCGTTTTGAACGGGACAGTACCGTTTTTTTAATATTTCCTGGCCGTCCCGTCGTTTTAATAAAAATGTCAATTTTGTCCCGGTTTATGTACTTACTTTTTCATGAATACAGAATATTACATAACCCCCGTCCCTTTTTTGCCATCCCAATGTC
This sequence comes from Bathynomus jamesi, assembly GCA_023014485.1. NCBI lineage: Eukaryota > Metazoa > Arthropoda > Malacostraca > Isopoda > Cirolanidae > Bathynomus > Bathynomus jamesi. Next base: position 124,739 of record JAJOZX010000304.1, read on the forward strand.
CCGTTTTTGTCTCAAGGAAATATGGTCAGCCTAGTCATGGTATTCTCATCAACCTTCCCATCCACACCAACACAAATGAGCTGTGTCTTATTCTCTGATTCCACACCCTCACTACCTACCGTAATTTGGGCTTTGGCCCTGTGTAATTTGCACTTGTCAATCATGATGTGATTGATGTCTACTTCAGGTCTCAGTAGGTGTTTGAAGTCATGGAGCAAGGCATTCCCAACAGCTGCGCCCAGATTTGATGAACATTCACCTCTGACAAGTTCCATAGCATATCTGGGAAATTTTAAAAGGCTGTAGTCTCCTGAAGGCCTCTTCCTAGGCTGCCATTCATCTTCTCCTTCCTGAAAATAAATGGAAAATATTAATGCGTTTTCTGTTTATTTATTTATTTATTTATTTAATTAATTAATTAATTAATTTATTTATTTATTTATAATTATATATAATTAATATAAATAAAAGGAAACTAACCTCGCCACCAGATGAACTGCTTGTAAGTCCAGGCAACTCTGTAGGCTGTAAGAAAGATCCTACTAGCTCAACTTCCTCCTGAGGTAGTACATGTTGCTGTCCTTGTTTGGTCTTCTTGTCTCTTTTGGCAGCAGCTGTGTCCACTGAAGACAGCTGGTATGCACCCTTAGGACCTGTTTTGGATCGCTGATCACGAAGGTATGCCCTTTCTTCAAGTGGCACCTTTGCATTTCAAGGGTAAACACAGATGATGTGTTCTTGTCCTTCTTACAGTATACTCTTGAATCACTGCAAGGCAACATATCCAAAGAACAGGAACAGGCTGCACTAATCCCCAAAAATCTGCGCCAGGGTTAACATCATTAAGGTCATAGTAGTATTGAATCAGCTGCCTGTATGTGCTTGGTTCGGTCATTAATAATTCACAAGGACCACCTCCATACTTTTCTTTACTTTTCTTTCGGGTCAGGTGTCTTGTTTTCGCTTTCGGCATTATTTACACCGGAAAATCTGAAACATAATGAAAAGTGTTAATGCGAATAGCAATATGTAAGAAATAAGCGTGAACGGTCACAGGAAATATAATATTTTACCATTATTTTTTAATAAAGATGCATAATTAATAATTATATAAAAATACAAGCAAAACGTTGATATTTATGCTTATAGAAACAAGTTAATAATTTTGGGTTTGCTTTGTTTTGGTTGCGCGTATGCCGCGTACGGGATTTTATACATGAAGCGACAACAGAAAAACTTAAAAACTTAAAAGCTAAATCCGCATTCTGATCTTTTATCAAAATGCATTTCTTTGTGATTTTCACATTTCATTGATGAAACGACAACTACTGGATGTTTATTCGCTTTCTGGTACCAACTTCGACCACCCCTAATATATATATATATATATATATTAGGGTGTGTCAATTTTGTCAACTTTTTTCAAATCAATTTTGGTAGTGAAAATATAGTCTTTTCATGTCAAAACTTGAAATTGGCCAACCAAAATGAAATAAAATAACCCTTACCTACATCAATTTTACCTTAAAGTTTCAGAAATTGACTCTTTTACTAAATAATAGGACATAAATTGATTAACTATTCATCTGTCACAGAATTATCCCACTGATCGCATATGGAGTGTTTTCAAGGTCATATAGTTGTTGTACAATGTACAAATCACAACATGAATAAAACTGTCCCTCACTCTCAGTCCTCAGTTGCCTCTTAGATGTCATAGACGGTGGTTTGCTGTTATTGCTCTTGTACCTACTTCATAGTTATTCTCCTGGCAAATACTACAGTTTAACTGTAAGTATGGATTATTGATTATTACAATTATTTATTATTATCATATTCTTCTGTCTAATTATGTTGTAATCCCATGAAATATTATTTTATTGAATTTTAGAACATCGAATGACTAAACTTTGAAACATCGTAATTGATATAAAATACTTAAATGTTTTTCTTTCTTTTCAGATATTCCTAAGATGCCAAAATTGAAGACAAGAGGTCAGTCATCATGCCACTTGAGCATGTTAGTCGGTACAAGCAAGGAGCTTCCCGTATCAGAACTACCAACAGTGCGAGACATGCTGAGACTAGGGTTACTCCTTCGTGAACAAAATACAAAGGATAGAAGGAACTACACAGAGAAAGAGCTCATAAGGGACATGATTCCCCCTCTTCTGCATCAGTGGAAAAAAGCTAATGTGTTATTCAAACCACCTGTACTCAATCAGTATAGAACTATTGAGCTAAAATTAACAAAGCTGTGGCACAAAGCAGTTGAGACATCATTTGGTAAAGGAAAACTAGCAAAGAAAAATAAATTTCTGCACACACTTGATACTCTTCTTGACATTTTTAACTGCCAGTGTCCCAGAGAGTTGTGTTCCGAAGCCAATTGTTCTCCCTCATGCAGAAGAGAACCTCACCCTCACATTGATTGTCGCTGTCCTCGTGAGAAGAAGATCCCTGTTTTGGAGCTGGCTTTCATAAAGGCGCAGAGAACAAAGGCAGGAGGCCAAGGAAGTATGCAGATTGGTTCGGCAAATTATTCAGAAACCAAAAAACATTGTTGTTGCTAAGAAAAAAGAGAAAATCCGAGAGAGGGAAGAAAGGAAGAAAAAGAAGAGTGAAGAAGCCACCCAAAGAGATGAAGAGCTCTATCAAGAGGTTTCTCACTTCTTTGAAAGCTCTTCAGATGAACAGAAAGAAGCAACATCAGATGATAGCTCCAAAATGCCATCTGAACCTTCGCCGAAGAGAATGAAATACAACACTAAAGACATCTCAAACATTGCCCTTGCCAGTATTCGCCACCATATGGGGCTACGAGAGACTGCAGAGATTGCCACTGCCGCTTGGGTTGTTGCAGGCCTCATCAGCCGAGAGGATACATCCTTAGTAATAGATCATAATAAGATAAGAGCACAAGAAAAAATAATGAAGGAAATATCTGATCAGCATGAAAAAGATTTGAACGAGGAAGGTCTCTCTTGCCTTTTGTTTGATGGAAGAAGAGATGACACAAAAGTTCTCCTAGAGGTAGAGGGAATGGACAGAAAGTTTCCCGGTCTCATCAAAGAAGAACACTACTCTGTGTGTTCCGAACCTGGTGGCCGCTATTTGTTTCACTTTGTTCCTGAAGCAGAAGTAGAAGGCAAGAAACATGCAGAGGCAATTGCTGATCAAATAATGTGTTGGCTTCAAGAAAGAAGACTTGACAGTTCACTGCAGGCCGTTGGTGGAGACTCAACTGCGGTGAACACTGGATGGTAGGGCGGTGTTATGACGCATTTAGAGAAAAAACTTGGAAGAAGGCTTGTTTGGATTGTATGTGATTTGCACACAGGGGAACTACCTCTTCGTCGTCTCATCCAGGAACTTGATGGTCCTACAAAGAGCAACAACAAGTGGTCAGGCCCCCTTGGCAACATGCTAGATGAAGCAACGGAATTAGAAATAAATACAAAATTTCCAAAGGTCGAAGTAGGCCCTCCCCTTCCAGTGTTGTCTGAAGAAGTTATCAAAGACCTCAGCACGGATCAATCCTACGCTTATCGTATTGTTCAAGCAATCAGATCAGGAGAGTTGCCTCAAAATCTGGCTCTCTTGGAGATTGGACCCGTAAGTCACAGTCGTTGGTTAACTACAGCGATTCGTTTCTGCAGGATTTGGGTTTCCAAACATGCACTGAAGAGCAAAATGCTACAGAATTTGATGTTGATTGTTGAATTTATTATTGGGTTTTATCTTCCTCATTGGTTCAATGTAAAACTTAATCCAATGTGGATGGAGGGGCCCAACCACATATTGTTTCAATTACAGCTACTGAGAACCCAAAGGAAAGTAGTGGTGGACATCGTGTTACCTGTGGTGAGAAGGTCCGCTTGGTATGCTAGGCCAGAGGCAGTTTTGCAAGCAATATTCTGCAGCCAATGTACCAAAGAGCGAACTGAGGCTGTGGAAATCATTCTAAAGCTTAGAGGAACATCACTAGATGATGACCAGCTGGGAGACTGCTCTGTTCAGACAAGGAAGGTACCTCCGATAAACGTCAATGCCACGAAATTGTCAGAATTAGTTAACTTGAGTTCGGAAGTTTTGGAGCCACCACTGACAAGTGCCAAAGTGGCCTTCTCACACTCAGAGTGTGGAGAGATGTGTGAGAATGGTCACAGAAGCAGCTAGTCAAGTTTACAGTCACGAGAGGCGAGAAGGCTACATCAAAGCGCAAGTAGCAAGCCGAATGCTAATGTCAAGGAACCACAGCAAAAAGGACATGACTGCATTGGTTACTTTCAAATAAAGACTCTGAATGATATCTTATTGCCACTTTAAATGTTGATAGGATGTTTGCGCACATTTGTTATTTTGTTACGAATTTACAGAAAAATGGAATTTTTGAATTAAAATTGATGTAGGTAGGAGTTTATTTTTTGTTTTTGAAGCAAGGATATTATTTTGTATGCCAAATGATTACATTAAATTGCTACGAAATCACATGATTTTCAATTTAGTCATTTCACCCCCAAAATTGACACACCGTAATATATATATATATATATATATATATATATATATATATATATATATATATATATATATATATATATATATATATTAGCTCCACTACTCTTCATAATCATGCTAACTGACATAGATGAGGACGTTACCAGAGACAGCACAGTAACATCCTTTGCAGATGACACAAAGATCAGTAGAAAAATACGAAAACCAGAAGACATAGGATCTCTACAAACCGACATAAACAAAATTTACAAGTGGACGGAAGACAACAATATGAAGTTTAACACCGAGAAATTTCAGCTATTACGGTACGGAAAAAGAGAAGACCTAAAGTCCATGGAATATTATACCCCAAATGGACAGGAAGTCCAGAGAAATTCCAGAGCAAAAGATTTAGGGTTGTAATGACAGATGATGCGAAATTTGAAACACAAAATAAGATAGCAGTAAACAGAGCAAAGAGAATAACGGGTCTGATATTGAGAACTTTTAAACGAAGGGATAGGAATGTAATGATCCCCCTACTGAAAACCCTGATAATACCCAAACTGGAATACTGCTCGGTCCTAACATCCCCATATAAAAAAGAAGACATTAGACAGCTGGAGGGGATTCAAAGAAGTTTCACAGCCAAGATCAATGGGTGCAAAGAACTAAATTACTGGGAAAGGTTACGAGAACTAAACCTATATTCACTGGAAAGGAGAAGAGAGAGATACACCATTATTTACCCTTGGAAAATAATGGAGAAACTAGTCCCTAATCTTACTCTGAATCCCATAACTCCCCAAACAACGGTGGAAGGTAGAAACGGTAGACTGTGTCGTATTCCCAAATTGAAGGCGAGACAGGGAACATCCTTAACCCTGAAAGAAATAGTTTTGTAGTGAGAGGACCAAAACTATTTAATCAGCTGCCCAAAGACCTAAGAAACACGAAGGGAGTTGCAGTGGAAATCTTCAAAAGAAGACTTGACGCCTGGCTGAGAACAATCCCCGATGAGCCGGGCGTACCTGGCTATGTGAGGTGGAGAGCGCAAGAATCCAACTCACTACTTCACCAGGCCAACTCGAGAGGAGGGGCGACACGCTTGACCTTCGCGAAATGAGAAATCATCACGTGGAACCTTTGTAAGGTAAGGTAAGGTATATATATATATATATATATATATATATATATATATATATAGAGAGAGAGAGAGAGAGAGAGAGAGAGAGAGAGAGAGATTTACCCTTTGTGTAAGTAACTATATTTTTACGAATAAATAAAATTAGTAAATGGATGAAAGAAACTTGGGAGATCTTATCCTACATGGAATGCACAAATATAAAGAATTGTATTCTCCTCTTTTCGAAGTAACCTAAATACGTGTACACAAAAGACAGCGTCACAATTTCAAAATATTTTTAATCATATTGCGTCTCGGATCCACCGCTTTGCCAGTAAACCTTCGTGCGTAAGCATGTGTCCAGTTATTTAAATACAGGGTGTCCCAGAATTAACTCTATTTCAATGAAATCGGACAAATTTTTTAAAAACACACTTTTATTTATGTTTATCATGTTTAATATGTGTTAAAAATGTATAAATTTCTAAAAAAATTTCATAATTTTATTTTCATAATTTTTTCATTATCTGGTCCAATGAAAGACCGTCTGAAGTCATAGAATGGCAAAGAGACTCTCCAAAAGTTAACGTGTGGCTTGAATGACCAAATCCAAAATTTATGGCCCATTCTTCTTTGCGGAAGCAACTGTAACAGGTACCGTCTACCTTGATATGCTTCAGCAGTTTTCTCGAACCACAGCTTCTTGATGATGGCATTCTTGATAATGTTGTGTTTCAACAAGAAGCATTGATCTTTTGGCGATAAACCTTTGTTTTTATGAAACCCCATGCAAAGAAATCCAGGGGTGTCAAATCGGAGAACGCGGAGGCCAAGGTCGAGGTCCTCCACGTCCAATCCACCGATTCGGAAGGCGTCTGTTGAGGTATTCTCGAACAATTAGAGCATAATGACATGGTGCTCCATCTTGTTGAAACACAACATTATCAAGAATGCCATCATCAAGAAGCTGTGGTTCGAGAAACTGCTGAAGCATATCAAGGTAGACGGTACCTGTTACAGTTGCTTCCGCAAAGAAGAATGGGCCATAAATTTTGGATTTGGTCATTCCAAGCCACACGTTAACTTTTGGAGAGTCTCTTTGCCATTCTATGACTTCAGACGGTCTTTCATTGGACTAGATAATGAAAAAATTATGAAAATAAAATTATGAAAAAAATTTAGAAATTTATACATTTTAACACATATTAAACATGATAAACAAATAAAAGAAAAGTGTGTTTTTAAAAAATTTGTCCGATTTCATTGAAATAGATAGGTAATTCTGGGACACCCTGTATATCCATACTAAAAGTTATTCCTAAAAGGCATTAACTCGATAAATCAATGATTGAAAAAGTACACCTCAACGAATAAGTCAATTCAAAAGATCATATTCCTTTATGTATCTAAATGAATGTCTAATCTTATACATGCTCAAATAAAGAAAATTCTTATAAACAATAAAAAGATTTGGACAGGCTAGTTGTCTTGGGGTGCTAAATGTCAGACGGAGTTCAATGTTCAAAATTGTAGTCATATATTTTAGTAACTGTGTACAGATATACGAGATGCATTTATTATAAGAATTTCAGGAATTGCGAACACTCATCAGTTTAGAGAAGTGTTAATTAAAGTGAATTAATAAGATAAATCTGTAGATAATAAAAATGTTACCTTCCCCCACAATATCCGATATACAGTTTTCTTTGTGTACATAAAGAATGAAGTTTTAGCACAGGCATTTGATGTTGCTTAATTTATTATTAATTATTATCACTAGGTTTGGAGAGTCAGTTAATGAGGTAATAGAGGCCTGAACTGAGCTCCGATATAATTTTATAGAACCCAAATCTGGAAGCAATGACGAGTAGACTGTATATTCGTTATTCATCACCGGAGTACACATGTGATTATTAAAGGTTGTACTGTACTTTTGATGGTAAAACACAACAATGATAAACTGCTATCACATCTGTCGATGTTAGTCAGACGGTGTGCGGAAAGTACGATAAATAAAAGGTTATTTTGCAAATTCAGTAAATGCATTTTTATGTTACAACCTGCTTTATACCAATAGGCTATTAGTTGTAAGTGAGCGCGATATTTTCTATTCACTGTTCAAGAGACATCATCGGATGTTTAGCTGGAAAATATTGAAGTATACTCCTAAAACTGAAGTCTAGCTTATTATAAGCTTAAATCTGTAGATAATAAAAATGTTACCTTCCCCCACAAAATCCGATATATGGTTTTCTGGATCTTTTCCGTTTGACTGCCGCCATTGAAACATAATTAAACATTTTGTATTTTAACTGAAATGTCTTTAGTTAGCTTCTTTAGTTAGCTTTATAAGGCTAACTAACAAAAATATCACGACCTAACCTAACCAATCGTCAAGGTCGTACAGTTGACCTAACGATTGGTTAGGTTAGGTCGTGATATTTTCGTTAGTTAGCCTTATAAGGCTAAGTAAAGAAGGTTGGGGGCACTGACCTTCAGGTGATCCAAATAAGGAAGTTCAACTTATAAATATAAGTCATTATAAGGGAAAATTAAGAAAAGCTTTTTTATAAAGTAACTTATTTTGTATCATCAAGACATTTCAGTTAAAATACAAAATGTTTAATTATGTTTCAATGGCGGCAGTCAAACGGAAAAGATCCGGTTTTCTTTGTGTACATAAAGAATGAAGTTTTAGCACAGGCATTTGATGTTGCTTAATTTATTATTAATTATCACTAGTATAGGTTTAGAGAGTCAGTCAATGAGGTAATAGAGGCCTGACCTGTGCTCCGATATAATTTTATAGAACCCAAATCTGGAAGTAATGACGAGCAGACTGTATATTCTTTATTCATCACTGGAGTACACATGTGATTATTAAAGGTTGTACTGTACTTTTGATGGTAAAACACAACAATGATAAATTGCTATCACATCTGACGATGTTAGACAGACGGTGTGCGGAAAGTACGATAAATACAGTATAAGGTTATTTTGAACATTCAGTAAATACATTTTTAGGTTACAACCTGCTTTATACCAGTAGGCTATTAGTTGTAAGTGAGCGCGATATTTTCTATTCACTGTTCAAGAGACATCATCGGATTTTTTGCTGGAAAATATTGAAGTATACTCCTAAAACTGAAGTCTAGCTTATTATAAGCTTAAATTACTATACGTGCGTGATTGCAAAATTTAATAACCTCGTATTCCTTATGCAAATTTATAATACAGGGTGTCCCATAAGTCCGGCATCATAGGAGAAATTCATATTTTTCTATTTCTACAAACCATAATTCATATTTTTCCCTTTCTACAGGCCATAATGTCTGTGAGCAAGGAAAAACGAATCCAGACAATTCTACTCATAGGAAATCAGAGTCAAAGAGAGGCCGCTGCTGAATTTAACACACTGCATCCAGACCGCGAGCCAATAACATTTGCGGCAGCGCATTATTGGGGCATGTAACACCATTACTCCTGACATCATTCACCGTGTGCTTGCTGACTGGGTATCACGTCTGAATTTGTGTATTGAAAACGATGGTGGACATATTGAGCACGTTCTGTAAATAAAAGCTTTTGTTTTGCCTTTTTTTATTATTTTTCCTATGATGCCGGACTTATGGGACACCCTGTATAGTAGCATTGTAAAGACTCTTAAAAAGCAATATTATTAGATAGGATCTGTGAATTGCGTTACTTGTCTGCTTCACATACAGCTGGTGGGAAAGTTGTCAGATATGTCAATGCGAATTGTATGAATAAATGGCTGTATTTTGAGTAGAAACCATGTAATAGTTTGTATTTCTTTTTTGTACCTTCGATCATATTAACTAAATAGAGCATATGAGAAAATTGTACTGTAAAGATGTCCTCATTTATTGCACAGTTTGTGAACAATTTAGAGTGGAAATTTAAGTTACTGTATGAAATGTGTAAATGCTATTCCCACAAATTCTTCATCCTGTTTTCTTTGTGTACGTAAAAAGAAAGGAATTTTACCACAAAACTTACTTATCTGTTTATATTTCCAGATTTACATAAACGGTTTTTTAAATTACGTTAAGCGTTTAATATCAAGTAATGTCCAATACGTAAAAGGGACTGATGAAGTCTGTCAACCGTTCTATTCCTACTATACACACACACACACACACACACACACACGCAATCCTACGCATATAAATGTTCGGTGATTAGTTCGCATAAGGTGGCATAAACTATTTGTCAAACAGGTAATTCCAATTAAGAACTCCAAGATTTATAAATGGTTTCCCGTATGCTATTTGTAGTCAATAAGCAGCCCCTTGGTACTTGTATATCTGTATGAACACAAATACAGAAAACGGCACTTGGCGGAAAATGTAGGGCTTACTGTGTGAAATCGAACGGTAATAATTAGATATGGTAACAATATTAATAATAAATGTTTCCTATCATATCTAGATAATCCACAGACGAATCATATGTTATTAAATTCAAACATTTTACAGTAGTAATGCAAGCACAGAAACACATATTACACACACACACACACACACACACACACACACACACATATATACAGGAATTCCCCGCTTATTGCGGTTTCGATTATTGCGATATTCGAGTTATTGCGGTTTATAATTTGCGACTATAATCCCGATTAACACTTTCAAACTTCGAGTTATTGCGGTATTTGAAAATCATACGTCTGGCAAAAATGTTATGTTCCGACGTTTGCACGTGGTTATCGTACAGTACACGTATACCCAGTATCACCCGGCAGCTGGTTGGTGTTCAGTGTCGCTGCAGTCTTCATACAGAACAGTTCGCTTGCATAGTTTACTTGCATTATCAACCCTTTGTACAATGAGTGTGATTAGAAAAGCTGAAGATGCTATTGGAAGTGCTAAGAAGAAACGCAAAGTGATTACTTTAGAAGAAAAGTTACGTATGTTACGTATGTTAATAAACTTATAAAACTATGTTACGTATGTTTAATAAACTTATAAAACTATATACTGTGTTTCATTTACTCATTTTGGCAACATTAACGTTTTAACATGTATTATGCATCCTGATTATTGAGGTTATTCGATTTATTACGGTTTTTGAAAAGTTTTGGCAGCATTAAAGTAATTAACATGTATTATGCATCCCGATTATTGCGGTTTCGGTTATTGCGGCGTTTTCGCTGGCAGCATTAACCGCAATAACTGGGGAATTCCTGTACTCACATTATTACTACATATATACACTAATATATATAGGGTGTACATAAAGTCAGGATCTATTTTTGGGAAGCACTTGGAAATTATATGGAATTCAATCATAAAATGATAAAGTGGTAACATTTATTAAATAATTAAGAGTAGGATTCGACGTGACGCCAATCAGTATCCCTGCACAGCTCAAATCGTTCCGCAGCATTTCTAAACACATTCTGGAGCAATTTGCGGGGTTATGTATCTGCAGCAGTTCGTATACGTGTACGTAAGTTTTCAAGACTCGTAATCTTCGTCTGATAGACGTGCGATTTGATAAAACCCCATGCAAAGAAATCTAAAGGGGTTAAATCTGGTGATCTCGCTGGCCAAGGTCTGTTGCTTCCGCGTCCGATCCAGCGATTTGGAAAACGTCCATTTAGATAATCCTGAACAATTTTGGCATAGTAACGCATTGAATTTATTAGAGCAGTCAGTAGCTGAGAAACTTCCTTCTCGTCGATTTCCTCTTGTGTACTGATTTCGGTACATCTCTCTTTCGACCCCAGCAATAGTCTACCATCATTCGAACATCCCATCTTCCCTTATACCTCCATTCAATTTCTGAATTATCCTCATGGAATCTTTTTCCCCTGTTCCTCGCTTACCGCGCCTACAGTAGTTTTCAGGAAAAAAAATCAAGATGAGAGTCTAGAAAGTGTATCTTAAAATTCATGCTAAATCCCAGCAAAGGATATTTTCGGATCATGTCTTTAACTACTTCTTTGTAGTCATCAGATTTCCTGTTACCAAGGAAGTTGTTCACAACAGCCTTAAAAGCTAGCCAAGAATCATGACCCGTGAATGCATCTTCAAGTACTGGATCGCTTAAGAGTTGCTTTGTTTGAGGACCGCCAAACACTCCTTCCTTCAGCTTAGCATGACTAATTTGGGGGAATTTTTGACATAAAAATTGGTATCCAGATCCTTCTTTGTTGAGACCTTTGGTGAAATTTTTCATTAATCCAAGCTTTATGTGGAGTGGAGGCAACAGTATTTTGCTACGATCTACTGTACCTGTGGATAAGCAGTGTTGTTTGCTTTTCCTGGAGTAATCTACTTTCTCTGATAAAATATTTGTTTGGACAGATAATATTCTGTTCTTGCATTCGTAAATAAAATCTGGCAGTTTGTTGCAACCTACTAATGAAATTAAAGAAAGTATAATTATTCATGTTAATATATCTTATATATTTTCCCTGTATTTATTTGTCTTATATATATTTCCCTGTATTTATTTTTGATTTTTATGGTCTGAAATAAAGTGTTTGCTGCTCGCCGACTTTTTATACAATAAAATACAGGCTCCGCCCACTTTCAGAAAATAGGAAATAAGATTTTTGATAAAAAATAAATAAGTTAGCCCTAAAACTAAAATCTCGTTTCATTATAAAATTAAATGAATATTTTTTTATAAGTTAGGATATTTGTACGAGGGCCACTCAATATATTTTGCCCCCACCTTTTTTTTTTTTCTTTCCAAGTTTCCTTGTAAGTTCCAGAAATTTTGTACACAAGTAGTTACATACCTTTTTTACAAGTTTTTATTTTTCCACATAGTCTCCATCCTTTTCTACGACTTTTCTCCACCTCGAAACAAGGGCTGGAGCCACCTCTTAACCTCCTCATCGTCACTTTCAAACTTTTTTCCACGAATAGCATCCTTCATTGGCCCAAACAAATGGAAGTCTGAAGGTGCCAGATCCAGGCTGTATGGAGGGTGAGGTAACACAGTCAAGCGCATTTTTGTGATGGTCTCTCTTGTTTGCAAACTGTTGTGTGGTCTTGCGTTATCGTGCAAAAGAAGGACGTCTTCCAGTTTTCTCTCCAGTCGAACACGCTTTATACGTCTCTGGAGTCTCTGTAGGGGAGCAATATATGCCTTTGAATTGATTGTTTGTCCTTTCTTCATAACGTCCACCAGAATCACCCCTTTCATGTCCCAGAAGATGGTGGCCATAACCTGCAGAGGGAGCCATTTTGACTTTTTCTTGCGTGATGAGTCTGCGTGATGGCACTCTATGGCTATCCCGGAGGCCAACAAAGTCAGCCCGCCGTAGATCGAGCTTACTGCCTTTCGAGTTACTACGCTTCACCCGAGAGACGCAGAGACAGAACCTAATCAGACCGTGATCACTCCCGCCCAACGATTCGTCAACGGTGAGGCCAGTGACGAGGTTGTCTTCGGTCGTGAATACTAAGTCTAGAACGCTTTCGCTTCGTGTAGGCCCATTGACCCACTGAGTGAGGAAGTTCTCATCAGCAAAGTCAACTAGCCTCCTCCCTTCGGCATCAGCAGTCCTGTCTTCCCACTTTATGCCGCGACAGTTGAAGTCTCCTAAAACTACACACACCCTGTCCCCTAGCAGGCTACGTAGTTCTGTGTATAGGGCTGTATCCTCCTCGAGGAGGAGATGCGGAGGTCTGTATACCAAGATTAACCTATAGTCGTCCCTCCCACGTTCAGATCGACGACAAGCAGCTTCTATTCCGATCGGAACTGGCAGTCAACCGGACTCAACGTGTCCCTGACGTATATTACTACCCTAACTCACTCCCAACGGGTGCGGTCCTTATGAAACATTCTATACCCGGGAATCTCGAACTCCCCAACGTAGTCCCTACGATCAGTATGAATCCAGGACTCGGTGATAGCAACGATATCTTGGTATTCTGATGCTAAGAGCGCCCGTAGCTCGCAAAACTTTTTCCTAATCGACCTAGCATTGAAAAGCACTGCACGGAGGGAGCCTTCCCTATTCTGATCTCCCCCTAGCACGACCCGTTTCCCGAACTGCCAGGGCTGTCGGGAGTTGAAGAGCCCTCACCAACGAGGGGGAAACTTCGGCAGGAGCCTGAGACCCCTCCAACGGGGAAAGAGGGTCACCCACCTCTACAGGGACGCACTCTTCAGTTGAAGGCACGTCCGCCAGTGGCTCAACATCATCTCTTCCAGGTTGGGGCCCGTCATCAATCCCCGGGCTTGACCTCACCATACGGTGTAGGTGCCGGTCGAGCAGCGTACCTAGCACACCTTTACATTTGACATTGAGGTGGACACCATCTCTCTGATACAGGTCCCACCTACCCGAAAACGCGTCTAACGGGTCAACAAACCTCACGCCCAGTAGGATGCACAAGTCTTGCACCCTCTCGTTGATGCCAATGACCTTACTGAGAGCGTGGTCACTGGCATTCATCCGCGGTAAAATACCCATCAACATTCTCCTGTTTGTCTTAAGTTTTAGATCATCCGAAGAGAAATGATTTCGGTGATGATCCCTTCGGTCGAACCTACCCTACCGCCTTTGAGGAACAGGTCGTTGCCACCAGTGTGAACAACGATCGCAGTCCCCCGACTAGCCACGTGCAGCTTCTCTAACTCCTTCCTTAAGTGCGCCGTTCCCAGCCCATTTAAGCACCTTACCTTCCTCCTGGCCAGTTTTGCAGAAGCAAAGTACTTCTCCTGGCCCCTGATCTGTGAGTCCCCAATAAAAATGGTGTCTTCCTCCTTAGCGTACAGGAGACTGAAGCGGTTGGAGGTCCTGCCCAACTTTGGATGATCAAGCCCAAGCCTTCTTCTTGGATAACCCTCTCTCTCTCTTATAAGGCTAGGGTACCCACTACCCTCTTCTAGGGTTTAACTCCCTCCCACTTGGAGGGTTAACCTCATGGTTGCATGCAATTGTGCAAGCTTCAATTTTGCATTTATTGATCATGTTGCATGCAACTGCATTGCACTCGATATTTTTGAGAACATACTACTAGAAATTATACGTAACGGTCATACCTTGAGTACTCTTATTCATTTACCCAATCAATATGGAAGAATGGTTTCAGAAGGATATCATTAAATTTTAATCTACAAAAACTAATCTACATCGTCCTTTTTCCAAAGTTTTTCCCTTTATTTTAGTAGTAGGAATAGAAAATAATCATTACAATGTCAAATTTCATTGTGGTCATCATCATTTTCATATTGCCTCCATTTGCCATCAGTATCATTAAGTTCTTTGCTTTAATTCGGTTCATATACTATATTTATACTAAATTCAAAACTTTTAAAATATGTTTCCAGATGTACTCGAGGTGAATGCCAATTGTTCACATTTTTCGATGATTTTTTAATTAAAAATTGTTCGCAATATTTGTTTCAAATCTTTTACCGCGTAGTTTGAATCCGTTATTTCTTGTCACTTTTGTATTAAGCCTGATTCGAAAAGATTTAACATTTTAAAAATTTCAAACTAGTTCGCCTCTAAAGCGCAGCTTTTGAAGAAAAAACAGATAAGCAGTATGGGCGAAAAAGGTTAGACTGCAATGCAATTGCAAATATTGATCAATGTTGCAAAGGGGGGAGGGAGAATGTTACGAGAGGTTATACAACAAATGGGGGAGTCGGTTATGCAACAAGGGGTAGGGGTTATCCCTCAAGCTGCAATGAAGGGGAACTCCTCAAGAAAGCTGGGGGAGTTCCTCTAACCTCTTTGGGGGAGAAAGTGGGTCGGCCTCACTTCGGAAAGGGGTATACCTAACCAAAGAGAGAGAAAAAGAGATAGAGAAGGAGAGAGGAGTGTTCGCCTGGCTCCTGCCAGACGCATATTGAGAGTTCATTCGAGCGTCCGCTGTCTTATAAGTTCCTAATCAGCCAATTGGCTTAATCCGCCAGTTGGCTTAGAAGGCTTCTTAGAAGGCGTAAATGGCTTGTTCAGATGATCAAAAAATTAATAAGAGCAGAAAAAATACGAACGAGGAATATATATATAACCACAAAATAATAATATACAAAACGATGTAGTATAACCATCAATATAACAATACTGGAGATATACAGTATATATATATATATATATATATATATATATATATATATATATATATATATACATATATAAATTATTATATATATATATATAATTATATATATATATATGTATAAATGTATCATATATATATATATATATATATATATATTAATATATATATAAATGTATAATATTATATAGTGTGTATATATATATAGTATATATAAATATAATATATATATATATATATATATATATATATATATATATATATATATAAATGCATAATATATAAATAATATATATATATAAACACAGTTATATTAAATAATTAAATATATTGAAAATAAAAAACAATATACAAAACGAAGGAGCATAATCATGAACATATTAGTACAAGAAAAAATATATATACACACAAACAATTATATTAAATAATTAAATATATTGAAAATAAATATATATCAAAATACTTTATGTTCTACTGCGCTTAACTAAAACACTAAACTCACACGTAATCGAATCTACAGTCACATCATTATTGCTTTGCACTACGCGTAAATACAATTTAACATTATTTCACCGCTCAAGTTATAGGGATACCTATACTCGATATAAATGACCTTCATATCGTTCAATACTATTTTTGTGCCCACTTTACATTCGGTTGGTAAGTTATTTTTAAACACAATTAGAATACACTCAAAAGCACGCAGAAAGAGGGCATCGTTAGCCATCAAGTCATTATTAAGTACAAGTTTATAAACACTCCTTTCCAATCGAGGGTTTTTTCATACCGTCCGGAGCTTTTCTATTGTGAACTCTTCTTCACTCTGCATAGCGGCAATTGAAATAATCTTCCAAGTCGTAACGACAGCTACTCATTATATACAGATACAACTCTTCAGGGTGAACAGTGTAGGCAAGCTCTATCCTGTACCGCTCAAGTCCTTTGTACCAAAGTTCGTGATATTTCGAAGAGTCTAAACCTTTTAAGTAAGCATCCAGCTCTAGACCATTCTCGCCTTGTTCATTCCTACATTCGATAAATCCGTCGAGCAAAGCGTGTATGCGTATTCAAGAACCGTGTCAAAATAAATCATATCCGTAACACGCGCGTTTAATATAGGCTTCAGCTTGCGGAATCCGACGATTTCAAACATTCTGTCGAAGATGAATCGTTTCGCGTGGAGACAAGGGCGTTATTATCAGATGCATTCTTCCACATCAGTCGTATATCAATGCATGGCAGTTCGTTACTTATACACAATGTACAAAGAACAGCATATGAGGGGGCATCAATAATCTGTACTCTTCTTGTACCTACACCTGCATATATTTTATAACGGTCCTCACCTCACTTCTCAACTACCATGAAGACTCTATTTTTCTCCTCAACACTTAAATAAATAACATTACGTTTACCAGAGTTTGCTTGCCTGCAAATCGTTTCAAGTACATAGTTAATGGTACCGGTTTCACACCTGAACACGCGCAATGACTTCGTCATACTTCGGTATGGTTCTCAAAGGAAGTTCCATCTTATTCGAGGAGTGCAGGTTCAGTCGGTTCAAGCTCTGAGATGACTATGATCCACGGGTGGGCGGATCGGTTCGATGGGAGGAGCGAGTCACATCATAAGCTGATGAAACGTGTACGGAGCTGTTCCGACGTGAGTAATCGTATCCCATTCTACTGGGTAGGTGTTCTGAGAAATTTTCCGATACATGAAGCAATATCGATTTTAATGTTTTTTCGCTCCCACTCCCCAGAATACGCACCAGACATTTTCGGTTAGGGGGATTTTCACGAACTAAACACATTTCAATCAAAAACCGGTGGACTAAATTGAGAGAAACATGTTGTTTACAGGAAAGTTCACCGCCATCAATTCACCGCGGGAAAGTTCACCGCCATCAATTCACCGCGAGGTAAGTTCACCGCGAGGTAATTTCACCGCGAGGTAAGTTCACCGCGAAGTAATTTCACCGCAAGGTAAGTTCACCGTAAAATGAATAAAATTTAAAAGAATTTTTTAACTTAACAAGAATTTAATATGGGGTTTAGCAACACTATTTAAAAACATTAAAATATAATTAGGACAAAAATTAAAAAAGTATTTAATTTTTATTTAGCCACAAAATTTAAAAACAAATAATATATAATTAGGAAAAATATTTAACCACACTATTTAAAAACATTAAAATATAATTAGGACAAAAATTAAAAAAGTTAGGTTAGGTTAGGTTAGGTTAGGTTAGGTCATAACCTAACCTAACCTAACCTAACTTTTTAATTTTTGTCCTAATTATATTTTAATGTTTTTAAATAGTGTGGTTAAATATTTTTCCTAATTATATATTATTTGTTTTTAAATTTTGTGACTAAATAAAAATTAAATGTGGTTAAATATTTTTCCTAATTATATATTATTTGTTTTTAAATTTTGTGGCTAAATGAAAATTAAATACTTTTTTAATTTTTGTCCTAATTATATTTTAATGTTTTTAAATAGTGTTGCTAAACCCTATATTAAATTCTTGTTAAGTTAAAAAATTCTTTTTAATTTTATTCATTTTACGGTGAACTTACCTTGCGGTGAAATTACTTCGCGGTGAACTTACCTCGCGGTGAAATTACCTCGCGGTGAACTTACCTCGCGGTGAATTGATGGCGGTGAACTTTCCCGCGGTGAATTGATGGCGGTGAACTTACCGCACATGAACATGTTACCATATTTTTCCTTTTTGTTTAACAATCGATACTCGTTTCTAAATTCTATCAAAAACTCACACAGGCCTTTAGCCACAACCTCACTGCGAACCCTGTCATGATATATATGAATATATTGGTAAAAATACTTTAGTTTGTCCATGATGACAAGGTTTAGATTCTCAGCCGCAGGGTACGTGTACTCGGTATGATGCAGCATGACATAATACCACCTGTTACACCACTCATCAACAAGACTCATTATCCGTATCCGTTGCTTCTCTTCTGCATGCGTTGTTTGCTTCACCTCACGGTATATGTACGCTTTTATACAGTTTAGCCCTACAACGTAGTCCATTACATCGTTTGTGCCGCGAAATCTGGCAATACTCTCTTCAGAATATTCATAGAGTATATGATCAACTTGTTCCCTCGCACGATTCAAAGTATCCTTAAAAGTCTCAAAGAAAGGGGGGGTAGACAGTCTTTCAGTATTCACCAAATCTTCGGACTTTACCGAATACCACTTCATAATCGTCGAACACGCATTATCAAAAGTAGCCATCACTATTTTTCGTCTACGTGAGAAAATATGCTTCTGAGCTCAACGGTTTGCAGCGGCCAACTAAGCAAGCAGGGGTAGAGATATGCCCATGTAGTAGCAGGGGGTCACATGACCGAGCTCACAGCGGGCGGAACTTAGGATTGTACACACGCACGCACACGAAGGAGAAAATGAAACCCTAATTGAAACAAATATACGTAATAAATAAACATATCGTTAACAATACACACGCATATATATATACAGTATATATATATATATATATATATATATATGTATATATATAAACAATCAAGGATTAAGGTATCCAAAGGGTACGGTATCATAGGTACCACGCACCTGGTAACGTTTCCTATAGGTGTTACGGCATACCTTCGTGCCCCTAAGTTCCTTCACACACCCCAGTTTCTGAGCCCGAAAATTGTGGCTCCCCACAGTCAGTTGGGGTGGATGGTTGCCCTCATCTTCCAAGCACACTAGATCCTTCAACGAGTCAAAGTTAACGACTCGTCGGTTCGCATGGTTAAGCGTGATACCCTTAGCCTTCACGATATATTTCATATCCTCCCCCACCCTCACCCGTACCCCATAAGTTTTTGGTCCTGTTGATACAAAGGAGTCAGCGTATGCACCATCACCATACTCATCCTTGATCTCGTCAGCAAACTCTCCGAAGAATTCCCCAATCGCTGGTATGTATTCACCCTCCCTCGCTGTGAATATTACGCTATCTGTGTCAGCGTACAGTACCCTCCGCCCAAAAGAGTGCAGTAGCTCCAAAAGCTTGATGCGGGCGAAGGCCGTTGTGAAACTGGCAACAGATATGTTTGTTACCTGTGAGGTATCTGTGGCCAGTTCGGTGATGTTGTACTTTATCATGTAAGTATTACCTACATTCTCGATCTTCATAACCTCTTTATCGGGAGCGTTGGCATAATCCCAGACTTCACTATAACTGTGCAAAATGAACGTTCCCCTTGCCAGTATTCTGTGCAAATTTCCCAAAAAGTCTGTTTAGACACAACTTTACACAAAAGCGCTTGCCAGAATCTCAGCAATTTGGGAACGGTCAAACTGTATAACTTCACGAGCACAGTAACGGTGAATATAAGCCGTTTTTTCATCTTCGATATCATCTCCTCGCGGATACCCCGATGCTTCCACCTTATCCTTCAAAACAGCGTTTATATATGGCGTGAAAAGGTTGGGTAGCTTCTGAAACCTCCACACCTCATGTATCTTCAATATTCTGTATCCATGGCGAACGGCTAGCTCCAGCTCAGGGCTTGTATATACACCTCTGATCTTACGCTAATTAGTTGTATGATTAGAATCACCGTTGTTCTCCTCTGCGCACTTCACGCACAGGAAAAACATGAGCTTGTGGTCTATAATGACCGGTAAGATCGGAATCCATAAATCGCGAGGGAGGGAGCACGTCTACGAAAGATATCCAAAGTAGCGCTCATGCCACCAGCAGCCGTTAAAGGAGTACACACTGTAGGGCGGGTCATACTATGCATTTTTTTTAAATCAATGGAGAGGGGTGTTCAAATGACATATTTTGGTGTAAAGAACACAATTCTGAAGAAAATATTTAATTCTGATAACCCTAACCTACATCATTTTGCAGTTGATTATTATTAAATTGTTGATTATTTTACTATTGTAGTTACCCCAGAATATGTCTTCTCACGTTTTCTATCATGGCTGCTCACGTTATCTCTCATAGAGCATTGTTCTAACTAATTCATATAAACACATATAATGTAATTCATATAATAATAATAATATTTAAATACTCAAATAAAAAGGTGTGCCATTCCACTTAATTGTAATTATCATACAGTTGGTATATGAAATATTTTGACGGTTTTCTGGCGCGCATAAGGCCATTTCTCAGCCATCTTTCACAGAGGCTAGAATGTAACGTTTCAGAACATTCTAAACGTTTTGTGAAATATTTGAAGTGACTCATGATTTATGAAGCTATTTTACCACCTCGGCTTGCAGTGAGGGGATAGATTTAGTGATTATCTACTGATATTTTTTTTGTTACTGTTCACATGTGAGTATTATTCTGTTATATTTTAGAAAAAGCTATTTCTAGCATATTATAGTGATACATTGAGCAAAATTTAATTAACAACTTTGATTTGAGCTAAAATTAGGTGGTTCATTTTAGTACAACTGAAAGAGAGGGGTTATGATAAGACCTTGTTGGCCATTGGAGGAGACTCAACAAATGTCAACACTGGTGTGAAAGCTGGAGTAATGCGGAAGCTGGAGCTGCACCTGGGGAGAAAGCTGGTCTGGTTGGTGTGCAACCTGCACACTGTTGAACTTCCCCTGCGCCATCTCATTGTTGACCTTGATGGCCCTACTCTGTCAGACAAAAAATTATCCGGGCCAATAGGAAAGCTCCTTCATTCTGCTACAGACTTTGATATCAATTCCAACTTCACCCGAATCTCTGTTGGCCCTCCACTGATCAAGCTTCCTGACAAGGTCATTCAAGATCTCTCAACTGATCAATACTATGGCTATAAAATTGTCTGTGCAGTCAGGGATGGAGTACTTCCTGCAGGGCTGGCTCTGTTAGAGATAGGACCAGTAAACCACACGCTGGCTCACCACAGCGAACAGACTTCTCAGGCTCTGGGTGTCAAAGCACGGACTTAAAGGAAAGAACCTGAAGATTCTGCAATTCATTGTGGAATTCATCATTGGAGTGTATTACCCATGTTGGTTCAACGTGAAGGTCAAGCACTCCTGGATCGAAGGGCCTAGGCACATCCTCTTTCAGCTGGACTGCCTCAAGTCCCAGAGAAAGGAGGTGCTGGATATTGTGATGCCAACTGTGAGAAGATCTGCTTGGTATGCCACAGTGAAGTCATCCTCCAAACACTACTCTGCTCTGAGGATCAGAAGGAGAGGATTGAAGGGGTGGAGAGAATTCTGGCCATCAGGGGAGAGGGGGACCCGGACACTCAGCTGGGGGACTCCTCTGTTAGGAGCAGAAGGACACCTGACATCAATTGTGCTGCTTCCAGCATCGGTGACTTGATCAGCTGGTCAGAAGGTGTGTCAGAGCCACCTCTCACCTGCTCTCTAAGCACCTCAGAGGTGAAAAACTTCATCAACACCCCCATGGAGGTGCGCAACTGGCCTTGCCACACACAAAGCATTGAGAGGGTTGTTAAAATGGTGACTGAGGCTTCTGCTAAGTACTTCTCACAGGAAAAGAGGGATGTAGGGATCAGGGCTCAGGAGACCAGCAGGAAGCTGATGTCCAAGTCTGAGTCAAAGCAGGATTTGTGCAACCTGGCAAAGTTCAAGATGTCAGGAGGATCTTTGTAATTATATCCAGTGATATACATGCAGTTCACCTATTAATAAATATATGTAAAGTTGATTTGGCCTTGTAAATATAAATGATTTACCTTATATCATTTAATATATTATAAAGGGGTTCAAAAGGGTAAAATTGGCAGTTTAGAAATACAAAATGATGTAGGTTAGAGTTCTCCTATCCAAAAAAGCAGCTCATATTTGAATTCCCCATGTAAAAACACATAATTTAGACACCCCTGATGGTAGGATTTCCTTCAGATTCATGTTGTCACCTGAGTACGACCCGCCCTAGTACACAGTCTTCTCACTAGTGGTTGGATCCTCACTTAGACCATCATCCCAAAAGACACGACCATTGACCTTAATGGGTAATTCACCCGTGTTTCGGGCGTGTTTTATGTATACCCTGGTCTGTTGCTGGAGGTGTATGAGCCAGTAAATAGCCTTGTGTCCATAACTGCGGGGATTGTTTCTGTGAATGACGGTTAATGTGTCTTTAGGCATGAAGTTATTCTTGAACACCATAAAACATAATGAGGCGATCTTGGTTGCGACTTGCAACGAGTCGCATTTGAAACGGGCTATGTACATCCTTCTGAAGGCCTGGAAACATACTCTAAGCACGCGCACATCATTCACGCAATAACATTCACATTCATCAGCTATATTGTATGGACTAGCTTCATTAAAACTGTTGTAGTAGCGGTCAAAATCTTCATGCTCACTACCACTCATGTTGGTGTAGTTAAAGTAATGTTTGGGTGGAGGTAGTCCTACGTAACTTAAAGTTTCGCTAGTGAGGAATGTGTAAGGGAAATACCTTTTGAAACTTCAGCGGCTAAGCCCATGACCTCTCGTAGCTTTTTCTAATTTACAAGGTGTGAACAGCAGGGTGTCTTTGAACTGTACATTACCTCTTACCTCCATCTGTATTAGTTTGTTGCTTCTTTTCAAGGGATCACCTGTAAATATCGCAGACGACTCGTGTTCAAGCAACTCATTATAAAAGGAACTGTGTGTAAAATTTTGCTCCGTTATGGGCAAGAATATACACAGTCATTTTTTTAACTTGTCCGCTAACTTGACAATATAGGATACAAAGAGTTTCACAGGGCTGTCGTGTGCAAGCGTCTTAAAAAAGTTTGTCCGTTTACCACATTTGTGACACTCATCACACTCGATCTCCATGCACTGATCACAGATAGTCTGGCTTATAGTAATTGTGGAATAACCTCTTTGGTTTCAGCGTTCGTGTATGATTCTATATCGTAGTACACGGTTATACAAGGGCTATTTTTAGGCTTAGCATTTTTGATATAACATACATACTTCACTCCATCAGCCTTATATTTTTCATGACTTGTAGAACAGTGAATTTCATCGCATTTTTGCTTGAAATTCCCCCAATTATCCATTATGTGAAACATACCGCACTTACAAATCCTCATTTTCCTGCAAGTGCCAATTGATTTATGGAGTTCAAAGCATTTATTATTGAAAAATGTACGTCTACACACATTACACTCCCTCTTCTCAGTTTCAACGACATGACTTTCACATTTGGAGCTTTTACACTGCTCACATACCATGTAGCATTCCTTACAATGTTTCACTCTATCATCCGCACGCTCGAGACATCCCTTACACAAATCATGATGCTTTCCATATTTTCGACTTTTATCATAACTAGCGTAGAGAGTCCTTATTTACGGATAGGAAGATACGATGTCCCTGACAATCGTAAAATAAGTAGAGGTCTTGTAGTACAATCTCTCACACAGCTTTTAAAAACATACACAGTCCTACGTCGATCATCCATTCCAAATACGACTATACGAACATTCATTTCCTGCTCTACCCTTCTCAGCTCTTCAGGACCCATATTACACTCAAACTCAAGCTTACAATCTGAAGCCAGTTTACGGGCACGCTGCACAACCGTAGACAGCCGGATATTATACGCGAATATATTTAGGACAGTGATCATATGAGCTAAGACTATTGCTATAAAGCCGCAACCACGATCGACGTTTAAATGCTTTCTGTAAATAGATTGATAATTGAAATTAAGAGTATAAGGTGTGGCACTATGACCCGCAACCCGGAATACTCTGTCAATATCAACCATGAAGTTGTTTATATTGAAGGCTGTACTACTTTGAGAGGCCTGCATTATGCGGCCAAAGATATATTCTATGTCAACAGCGGCCAAGCGTCTGAACGGTATTACTACCCAAAAATCATCTACATCCCGTCATCTGACCCGAACCTGAAGGACAACCTCATCCGGACTTCACGTTCGTCGCTGTTCTGAAGGGCAAACTCTACAATACGTTCAACTACGCGTCGCAGTCCAATGTCGTTGCTATAGATTTCTGGTCAGGGCAGGGGTAGGGGTAGCGGTCCTCACCAACTCGAATTTTATACCTTCCTCCACAGCACGAGAAGCTTCTGCTGGTGCTGGTGTGGAGGAAGTACCGGAATTGAACAGGAATAACGGGGTATATTTGAGGAAGGTACTATTATGGGGGTTGTGTCGTAAGACGTAGAGGGTTGGGGCTCTATTACTGGGGTCTAACAACCGGCGCAATCCTGGTGCGCTTTATACCTGACGTGGAGGGTTCTTCATCATGCTTCCGCTTTGAATTGTCGCGTGCTACAGGTATCGCTGGTGAGGGTTCGTCAGCGGAGATGGAGTCTGTAGCTACACGGTCATCGGGGTCATCTGTAACGACGATGATGGGGGGCTGTACAACGTCGTCATTCACGGTTCTGTTGAAGAAGAACAGCAAGACTATAAGGAGAAACACTTAAATTTTGTTATATTTTGTAAATTACCCACTTAAGGGTGTGACGTGTTAGAGATGGAATCTGTAGAAAAATTCAGGTTCACAAACCTTCCACATGTATATATCTGGCCCTACAGAATGTGGTAAAACTGTGTTTATGCTTAAAATCATGAAAGATAAAGGGGAGATATCCTCAAAATTTGTGCATAAAGTAATATGGTGCTATTCGACGTATCAATCAGTGCTCAACATGTACCAAGATGTTATACTGTTCCACAAAGGTGAATATGAGGTTAAATCGTTAAAGGGAAATCAATCAGAATCCATTTTTCAAAAATAGATACATGCGCGATGTGTCGTTAAATACACAATATCTAGTCTTATTCGAGCAACGTAGAGATATGTCACAAATTGGGGTATTAGTCAATCAAATGTTCCCGAATCAGCGTAAGGAGTTTTTGGAGGTTTATAAAGAAGCCACAAGTCAGCGTTACGGATATTCTTTGTGATCTTCACCCGCGAAACACGTTTAGGGTCTTCTAAGAACGAATATATTCCCAAACTATCCTGAAACGGTGTATACTCCAGAATGACTAAAAGGCTGAAGAAATATCATGAATTAATAAAAATCTATCAACGATTGCCCCGGACACTGCAACAGATGTTTATTAAAAATATCGACTCCGACTTTTTAAAATGCATCTGTGAAATCTCTCTTAATGTTATAAAATGTAATGTGCCAATTAAACCACCCTCAGAAGACTCGCTTACGTCGTTACAAGAACATAATACGTACGCTCGCTCGTAAAAGGCAAACTGTGGGGAATAAAAGCGAATTATTGTACAAAAACGGGGATCATTCCTCCCCACCATTTTTTCAGTTTTGGGGCCTTTACTAACTAGATTATTATAATGAAGAAAGTGGTAGTGATTCCGCACGAGGTGTATGCTTCATTGCAAAGTTCAAAGATTCCAGACACAGTTCTAGAACGCCGTAAAAGTAGGCTTAAAAGAATGGAAAGCGATTTGTTAACCCTATTAAACAGTGAAAAGTCACCTGATGAGAAAAGGATCTTTTACCAAGAGGTTATGCCGAAATTTCTTCATGAGTACGAAGATTATAAGAATGCTAGCAAGTTGAGCATGTCGACACAGAACCTGGGCCCGACGTTAGAGATGACCAGCCAAAGAATAACGGAACGCAACACATCGAGCATGTATTAAAAATCAGACTCCCACATACATTGAGGAATAAAGGCTTAAGTCTTTATAATCTATTGAGTGAGAACCCCATCATACAGTGGACCGATACAGGTGAGGTCGTTGTTGAAGGAACAAGGGTACAGGGATCGAATATCGTCGACATTGTCCATGATCTGGTGAGAAAGTGGGACACACGCCCTCACCAACAGAATGGAAGCATATTAAAGGAAGACTACAACATGTCCCCAAAACATTGATAGGAAATCTGAATAGGTTAAAAGACTTGGAGCAAGTCTCGCATGTGTCACAACTGAGTACGCCATCACTCCCAACAGTAGCAACTCTGAAGAGGAGAAAGAAAAGAACAAACGGCTTGTCTTATCCACGTGTCTCTAAAATACGCAAATGGCTAACATATTAAGAAAACGCTATTATGTCATTTCTCGCCCAGCCTCCTATTGCGGTGTTAATAGACTGTACAGAGGTGTTTACAATGATGGAGTAGGAAAAAAAGATGTTGGGAGGTTTTTGCGGGAGCAGGATGCTTATGCACTTCATAAGCCTGTGAGAAAAAGGTTTAAAACGGCCAAGACAACCGCGGCTTCGATTGACTCTATTTGGCAAGCGGATTTAACAGACATGCAAAGATATTCAGTGTATAACGACGGATACTGCTACATCCTATTCATAATAGGTGTATTCTCTAGATATCTGTGGCTAATTCATCTGAAAAATAAATCTCCTGAAACAGTTGCTAAAGGTACTAAAACGTTGATGTTGAAAAAAAACAGGATTCCAAGCTATTTTTGTACGGATATGGGGAAAGAATTTATAGATCGCGCTTTTCAGAACATGCTGACAGAGTTTAATATTAGTTACTACACTAGCAGTTCTATACACAAGGCCTCTTTAGCTGGAAGAGTTCAACGTACTATAAAGGAACGCATGCATCGCTATTTTACACATAAAAACACATAGAGATATATAAACGATCTAGGGTCAATGGCACCGTCATACAACCATTCACACCACCGTACGATTGGTACAACACCTAACGAAGTTTTAGAAAGAGTTACGCGCACAGACGTGTGAAGGGATGGAACACTGCCATCACACTCTGCACATTTCAAAATCATTGATTATCACTGGGGAACAAATTTCAACTTTTTGTCTAGAATTAGATTGAAGACAGTTAGAGGTAATTTGGGTGCGCTGAGCACGAATTTTTACTCGGTTTTGCTCTATCAGGTCCTGATTTGCTCAACACCCCTCCTCTTTCGTCGTATTCATAAAAAGGTTTTTCTCAATACTCGCTAAGTCTTTTGCAGTTACACATTATGAACTAGGTTTATCTAGGTATTTGTACCTATTGTTATGGTATTGTTGTATTATGTATATTTTTATATGTAACACCCTAAAAAATTTTTAATTTTGTCATTTTTAACCCATTTTAATATTAGTAAATTAAGCTAAAAATATCATAGAATTCTAAAATTTCTCGAGCGTTCCTGTTCTCTTAGAGTATTCTAGAGGGACAACTAAAATATATAAAAGCGACTCGTTTCCAGAGTTAATCAGTCAATTCAATCAGTCAGTCAGTCAGTCAGTCAGTTGAGTTAGTTAATTAAGTTTGGGCATTAACATAATTTTGAATTGGCATATGATTTAGTGAGTAATTTTGTCATCGTGATTTAATATAGTTGATTTAATTAGACGTAATTTATATTGTACCTACTCATCTGTGTTTCTAGTTTAATTTCATAGATTGTAAGTACCTATTTCATAATAAGTACCTATTTAAACTAATTTTTGTGTTTATATTTCAGATTTTCTTAAATTTATATGAATTAAGGGCTTTAAATACCTTTACAAATTGGCAGAACACTCAAGCAATATGTCATCAAGCACTAGAAAGTTCAAATGCAAAAACAACCCTGATTCCTTCTGTTTATATGTGGAAATTTTACACTTCCACATCAACGAGCAAATATAACTGACTTCGTAAAAAGAGCTTACTTAGCTTATTTTGGCATAAAACTGGGGGACCAAGATAAATCGTGGGCTCCACATAAAGCCTGCACTATATGCATTGAAAGACTGCGACATTGGACGAAGGGTTCGGATTCAAAAATACCTTTTGGAGTTCCGATGGTAAGTTTATGATTTCATAAAACTACGTAATTTAATCACTAGTATACTGTAACTTACCTAAATGTAATTGTAACTTAGGTACATAAACAAAAATTTACAGAAAATGTTTATAAGAATCTCAAATATTGCATAAGGTTGAAACACATAGAAATGTTAAATGTTTGGGTGATAACTTTTGATAAAATTCATAAAAACAAGTCTCTCGTCGCTTTTGTTAACGCTTTACAATTTTTTTTCCATATCAGGTGTGGCGAGAGCCTACTAACCACGAGACCGATTGCTACCTTTGCTTTGTCAAGACTTCGGGCTTCACTAAGAAAAATAAACATTGTATCGAGTACCCAAATTTCGACACCGCGATACGACCTGTGCTACATTCAAATGAGATCCCCATTCCAAAATTTAAGGGTCTGCCAACTCAAGAATTAGTTGAAGATGTTCCTGAAAATATTGTTATGCACTTTGAGGAGTCAGACACCGATTTTGACCCCAGCGTATTTGAAAGTCAAAACGATCCGCAAAAGTTTAACCAGGCCGAGTTGAATGATCTTGTAAGGGATCTAAATTTGCCAAAAAAGGCTGCGGAAATTTTAGCTTCAAGACTTAAAGAGAAAAACTTGCTTACTTCAAACACATACATTTCATTTTACAGAAAAAGAGAAGAAGAACTTGTTAAATATTTTAGAACAGAGGATAGTTTAGTATATTGCTGCGACATAGTTGGTTTGTTAAAGAAGATGGGGGTTGAGTCTTACGATGCAAATGATTGGCGCTTGTTTTTAGACAGTTCGAAAAGAAGTCTTAAGTGTGTGTTGTTGCATAATGGCAATCTATACGGCTCGATACCGATTGGGCACTCAACAAAATTAAAAGAAAAGTATGAACATATAGAAAAGGTTTTAAATCTTATCAAATATAGGGAGCACGAGTGGATCATATGTGTTGACTTAAAAATGGTTAATTTTCTGCTAGGACAACAAGGAGGGTATACTAAATATCCCTGCTTCCTTTGCTTATGGGACAGCAGAGCCAAGGAAGAACATTATTTCAAACAAATCTGGCCAGCACGAACATCACTTACTGTCGGAGAAAAAAACGTAATTAATCCACCTTTAGTGAGCAGAGATAAAATCATATTTCCTCCTCTGCATATAAAACTAGGCCTCATTAAACAATATGTAAAAGCTTTAGATACGAACGGCGAGTGTTTCAAATACATAACTTCAAAATTTCCAAGTTTAAGTTATGAAAAAATCAAGGCGGGAATTTTCGACGGTCCACAAATAAGAACAATGATTAAAGACAGCAATTTTCCTAATGTCATGAATGAACGCGAAAAAAATGGCTGGTTCTCATTCGTGGACTTGATAGAAAACTTTTTAGGCAATTATAGGGCAGATAACTACGAAGAAATCGTAAAAAAACTTTTAAGGGACTACAAAGAGTTAGGTTGCAATATGAGCATAAAAATGCATTTTTTGAATAGCCATCTTGACCAATTTCCAAGTAATTTAGGTGATGTAAGTGACGAACAAGGGGAGAGATTCCACCAAGATATCAAAATTATGGAGGAACGGTACCAAGGCCGCTGGGATTCCCACATGATGGCTGATTACTGCTGGTGCTTGAAAAGAGACCTGCCATCAACAAGCAAATACGCTAGAAAGTCTTACAAAAGAAAATTTTTGCCACAGTGAAAGCTTCATATCTGTTTGTTTTTTTATTTTAAGTCATTTCTATCGTTATAATGTAATTTTACTGTAGTTTGAACTGCTTGTATTCATGAAACTTGAAAAAAAAATTTAACACATGACTTAATTTTTTAGTCCTAATTTGAAAAATCTGGAAAATGGCACATAGGCTGTCGACAAGAATCAGGACCTGATAGAGCCAAACCGAGTTGAAATTCGTATTCAGCGCACCCAAATTACCTAGAATCAAGTGTCAGATATCATTCAATAAAATACGTGTTGCCCAGTGTTATGTAAGGCTATCACGTTCGGGAAATAAATTTGCGAAGGGATTTGAGCAAGGATGGACACGTAAGATTTTAAAGTTAGTGCTATGAGACCTAAAGGCGAGATAATGATGTATTACGTTGAAGATTTGAATGGGGAAGAAATCGCAGGAGGCTTTTACCGCGAGGAGTTGCAGAAAGTGACATTTAATTTAGGAAAAAGTGTGTTTAAAATTGGAAAAATTTTAGGCAGCAAAGGTTTAGGAAAGAGAAAAATATACCTGGTGAAATGGTTAGGGTACCCAGAAACCTTCAACACCTATATAAAAGCTGCTGCAATAATGAAGCTTAAATAGTATGCAACATGGCACCTAACCACTTCTATGTCACACTCCGGTCCTCTTCTTCTCTGTACATCCTGACAACACTCTGGCCAACTATGTAACAGAACTCCATGGCCTATTGAGTTCGAACGTGATTCGTACGAAGTTGGTGTTTGTGAATTCCAGCTAGCCACCAAATTTTTAACGTTTGAAAATGAGCAGATCATATTTCTGATTCTTAGAAAAGACGATGAGTGTGAAAAATTAGGTATAACCTTAGACAACACTATGCGATCAGTCCTGTTCGGTGAGGTAGAGTACTATAGTACAAATGTAACACTAGGAATCGGTCATTATGACAGAGCCACGGACATTGTGACGGGGTTAAGCAAGAGTCTTGAAAAGTCGTTCCTGAAAAACGATTTCCTTTTTGAAGTCGTAAACGTAGACGCGCCTGCATGCACGGTGAAGTTAAAATCAACGCTTAGTAGAAATATTAAAGACAAAGAGCCGTTCACAATTGTTGCCGAGGGTCGATATGGTGCAGCCCTCCAAAGAGATACCTTTCACGAGGCACAACATGACTTGTCCAGTTTAATGTATCAGTTGAAATTGGAAAAGTTGGGTGGAAGCTACCCATCCCCAGACCTGTGCTATATTTACACCAATATCGTGGGGCATCAATTTGTTGGGGACACCCAGGCGCGCCTGCTGCGCATCGTACACATTCCCATCCATAGTGGGAAGAGTTTGAGCATTACATATGACAAACCCCATTATGTGAATGTTGCGACTAATCTATTAACCAATATCTCAATATATATAAGAACGATTGATGGAAAAAATTCCCCATTCGGTGATGGGAGCTTAACAGTGAAGCTACACTTTCGTCGCATTCAGTTATAATGACCCGAAGGCCTTTCACACTATCGAGGGGTGAGATATCAGCGTGGGAATGGGCGTGGATCCAGTGTTTCAACCATACTACGCACCGCTCTCACAGTGTTAAGAGGGGTGGGCTAGATACCTCGGGAGGAAGGCGTTACAAACAGGTTTTAACACGGTAGAAGATATAATGGGTGGAACTAAACCTAAAGAAGCTCTAAAAAACATTTAAAACGTACACGGGATGAAATCATCAAAGATGCAAAGAGAAAAATGCGTGGTGGTGGAAAGAAGAAGAAGAGGGATATCTGGAAGAAGGGGTTACCAACACGTGGCGCTAAACGTAAAAGGACATCAAGAAAGAAGTGTTCTGAGCGTATGAAGCCTATGGCTGATCACTTTTTTTAACTGGTATAAGCTGAGGACACTACTCTCACGAATCATTGGCTGATTACTACTTGTCGAGAGAGGTGGTACTATTTCTGACTCGTCATGGCGCGTTTCATCCATCTGTGTAGCTCACAATTTTGTAAATCGGAACTATCCCTCTTTGATATGCCCCCTACGCAGGTTTCTATTGAGCATAGCGACTTTATTACAATTAACCCATCAAACACAATTAGTTCACTGAGTGCCCCTATAGAATTCGTGATACCCAGTTCAGGCCCATACTTTTTTATCCAAGCTGCATCTACATGTACGCTAAACTGCGTATAGCCCATTCAGATAGAACGGACTGCGATGATATTTACTCTGCATACCCTGAAACCAACTTTCTACACTCCAATGCAGACAGTGTGAGGTGTATTTAAATCAGGTTAACATCTCGGCAGGAACGTGTTATTATCACCTACGAGCCTATCTGGAAAATGTTCTCAACTTTTCAAAAGAAGCGAAGGACACCTTT
This sequence comes from Bathynomus jamesi, assembly GCA_023014485.1. Classification (NCBI taxonomy): domain Eukaryota; kingdom Metazoa; phylum Arthropoda; class Malacostraca; order Isopoda; family Cirolanidae; genus Bathynomus; species Bathynomus jamesi. The sequence goes on from JAJOZX010000304.1 coordinate 157,268, forward strand.
TTAACTGCCGAGGGCTATTATCAGACTAAAGATGCAAGTAGTATAAAGGATAGATTTTAAAATTCTGAAAAAAAGATATACGAATGTTTTGGACGTCTTCATACAGACTTCACGTTCCAGGAGAAACTGCTTATGAACTGCATCGATATGAAACTAAAACTCAACCGCACGAGTCCTGAGATCTGCATAAATCTGGGACCTGATCAAGAAGAGGGCGCAAAATCCGTTGTGATTCATATTATGGAAACATATCTGCGTGTACGGCGAGTGAAATTAAGTTCCCCAAAATATGTAGAAATTGTAAAAAAATTAATACACGCAACAGTAAAATACCCAATTAACTAAGTACAGATCAAGCTATACACGGTGTCCGCCGGGTTGGCCTCGAAGCAGCTAGAAAACGTGGCCCTGGGGCTTCTACCGAAAAGGATATTAATTGGAATGCAGGATCACGCATAGACGAATGGAAAATATAAAAGGAGCGCCTTTAAATTCGAGAATTTCGGCCTTAAAAATATAACTATACGTAAATGGCGTTGCACTGGGCAGGACTATGGATACGGACTACTCATCAGAAGCTGTGTTTCCGCTCTGTGCGAGAGCTTATTGTAATCTGGCCCATATTGCCGGTGGGAACATCTCAGTCAGATTGGAATTCGCCAACCCTATCGACGCGCCTGCTAGTATACTCGTGTCCCTTGAATCACAAGCTCTAATAGAAATTGACCGCTTCCGGAACGTTGTCACAGACTTTTAAAATGGACGCAAATACACTCCAGAGAATAATGGAAAGTTACCGAATCACACGCTCCAAATTTATGGGTGTGTTTGCGAAGAATGAAGCATTGAAATTGCCAACTACGAGAGATTGGTGTAGTCTTATCTTCAACACTGACATTGTTGGTAATGTCGGAATTCATTGGTTTGCAATCTATTTTTAAAATAGGGAAAGAATGTAATATTTTGATTCACTTGGCACTCAGCCCTGGAGTGACCCTGTGGTTGTACAATTTATCGAATAGATACATGTCCCTGAAATTGTCTGGAATCCTTACCTTTTCAAATGATTTTTTAGTGGCATGTACTGTCTTTCATTTCTCCTGCACATGTCACGAGGGAAGGGATTTATAATTTTTTAAAAATTATTCGATTTGTGCGGCACTGAGATGAATGATGAGTTGATATGCACACAGATAAAAATAAAAGGTTCCCATTTGTACGCACTCGTTGTACAAATGTGTAAAGTTTTACGTGTATATATATATAATTATAACTGTAAAATGTCTCCATTAATGTTAGTCTTATTTAACTGACGCTAGTTCTGTAAGCCGGCCGTATTGTACTAAAACATGCCTTCTACCATTTAATAAATTGAACGAAAATACAATGTGTTTTGTTCTTAACCACAAAAAAAAACTTACATTAGTTCCTCGATGACCCGGCATTCGTTGGACCGGATGTGAGACAATACCTCGACCTTGGTATTCATGTCACTGGGATGGCTGCGCGGTAATGTCTCCAAATCGTAGTCATTTATCTGTCTTTCATCAAAACTACCGCGAAAAGTAGCTATAACAAGACCAAGTTCCGCATCGGACCATAAAGGAGAAATTAACATGATTAGTTCATGTTGAATCTTTTCACAGAATGTACCATAATTTAAAAAACAAGTTGAAACTAGCTTAAATCAGTTGAAATCGGATTTGCCTCTTTACTTACGTTACTTTATACACTCTGTTTATGTTACCGTGTATAATGTATATTAACCGTTAATCACAAAGACTCGTCCCCTTAGATTCAATACAAGTGTCTGGAGTTAGCTAGAATAACAATAAAAATAATACGCAAGAAAATGTTAAACCGAATTAGTTAATCCGAAAACCGGGTGATAAATAGAGAGCGAATGTTATGATGTTATCTACGACATAAATTAACGTTGGACAGATCGTAGCTGTCAAATTTTAAAACAAAACGTTCCGACTAGCAATGATAAATAGACGCCCATATAAAGAAAAGAGCCTCTACATTTCATAATTTTTTTCGACGTAGAAAAACTTTTGGCTAAGAAAAACTCAAAATTAAAGGGTAAATGAGATTACTAAATAAATTATAAACACTAGGTTAGGTTATATGATACCCGGTTAGGCTATGCTAGGTTAGGCTATATTATCCCCTGTTAGGCTACGCTAGGTTAGGTTATATTATACCCGGTTAGACTATGCTTGGGTTATATTATGCCGGGTTAGATTAAACTGGGTTAGGTTATATTATGTCCGGTATAAGAGATGAATGACGAAACGCTGGGGTGTTGGATTTCCAGTCCAACCGTAGATCTAGGGTGGGGTGAAAAGTTTGACCTTCTGGGCTAGGTTAGGTTAGGTTATATTATGCCCGGTTAGGTTACGCTAGGTTAGGCTATATTATGCCCGGTTAGGTTTGGGTTAGATTTGGTAAGGTTAGGTTATATTATGCCCGCTTAGGTTACACTAGGTCAGGCTATATTATGGCCGGTTAGGTTACGCTAGGTTAAGCTATATTACGACCGGTTAGGCTACGCTAGGTTAGGTTATATTATACCCGGTTAGGCTACGATAGGTTAGGTTATATTAAGAGATGACTGACAAAACGCTGAGATGTTGGGCTCCCCGTTAAACCGTAGGTCAAGGGTGGGGTGAAAAGTTTGACCTTCTGGGCTAGGTTAGGTTAGGTTATATTATGTCCGGTTAGGTTACGCTAGGTTAGGCTATATTATAACCGGTTACGCTACGCTAGGTTACGTCATATTATACCCGGTTAAGCTATGCTAGGTTAGGTTATATTACGTCCGGTTAGGCTACGCTAGGTTAGGTTATATTATACTCGGTTAGTCTATGCTTAGGTTGTGTTATGCCCGGTTAGATTAAACTGGGTAAGGTTAGCTTATATTATGCCCGGTTAGGTTATGCTAGGTTAGGCTATATTGTGACCGGTTAGGTTACGCTAGGTTAGGTTATATTATGACCGGTTAGGCTACTCTAGGTTAGGTTATATTATATCCGGTTAAGCTATGCTAGGTTAGGTTGGTGACAGGACAATTGCGTCCTGGTCAAGTGCGTCCCGGACAAATGCGTCCCGGTCATTGGCGTCCCTGGACAATTGCGTCCTGTTTTATTTCGTCCCGGACAATTGCGTCCCGGACAATTGCGCACTTCCCCAACTACTATATGAAGTTTATTTATTAGAGAAGTGAATAGAAAGTTCATTGTGACTTCACCTACGCAATTGTCCAGGGACGCCAATGACGAGGGACGAGTATGTTTGTTATTGTAATTTTGTATGGGATATAATGCCCGGTTAGAATAATTGAATGCCCAGTTAGGTCAACTGTATGCCCTTGACAATTGGTTAGGTTAAGTTGTGATATTTTCGTTAAAACTAACGAAACTAACTTTATCTTAAGTGGACGTAACCCATAAAATTTGACAATGATGTTGCTGATGATGGATAAAGTTTTAGAGAACAGTTTCGAACAGAACTTATGAACATATAACAAGTTTAATAAGTTAAAATGAAAAGTATATTTGAAATTCCGATACTAACTCTCTATTCACTTCTCTAATAAATAAACTTCATATAGTAGTTGGAGAAGTGCGCAATTGTCCGGGACGCAATTGCTCGAGACGCAATTGTCCGGGACGCAATTGTCCAGGGACGCCAATGACCGGGACGCATTTGTCCGGGACGCACTTGACCAGGACGCAATTGCCCTAGAACCGGTTAGGTTATATTACCCCCGTAACGATCCCGGTTGTTAACACATACACCCATATATATATATATATAGGGAGAGAGCTACAATAAGAGAAAACGCCCAGCAAATTATAATCACAAAGCAGATATTCTTTCACTTAGTTTTATTACGAATTTTTATAAATTAACAAACACTTGCACTGAATGATACAATGTATATATCCGGAATCACAAACTAATTTATTACGTAATTACTCACATTTCAAATGATGTTTTCGCTGGTTCTTGTCGTCACAAATTCCTGCAACAGCCTGCGTTGAAAGTAGGGCGTGTCGGTATGCCGCTGCGAAAAGATGGAGCGCAGTCGCTGGATAGAAATCTTCATCTTCAAACAATTCCGGGGAGGTGTTAAGCTGCTGTGATTGACTCATGACGAGATATTTCTGTAGTACTCGTTGATAATGCAACTGATGAGGATTCCAGATGAAAATGCTCCCTTTTATAGACGGGAGCCTAATTGTAAACACCCACAATATCCGAATCACGAGTTTCCTATTGGCTGTCGGTGAAATTTGGGTGGGATTAACGTCTGCCATCCACCAACCAGAGGTCATGTGGCCCCGCCAACTGGGTTGTAATTGGATGTCTCGTGAAATCTGGGGTGTGACAAATATATCTTGCCCGTTCCATAGATATCTTCCAGAACCGTGGAGAGAGAGAAACGCTGTTTGGAAAATAAAACTTGTTTTTCTGGAGCGCCGATGAGATGGGTGGGGGAAAGGGAAAGTTGAAGGTATAATAAACACCCTTTTATTACCTTACCTGCGCTAATATATATATATATATATGTGTATATATATATATATATATATATATATATATATATATATATAAGGTGTCCCATAAGTCTGGAACCATAAGGTAAAATAAGTAATTCATGTTTTTCCGTTTATGCAAGTGTCCATGATGTCTTTGAGTAAGGAAGAACGCATCCAGGTAATTCTGTTCGTAGGAAATCGGAGTCAGAGGGAGGTCGCTGAGGAATTTAACAGATTGCATCCGGACCGCTCGCCGATAACACACAGTTGTGTCGGCAAACTTGTAGCAAAGTTCATGGAAACGGGATCCATAGGAGATAAACCACGCAGTGGACCTCCAAGGACATCCACCGACGATGACACAGCCGCTACCATCCCCGCTCATTTCGCAAACAGTCTCCGAAAGTTTCTTCGGCGGTTGTCCGCTGAGACAGTGTCGAAAAGCAACATCCACCGCATTCTTCAAGCACACAAATGGCATCCTTACAAACTTCAAATCCTGCAGAAATTAAGCGAAGATGATCCAGACCAATGGATGGCATTTTTGTGAATGAGCTACGGAGCAATGTGCTTAAAATGCAAATTTCCCGTCCACCATTCTGTTCAGTGATGAGCCTGTTTTTTACGCAAATGGTGAGGTGAACCGACAGAACACCCGCTACTGGTCGCAAGACAACCCTCACTGGTTTACTGCTTCAAAGGAACAAGGTGTCGCTCGTGTGATGGTATGGTGTGGCATTTGGAAAGGCCGTATCATAGGCCTCTTCTTTTTTGATGACACTGTTACAGGAAACGCCTACTTGCGTATGCTCAACGAGGAAGCATTCCCCAGTGTCTTGAACACAGATGGGGATTTTCCAACATGGTTCCAGGAGGATGGTGCTCCTGCCCATTACAGCATCCGGGTCAGAGAGTGGCTGCATTGACAATTCCCTGGACATTGGATAGGACGTCGAGGGCCTGTGGAGTGGCCGGCGAGGATCCCCGATCTCACCCAGTTGGATTTTTATCTCTGGGGTCACTTGAAGGCGTTGGTCTACGCGGAGAAAATTCAGAGTGTTGCACATTTGCGGGAGGGAGCGCATCATCAACGCATGTAACACCATCACTCCTGATACCATTCGCCGTGTGTTTGCTGACTGGATATCTCGTCTGCATTCGTGTATCAATAATAATGGTGGACACATTGAACACATTCTATGAATAAAAGCCGTTTTTATTGCCGTTTTTATCATTGTGCCCTATGGTTCCAAACTTATGGGACACCTGTATGTATATATATATATATATATATATATATATATATATATATATATATATATGAGGGAATTACATTCGCCATAAAACAAGAAGATAGTTTTTTAAAAAATGAAATGGCCGTGACGGGGAGGGACAGCCTTACAATAAACGTCTGAGTTTAAACTTATGATGTCCGAAGATCGCATGTGATATGAAGGGATTTACCAACATTGAAAATTTAAATTGGAAATCAGGGTCAGATCGCATCGCTTTAAACTTTATGGTATGTGGAGATCGCTTATGATAAATACCCATTTATTGCCTCAACTGTGACAATATATATATATATATATATATATATATATATATATATATATATATTTATTTATTGAAATTTTAAAAATCGATATTATCTTTCGCTTTCCTCCAACCAGGTGCCATATTAAAACTCTGCTGGTAGAATAAGGTGTTTCAAATAGATCATCCCATCTTTTAAATTTTATTTTTTAATGGATAAATCTTTAATAAGTATATATATATATATATATATATATATATATATATATATATATATATATACACAATGTGTAAATTATTGTTTTTTATTTTCATTATATTTAATAATATTATTTTTAAGATATTTAATTATTTAATATAACTGTGTATATATATATATATATATATACATACTTCTCCTGTACTAATATGTTGATGATTATACTCCGTCGTTTTGGATATTATTATTTTTTGATTATATTTATATTTCTCGTTCGTATTTCTTATATTGTTATTTTTTATTGCATAGATTCCTCGTTTGTATAGGAATGTATATTTATTTTCTATATATTTCGTGAAATGGCTGCCTTGTAACCACACTAACGGATGTATGTACGTGCGTGTGTGTGTGTGTGTACATATTGTGTTGGCTTTAAAGTAAAACTCAATAAATAAATAAAACCCAATTAAAATTCTTAATCAAATTGAATTTTAAATTGTGAAAAATTGTGTGGAAAAATATTTCCACTCCATCTTAGACCTACAGCTTAACCCGGACCACCAGCAGCCCAGCGTCTTAACCACTAGGATACCCAGGGTTCCCATTTATCTACCATCCATTTGTGTGGATGGATTGCTGTGCGCCGTTGCAGTCGGGTCTCAAACCCGGTGCATATTATCGTGCATGTTGTTGTGTGTATAATAATAGGGGCTTTATGGTCGTATAGTCGGGGAGTGTATGTTCGTTTGTGTGCGTTTCTTGGGTGTTCAGGCATGTATACACTATGTCAACTGGCTGATAATGCCTGGAGGCACTGGTTTCTACGCCAACTGGCGGATTTTGAGTTCTAAGTCAAGTGTTGGAGTATAATCAGTCATTGAGCTTCTGCCTCTTGTGGAAGTTGGAAGGTCTCTTCCTCTCTCTCCTCCTCCTTTCTCTCTCTTGGGTTAGGTATCCCCCCTTGGGGGGTGAGGCCGTCCCAGCTTCTTCCCCAAAGAGGTTAGGTGGACTCTCCCAGCATGCTGGGGGAGTTCCCCTTCATTGCATCTTGGGGGATAACCCATCCCCCATAGTCGCATAGCCCCTCCCCCTTTGTTGCATAACCTCTTGCAACATTCCCCACCCCCTCTTTGCAACATTGATCAACATTCGCACTTGCATTGCACTCTAACCTTTTGCGCCCATGCTACTATATCTTTATTTGGTTTGTATACGATGAATGGAATTAATTATTTCGCTCTACGCTGTTCTTTCCGTACCCTTTCTGCAGTGCCGTGCAGAGGATATTTAAAGGGCAGGGGCTCAAGGCCAAAAAAGGGCACCTCTTTGGGGATGGAAGAATTTCCCTTCCTTCCCCGGGACAAATTTTCTGGCTTGCTAACTTAAATTAATAGCCTTGACAGGAAAGGCCCATTTTTTTTTTCACTATACTAATGCAGGATAAAAAAGTTTACTGTATTCATATACACAAAAAAGTTACTGAAAAAAAGGGCACTTCTGAGTCATGGAGGAAAAAGGGCAGGGGCTCAAGCCCCTGTGGCCCCCTCTGCACGGCCCTGCCTTTCTGTATCTTTGTGCATATACGGAAGACAAAACTGAACTGCAGACACGAAATGAGGTCTTACGGGTGATTTAAATAACAATACTATCATATCTCTTGATCTGCAACCAAATTTGCGTAAAATGGAACATAACACTTTATTTGTCTTAATGTTTGGACTCTGCACACTGATTTTAAATTTTTAGTCCTCAGTGACGAACCTTTAAAACCTTTTCTTCTGATAAAACGCTCATCTGCCAACGGCTTATTCAGATTAGAATACTTTATAGGTAGGTACCGGGTGAACCAAAAGTAGGTGGACAGTAAATTATAACGTTTATTTTGAGAATACATATACAATTATATTTAATTTTTTTGTATACTATAATACAAAATAAAAAAAAAATTAACTTATACCAATACAATACAAAAGCACTGAAAATTTTATCAACGCAGGTGCTCAAATTGCTGTCCATCACAATTACACAGCTTTGAAGTCTACCTTTCACACTTCGACAAACATTTTTGCACAAGTTTCTTTGTGCATTAATTTCTTGAAATGCATCTCTGATGTAATTTTTCAAATCACCAACACTTCGTGGTTTTCGACTATAAACTTTGTCCTTGAGTACTCCCCAAAAGAAAAAATCCATTGGGGTAAAGTCAGGTGAACGTGCAGGCCATTCAATTGGACCTCTTCGGCCGATCCATTTCTCGAGAAATGTTTCATCAAGATACTCACGGACTGCTCTTGAATAATGTGGAGGGGCCCCATCTTGTTGGAAATAGAGGTCATGTGAATTAGGCTGTTGTTGTAAGTGTGGAACAACTTCATTCATTAGAATTTCGAGATACTTATCACCTGTGACTGTTCCATCAACAAAAATTGGTCCTAAAACACCAGAACTTGAAATACCACCCCAAACAGTGACACCAGGCTGGTTTAGTTGCTGCTCTAATGTTAAATGCATGTTCTCACTATACCAGTAAACACAATTATGTCTGTTAACATGACCTGATAATTTGAAAGAAGCCTCATCGGTCCACACAATGTTATCTAAAATTATTGGATTTCCTTCAATTTCGTTCAGCATGATCTCACTAAATTGCAGCCACCTGTCTGGGTCATCCTCCAATAAGCCATGAATTAGCCGTGGACGATAAGCTTTCAACCCAATAGATTTCAGAATTCGTATAATAGAGGTTTGTAAAATGTCCAGTTCTGCTGAGGCTCTTCTGGTGGACTTTTTGGGACTGTGAACAAATGCTTCGGCAACAAGTTGCTTATTGTCCTCTGTGCAAACTGTTTTGGGTCGACCAGTTCTTGGGGCATTAAGAATTGAGCCAGTGGCATCAAATTTGTCACGAATGCGGTAAATGGTTTGTCTCTTTGGGGCTTGAGTACCAAATGTTTCAACCCATTTTGTTCTAACAGTTTCAGTATTTTGAGATTCCCAATACTCTTTTAACACCCATTTTCTGGCATCAGTATTTAGATTATTTGCCATTATGGGTTCTCTGAACTATCTGAAAAGAAAAAAGATTAAATTTAAATAAATTTAGTTATAATATTTAATATAATATAACACAAACACCATAGTTATAATGAACACCATAGTTATAATATAATATAACACAAACCCTATTCAACCTACTGTCCACCTACTTTTGGTTCACCCGGTATATTAACGTCATGTCAGATATCTAAATTCTTTCTACTCTTTCGTTAAACACTTAATTTCATAATTTATCTAATTTTGTCATTAACCATCATTTATTTTCTACTAAATATTTTCTTCTGAATATGCATATGATAATTTTATTTAAAATTGTGTAAAACTATGTAAACTAACCAAACACAATGCCAGTTACTTTTACAGATTTTTACCTTTTTATTATTATTATTATAATTATTATTATTATTATTTATTATTATTATTATTATTAATAGTAGTAGTATTTGCTATTACTATTACTTTCCATTTCACTTCCCTAATGTAATAAATAAACTAAATCCCATCAATTTTGACTAAAAAGCTTCCATGCTTGCAACGGCATATTCAGATTAGAATACTTTAAATATATTAATACTAATTTAATATTAATATTAAAAATATTCTAAAACTTTGTTGAAGCTGAATTCGTTTTAATAGTTTTTTGAATTTTGAACTTCTCAGATATTTTGTATTTTCACTTTAAATTTGCTCGACCCACATTATTTATCTGCATTACATTTCATTTGCCACTTCTCCAACATTGATATATATATATATATATATATATATATATGTCTATTAAACAATAATTTCTAATTAAACTTAATGCTGTTATGAGTCGTTGTAACTGTATAAACTTAATGAAACAACTCGAACATCTCTGCAATTTCTCTTATTACAAATGCGTGAACATTTAATTCGCTTTTTCATACTGTATATCATTTTTGTCGTATTCAGTGTAAATAAAGCGTTGCAAAAATCTTTGTTGTTGGGACCTAGCTTCATTGACCCAATTAAAGGATAATTATCTTGCACCTTATATAAACCCCATATCCTTTCCCCAACGTTTCATCTCGCGATCTTTCAGTCCTCCGTTGACAAGCGGGATTCCATTAAGTTTATTCCGTTGCTAATTAAATGTTCTCCCGTCTCGTTTCATTGGAGAAAGTTATCCCATTAATTATCCGCCATTTTTCAGGTATTCGACGAGCGAGCGAACTAGAAATTCGCTATGGAAGGTGTATAGAAGGTGTCTCAAAAGGAAATGTCGAACTTAGGCTATTATGGTGACTTCTGGAAGACTGAGATTTAATTAATGACCTTAGCGAAGCAATAAATTATAAGTAAATACGAATCATATAAAACTTTTTTTCTTTTATTTATCTTTATCATTTTTAATTTTAGGTGTCATAATTTTGCCTCAACTATTTATTGCAAGAAGTAGTAGTCATTTTTTATCTTTAGCAATTCATCATTTATTTAAACTGAAGTAACGCTTGAGATTTAATGCTCAAATTTTTTTAGTATAAAAATTACCCAATGATCTACATTAGTTTAGTCACGTATTGTTGTTCGAATCGATTCCAAATATATCGGTAGAATCTGAAATGGAATTGGAATTGCCATTTTTATGTCGGAATTGGAACTGGAGATGAAGATTTTTTGGTTGCAATCATTATCTGAATCCATTTTATTTTCAGGGGCGAAACTGGACTTTGAATTGATTACAGAAGTATTGGAACTGTCCATTCATGTTTTATATATGTGCTATACATTTTATATCAGCCTTTGTATTAAAATTAATATACGGCTGTGGCAGTTTTCTGTTATATACTGTATATATACAGTAAATATCACTTAAGGATTTATTCTTGGAAATTAAATTTTTAATTATAAATGATAAACAATAATAATAATAAAAGGAACCCAACAAAGAAAACTTAATTTTAACTTTATCAAGTAAAATGTTTTACTTGATAATGGTTTTGTGTTAAAATTTATTGAGAAGAATTTTAAAAATGATTTAAATAAGTTGTTCTTGAAAAAGCTAAAGTGAAGTAGCTTACCAAATTTAAATTACATTATAAAATACCGTGCTATGGTTCTCAGAGTATAATATTAAATAGGAAACTCAGTAGCCCAATGAAGAAATTTTACCAACAAATTAATTTAAGATGTGGTTAGTAGTATGACTGAAAAAGGAGAGAGTGCAGAGCATTTGCAATGTTAATCAAATGAGTGCCAGTACCAACCACTCCACCCCCCTTGTTGCAAGGTGCCAACCCCCTCCCCCAGTGCCAACCCCAGGATGAAAAAAGGGGGAGGGAATCCCCAACAATCTGGGGGGTGTCCACCTGAACTCCTTGGGGAGAAGCTGGGACGGCCTCACTCCCCCAAAAGGGGTATACCTAACCTAAGAGAAATAGAGGTGGAGGAGAGAGAGGAAGAGACCATCCATCGCCTGCGGGATGCAAGCGCATAATACGAGATCTTCACAGCTTCACCAGATTTAGAAGTGTCTTTCAGCCAGTTGGCTTAATCCGCCAGTTGGCTTAGAAGACTTAGAAGGCAGGGCGTGTGTGTGTGTGTATATATATGTATAACTTTTCAGCTGCCAGACTGCGCTATTTAGATATTCTTGACAGTTGGCTTAGAAATCCGTCAGTCGGCTTAGAAGGCGTAAATGGCAGATGTGTATATATATATATATATATATTTTATAATGGTGCCGTTGTCACCACTAATGTTGGGGCTGTAATGATTGGTCCCTCGTGGGTTCTTTTCTTTCTTCGGTCTACAGGGTTGTACCACAGTGTCCTTATATGTCACTTACGTATCAGGATGGCGTTGATACTTCAAGTGGTAAGCCTTAAGGATAAAAGATGAGTGGAGGACTTACTATAAGTTTATTGGATGAATAATGGAGTAGATGAACCGGCCTTTCGGCAACGGGTTATACGTACAGCACGTGTAAGGTTTATCAATCAAAGCATCCTGGGCGCGCCCATACTCGGAGTTATATAGCCTTAGTACTCGCGCATTGGACTCCGTCTATAAGGTCGAGCGTTCCCTGCTATTTATTTGACACAAGGAAGTGGTCGTTATATAACAATTCCTCCCCCTTTCAAAAAAAAATATTTTCCTCCTCGCCTCAAGAAGAGTCAAATACACATACGAGACAAGACTCATGAATCCAACCGATAATATAATTGAACAAGTATTACAGTAAAGTCAAAGTAAAACGAAATTAAAAAAACAGTTGTAGGGATAGTTATACACTGTATTCGGTATAGAGAGCTAATAGTCGGAAGGTAAAGTCACAGCTGTAGAGTGAGAATGTAAATAAAAAAATTTTTTTTCCTTTGTATGATTCATCCACTCGGTAAAGACGAATAAAATTTTTGAACTAAGTTGATTATACACAAATAAAAATTTCAATAGTTAAGGTAAAATGAAAAGTAAACAAAATTAAAGTTAATAAAAATTAACAAAATTAAATTACAAAAATATAAACAAAATTAAATTACTCAGTTACTAAATTTTAGAGTTCCAAGTGTTAAACAAAAACAGACAAGTAGCCCAAATAACAAAATAACCATGAGACAAATATTAAACGTATCATCGCTAAGACAAGAAATCATCACGCGAACTCCAAATCATTGCCATAATCAAATTTCAAAACTCATTGAACATACAAGCAAAAAAACTAGAATCATTACAAATAAACATCTACGAATTATTACATTTATTCGAAACGAACGCTGTATTTAAGAATAAGGGCAACATGGTATACTACTACTATATTACCCTTATCAATCAAGATCAATACGATGACCACACCAACCCATAGATAAAATAGAATTGAAAAGAAGAACATAGATTTAGATATACATATTGTAGGAAAGTTTTAGGAGCAGAATATAAATTCACAGTTGTAGAGGTAAAATATAAACATAAAATATATAATATATATGGATGTAGGAGACATGAAGTAAAAAATTACAAATATGATATGTAAAGATAAACTCATAAACAAGCAAAAGAATGGACATGGTACACTAATAGGCAAAATATCAGCAAATCAGCGGTGTAAATAACGTAAATTTATAAATATGAGTATATAAATATATGAGTATAAAAATAACACTATTACTTAGACTAGAGGTGGACACCCTGTATTACATTCTGGTATTCAACTAGATGGGGATTCAACTGAGGGTTCCTCATAAAGGTTTCTTCGGTTTCTTCGGCAACCGAGGTAGCCGCATGTTCCACCACTATTAACATGACAAACGTAGTACCTCCCACATTCGCGAAGTCCCACATTCGATGGTGAGTGGTCTGGAAATGTTCGAGTTCCAGCTTTTCCATGAATTGTTTAATTCTCCTCATTCCCACTCCCTGGGGTAGCGACTTGTTAAAGTGTTTGATGGCCATAGGTAAGTATTCCGAATACAACGATATCATAAAGTTGAGGTCATGGTGCGTGACCGTCACTTCCTTCGTTCTCCGAAACGTCGACCATGATGATATACGGAATGCGCTGGATATTGCCGAGCAACCTTCCGGAAGCTCGAAACTGCCCGTGGCCCTCAATGATATGTGTTGGACGTCTCCCTCGTTACAATGAATTGTAACCGGATTGTAAAATTGGTGGGAAGTCTTTATGTACGCTCCGGGCACAGATGCCTAATTCCGTTGTAGATTCATTGAGGAACAGTCTCACCACACATTGGGATGACCTCGATGTTAGGAACACCGAGGGGGTGCGGCAATGATGCACTCCATCTACGAGTATGCAGTCTTCCAAGTCCTTCAGGACAACGAAACTCTGTCGGTCCCTACTAACTCCCAAGTACTCTCCCTCCGACTGTACGTTGATGAAAAGGTCGGCGCCCTGAGTCCATATTGGAAAATGAAGGACCCGGTATAGGGTCATTAGACTCTCGATGGCTTTTGGATGAGGGTTCCTTGCTTGGCGTGGAACACTCCGTTTGTGTTCATTCCTTAAAATCCGGCGACCTCGCCTCGTATCGACAGCATAAGGGATAGCAACATCACCTGCGAACAAAAATCAGCCACAGTACGCGAAATATATAGAGTATCAATTGGGGTACAAGTGCCCGTTCTGACAAAATTTACTTTGAATTATTTTAAATTAATTTGCTTAATTAATTCCCTCTACCTACCATTACATATCCCCTATGATATTTATTAATTTATGTTAATTTATTAATCTATGTTAAGTTTATTTCTATCTTAATTTAATTCACCTGTAGCATTCCCTTTTTGTTTCCACGTGACCCTTCCTATAACCTTATTCCTTCCAATCGGAGTCATGTTTCGCATTGCGTTTACTCTTTGGTATATTTGGCGTGTCCCTTGTGGCGTTTCACCTCATTGTCGAAAACACTCCTATATTCTGAAATCAAACCTACGTACCTAAATAAAAATGTGAAATGATATATATACAAATGACGTTATCGTCTTTTATGTTTCCTATATCGAGACACTCGCTAAACGAGCACTTTCCCAATTTATTTATAAATCGCGTGCGCTCCTTCGTCAGGTCGCAAGAGGCGGGTTTCGGCGAGAGTGCTCTCTGGGGATGAAACCCATCAATTCTAACGTTCCGACAAGATCGGTTGTCTTCTTCAAAACAATTGTAGAAAGATCTGGCGTTCATTCATGCCTCGACACTGCCATAGTCAAATCCGTAGGTGTCGGGTAAGAACTAAGATCCGTATCTACCGGACCCTTTGATCGCAACGCGTAGCGTGATGGCGTTACGACAAAGCGCTGTGGACTGTCACCTGGTTTGGGTGGTTCTGTATCCACTGGACCCTTGGATCGCAACGCGTAGCGCGATGGCGTTACGACTGAGCGCCTGGGACCGTTACACGGTTTCGGGTCCTTTGTCATCTTCGGGTTTTTCCGCACCGGATTTATGGGAGGCAGACTTGGTTGAACGGATTTTTTATTCTCAACCCGGTCTGTAACGTCCGGCGTTCCGTCTAATGTGAGCGGAGTCGAATCGAATCTCCTTATCATCTGACGTCGCCCCTCTGGTTGCCCTTGCCTCAGGGGAGAATATGCTCTGACCCTAAAATCACAGGATAATAGAAATATTAAAGACAAAGGATTGTTCCAAATTATAACCGATTGCCGATATGGAGCAACATTCCAAAGAGATACCTTTCACGAGGCCCAACATGACTTGTTCAGCTTAATGTATCAGTTGAAATTGGAGAAATTGGATGTTGGCTCTCCATTCCCAGACATTTGCTATATTTACAGCAACATCGTGGAGCATCAATTTGTTGGGGATACCCAGGCGCGTCTGCTCCGCATTGCACACATTCCCAAAATTAGAGGGAAGAACTTGAGCATTACAAGCCCCATTATGTGAATGTTGCGAATAATCTACTAATAAATATCTCAATATATATATAAGAACGATTGAAGGAAAAAATATCCCATTCGGTGATGGGAGCTTAACAGTGAAGCTACACTTTCGTATGCCTTTCACAGTTTATGGAAGGGTGAGATATCAGCGTGGGAGTGGTCATGGATCCATTTTATCAAACACACTACGCACGGCTGTCCCATTGCTGAAGAGGGACGCCAGATACCTCGGGAGGAAAGTGTTACAATCAGGTTTTAACACGGTAGAAGACATAATGGGTGGAGCATACCTAAAGAAGCTCTAAAAAAGATTTAAAACGCAGATGGGACGAAATCATCAAAGATGCAAAGAGAAAAATGCGTGGTGGCGGGAAGAAGAGGGTTGGCAGGAAGAAGGGGTTACCAATACGTGGCGCTAATTGTAAAAGGACATAAAAAATGAAGTGTTCTAAGCGAATGAAACCTATTGTTGATAATTTTTTTAACTGATATAAGCTGAAGACTGCTCTCACGAATCATTACTACTTATCGAGAGAGGTTACTGATTACTACTTATCGAGAGAGGAGGCACTATTTCTGACTCGTCATGGCACGCTTCATCCATCCATGTAGTTCACCATGTTGTAAATCGGAGCTGTCCCTCTTTGATATGCCCCCAATACAAGTTTCTATTGAGCACAGTGACTTTATTACAATTAACCCATTAAACACAATTAGTTCCCCGAGTGCCCCTATAGAATTCGTGATACCCAGCTCAGGCCCTTACTTTTTGATCCAAGCTGCATGCACCTGTACGCTAAACTACTTATAGCCCATTCTCAAGGAACGGACTGCGATGATAATTATTCTGCATACCCTGAAACAAACTTTCTGTACTCCATATTCAGTCAGTGTGAGGTGTATTTAAACCAGATCAACATTTCGGCAGGAACGAGTTATTATCACCTACGACCCTATCTGAAAAATGTCCTCAACTTTTCAAAAGAAGCGAAGGATACCTTTTTAATTGCCGAGGGGTATTATCAGACTACAGACGAATGTAATATAAATGATAAATTAAAAAATTCTAAAAGAAGATATACGAGTATTTTGGACGTCTGCATACAGACTTCGCTTTCCAGCGGAACCTACTTATGGACGGGGTGGATATGAAATTAAAGCTCATCAGCACGAATCCTGAGGTCTGCATAAATCTGCTGCCTAATCAAGAAGAGGGCGCAAAACTCGTTGTAATTCACATTATGGAAACATATCTGCGCGTACGGCGAGTGAAATTAAGTTCGCCGAAATATGTAGAAATTCAAAAAAATTTAATACACGGAACAGTAAAATACCCAATTAACAGAGTACAGATCAAACTATACATGGTGCCAGCAGGGTTGGCTTCGAAGCAGCTAGAAAACATGGCCCTGGGAGTTCTACCTAAAACGTTATTAATTGGAATGCAGGATCACGCTTCGGCGAATGGAAGATATTAAAAGAACGCCTTTAAACTCGAGACTTTCGGCCTTAAAAATATAACTCTATACGTCAATGGCGTTGCGTTTGGTGGGACTATGGATACGGACTACTCATCAGACGCTGTGTTCCGCTTTGCGCGAGAGCTTATAGTAATCTGGCCCATATTGCAGGTGCTTGTGATGAGCTCGGGATTGGGGTAACGCAGAAAGAAGTCATCGATCAATTTAACCTTTACCCATTTGATATCACCTCCGACTTATCTGCTCGTGTAAATACACACTTAAGTCCACAACAAAGTGGGAACATCTAAGTGAGATTGGAATTCGCCAGCACAATAGACGCGCCTAACAGTGTACTAGTATACCTCGAATCGCAAGCTCTAATAGAAATTGCCCTCTTCAGGAAGATAGTCACTGACTTTTAAAATGGGCGCGAAGTGTAATAAAAAGTGACCGAATCACAAGCTCCAAATCGGTGTGTTTGCGAAGAATGAAACATTGAAACATTGAAATTACCAACTACGAGAAAGTGCGGGGGAATTATTGTCACTACGGACATTGTTGGGGGCGAGTGGATTCCTTGGTTTGCAATATACTTTGAAAATAGGGAAAGAATGTATTATTTTAATTCACTGGGGGCTCATCTCTGGAGTGACCCTGTTATTATAAAATTTCTCAAACAGTTGCATATCCCTGAAATTGTCTGGAATCCCCACGGATTACAAGGATATTTTAGTAATACTTGCGGGATGTATCGTCTTTCATTTCTCCTGTACATGTCACGTGGAAAGGGATTTATAATTTTTTTTTTAAATTATTCGATTTGTGCGACACTGAGCTGAATGATGAATTGGAATGCAGAGAGATAAAACCCGTTTTCCGTTTGTGTGCACTCAATATATTGTGTAAAGTTTTACGCGTGTAAAATATAAGATGTCTCCATTAATGTTAGTCTTGTGCTCGGCAGCTTATTTATTGGATGTTAGTTCTGTAAGCTGAATTGTACTAAAACATGATTTCTATCATTTAATAAATTGATGAAAATACACTCTGTCTTGTTCTTAACCAAAAAAATCTTACATTAGTTCCCCGACGACCTGGCAATCGTTGGACCGGATGTGAACCAATACTTCGACCTCCGTATTCAGGTCACTGGGTTCGCTGCGCTGTAAAACCGCCAAATCGCCGTCGACTATTTGTTTTTCTTCAAAGCTCTCAAGAAAAGTAGCTATAACACGATCGAGCTCCACATCGAGCCTATAAGGAGACAAGATACGGTTGTAGACAAAAAATTATTTTTACAGCTCATACATTTTTCTAATAATGATCATATTGGATGAGTAAACACCGTCACAGGGTATCGAGCATCTGGCAGATATTAAACGAATCATCCACATTGCATCCTTTTTAATTAAAATCGATTTGTTTCATATACAGTATATATATATATATATATATATATATATATATATATATATATATAAAATTGAGGATACATGCTATTTTAATGAAACATTTCACAAACTAATTTTAAATAAATGTTAACACGTAATTATTTGATAAACAAAATTCACTCTCTAAATACTTAATAGAATACCAGATCAGATAATAAACACAAAGCAACTAGCCTAACTGGACTGAAAAGGAAGATTAGCTGGATGTGTCATCTGTCAGCACCGGGTCACGAACCCGGGACCGCAGCAATTCCCTACCTTTAAAGTTTTAGTAATTCTAAAACCAACCTGTAGAACTTACTATAAATTTGTAAGTTAACACGTACAGGGAAATAAGCGCGTAATAAAATTTCACTTTCAAAGGATACCTTCATCGCATAACAAAATTCACTGTCTAAATGACATTCTCAGGAAGGAACATTAGCGGGGCAACCAAGCCCCGTCGCAGAGTCTCGAATCCCTGGGCAGATATCCTCTCACTTCGTTTATTATGGCTTTTTATAAATTAACTAACACTTGCAAGGGTTAAGCACTGAATGATACGATGTATATAGCCCGAGAATGAATTACAAACTAAATTATTACGTAATTACTCACATCTCGAGGGTAGAGTCTTTTGCTGGTTCAAACGGAGGATCATTGCAGATATCATTAACATTTTGTGTCGCTAGAAGGTTTCCGCCATCAATCGCTGCGAAAAGCTGGAGTGTGGCCCCTGCAGAGGGGTCCCCGACTTCAAACATCTGTTGAGAAGAGTAGAGGTCTGTCTTACTGGAAGTGTCCATGCTTGATGGTATAGCGTGTTATTCATAGGTAGAAATAGTAACTTTTATGGCACGATCTGCTCGTGGGTCCCATTTTTATATGTGGTACGATGCCCATTTCTACCCAGAGATTAGGAAGCCAATCACAAGCTCGCTGACTTTCTGATTGGACAACATACAGTGGGCAGTGCTTAGCCTTTTCTACGATAGTCAACTCTGCCATGCGCAAGACGGAGAGAGAGAGAGAGAGAGAGAGAGAGAGAGAGAGAGAGAGAGAGAGAGAGAGTTTTTAGTGTATATATTTAAGGGAATTTCGGAAAAAGCAAAAGCATTTCATAAGGCAAGGATGTTTTTCAAAAAAACTTTAAAAGACAGAGAAGTAAGTTTTCAGTGTATATATTTAAGGGAATTTTGGAAACAGCACTTCATAAGACAAGGATGTTTTTCAATAAAATTTTTGTAAGTTTTCCCTATGAATTATTATTTAACATTTAGGGATCCTAATATAAAAAGAATCATCCTTTTATAATGTATTAAATTTTAATATAATTGATAGTGCGAGTATATTAGTAGGCAACCTTTTGCATATGCTCAGAGAGTAAAACTACATTACTTTTATTTATTGAATTGTAGAAGGTGCAATTAAATGAGCTATACCATAAATTCCATTTTTTTTAAATACGCGTAGAAAACGATATTTATTGGGCAAACCGTACTAAAACTATAATGAATATTCTAAGTATTATAATTGTTTAAATGCTGGATTTTAAAGTTTGGGAGAATTTAATGAATTATGTCTGGTACTGCGCTAGTTCGATGCCTTCTAAATTGTAATGAAGTCCACAGCTGAGACGGTCCATGTTCTTGAAAAACAACCCACTTATACAGCATACATACTGTACATGCAAAGCATACTCATTCATTCACACCAAAACATCTTGGTGGGCCAACAAATCCCCATATGGCTAAATTCCACACTTGCGGCGTTACATACGCCATGCTTGGTGGTGTTTTCAAGCATCGCCAAAAATAAAAGAGACAGAGTCTCGAACTTACATACTTTCAACAAACCTCTTCCATTCCAACTTACTTGCAGCCACTTCTCGTGCATCACCCAGATGAAGTCCACACTTCCTCATTCATTCATTCACTATGTCCAGTTATCCATCCATCTTCTTCTCGGCCTTCCTCTTCTCCTTCTACTCCGCAAACACTCTTATACATTCTTTGCACGACTCTGTTATATTCTGTTCTTTCAATATTACATTCTCTTCAATTTTTAATTCCACTGACTTCTGAACACCACATCTGTCCAGGACCACATACTTTTTCACTCTATCAATCCGGCGCACGCCACTCATACCTCTCAGGTTATCTGTCTCAAGTGTTCTTACTCTTGTGAATGTTTCACACCAGTACAAAAGAGTTGCTACTAACACACATTCATGTAAACACTTCGTAGCATCTCTATCCTAGCTAACCTCGTTGCAGTTCCGTGCGTTGGTCTCTCTTCACACGAAAGTCAAGCTGGTGGTCCCGCCTCTAGGTCTGGCTTGGTGGAGGAGCGAGTTGCTCTCTTGCGCTCTCCACCGCACATAGCCAGGTACATCCGGCTAAGCTGGTACCGTCCTGAGCCAGGCATCTAGTCTTCTTTTGAAGATTTCAAGTTTGACCTCTGTAACGTTTCTGAGATCCTTTGGAAGCTAGTTAAAAAGCCTTGGCCCCCTGACAACCAAACTATTTTCCTTAAGTGCTGAAGAGGTCCTTTACCGGGCCTTTATTTTCGGAGCAGTTCACATTCTGCCTTTCCTATTTTCTAGCGTTGTTTGGATGGTAATTAGGTTTAGTTTGAGGTTTGGTACCAGTTTTGCGATCATTTTCCATATGTAAATTATGGTGTACCTTTCTATTCTTCTTTGCAGAGAGTACAGATTTAGTTTACGTAGTCTTTCCCAGTAGTTGAGTTCTTTGCAGCCATCAATCTTAGCTGTGAAATGACTCCGAGTTTCTTCAAGTTTATTAGTTTCTTTTTCTTTATATGGGGGCGTCAAAACTAAGCGGTTTTGGTATGTTAAACGTCGCGCAAGGCCCTCAATGTTTCACTATATGAAGCTGTGCAAGTTCTATTACGTGTGAGGATGCGTATGAGGGTTTAAACTAGTTTCTACCAACCCAGAAAGGGTATTAGCCGTTTAATATGAATAATTATGTATACACTGTGTACTGCGTAGAGTGTACTGTGTAATGCATAAATATACTTATTACTTCAACTCAGAGGTCAAAAAATGTGCGAACGTACCATCGCACGCTGTGTCAATAATTTGGTGACATTTTTTAATATATTCTTATAGTTTTTAATGATTACAAAATTAAATTGTTCAAATACCAATAAAATTAACTTGTCATTATAAATTTTATTTTAATGTTAAATTTAGCAACACTCCCTTTGATTGTCTACTGTATTTTTGTTGTGCGTCATATTTGTTTATATATATTTATTGTCTTGAGCATTAGTGATAGTGTGCCTGCTGCCGATATTGTTTACACATAATACTTTGAATTATTTTAGGTTATTTAACTTGTTTCCCACTCTTTTCAGGTGTTAATTTTCAGTTTTTAATACTGGTAAAAAACTGTTTAATAAAAAGTGCTTATGATGGCGACTTGGTCAAAGACGAAGGTGTACAGTATTTGATAGACCGGTACGAGCAAGATATCAAGGGGTCCAAGCTGCCGTCCAATCGACGGGCACTGGCGTACTTCCTCCATTTACATATAGAGCAGAAGGAGACAACACGCGAGGCGGCTTCATCGACGATCGAGAAGAGCCAGGAGTTTTGGAATCGTGCGCGAATCCCAATCCAGCACAAGTAGGATGCGGTAAAAAAGCTGGAGAAGCTCTTCGCTCGGTGGCAGATGTTAGAGAAGAGTGCCTACCGTAAGACGGCGACGCAGGCCAAGAATGAGATTGACTTTAAGGATTGCTCTGAACATCTCTCCGACATCGACTACGGCAATGCTCTCAACACCATTAAACTCGACGAGGACAAGCAATTCCTCCTTGCCCAACATCAGAAGGGCCGTCGTGGAACGATGGCCTCTGTTCACAAGGTACTCGAACGGAAGGAGAAAAATAAGCAAGAGCAAATGACCACTGAACAGAAACGAAGGCGGAGGGAGGAAGTATAGATCGACTGCAATCGACCGTCACACTCGAGAGCTGCAGCGACTCCACTTATGCTCCTGAGGATTGTGACACCGATCCAGTTCCTGGACCTAGCTTCCAGACTCCTCCTCCCAAGCGCGGTCGAAAGGAAATCCTTACATCGACTCTCTCAGCAACGCTGAACCGAAGCAAAGTGTCCGATCGAGCAGCATTGATAATTCTCGCGGAGACAGCTAAGAGTCTCGGTCACGACATCACTGCCTTCGCATTGAATCGGAGCAGCATCCGGAGGCAACGGTGGAAGAAACGGGAGGAATCCGCCACCAGCAAAATAGAGACTTTCAAGTCGGACGTCCCCCTAACTGTCCATTGGGATGGCAAGCTTCTGCCCGACCTCATCGGAAAGAAGATGGTTGATCGCCTTCCCGTTTTCGTGTCTGAAGATGGAGTCTCCCGCTTCTCGCTATTCCCAAACTCCCCTCAGGCACTGTACGGGCGCAAACTCAAGCTGTCCTCGAAGCTTTAAAACAATGGGGTGTTGAAGACAAGGTGCGAGCAATGTCTTTCGACACCACTAGCTCCAACACTGGTCGCACCAGGCGCGTGCGTCATCCTGCAGCAATTGCTCGGGCACGATGTTCTCCACCTTGCCTGTCGACATCACATTCCGGAATTGGTGGCAGCGGCAGCCTTCAAAGAGTGCATGGGTTCCTCCTCAGCCCCGGAAATACTCCTCTTCAGGCGCTTCCAAACACACTGGGAGCAAATCCATCAGGAGCGGCTTCAAGACTCCAACACAGACGAGGTTGTCGCCGCTACCATCGCTGACGACAAGGAAGAGCTCCTGTCTCTCTTCAGGGCCGCGTTGTTGGAGCAACAGCCTCGATAAGACTACAGGGAACTTCTCGAGCTGGCTTCGCTGTTCTTTGGTACTCCACCTCTTCGTGGCACACGCTTCTTAGCTCCTGTTGCTCTGAGTCAACCCCGGTGGCTGTCAAAGGCTATTTATGCTATTAAGGTTTGAATGGAGAGTTCAGCCATGAGGGTAATCAGGGTCGGAGCCACAAAAGTGGAGGTCGTATCTCCCCACATGGGGTGGCGACTATTGAAATTGCCCAAGAGTAGGAAGGGCCTGGGGAGTTGTTGAACAACGTCAACCAGGTCATCGTGGGAAACTTGGGAGTGAGGGGGGAGGTAGATCGAGCAGACTGCGTAGTGCTTGTCCAGGAAAATCCTGGCAGCAACCACCTGTAACGGGGATCTGATAGGGAGGTTGCGAGAGGGGACTGTACGGTGGACGGGGATGGCAGCCCCCCCTTCGTGTGCAGGTAGGAGACGGAGAGGTAGTGCTAGAATATCCGGTGGGGCAGGGCATTTGTCTGGTCCCCAGGACTAGCTCCTGGAGACAGACACATACCGGACGAGCAGAGGCAATCAGAAAATTTAGGCCTTCGTAATTAGCGAAGATTCCCCTACAGTTCCATTGTAGGATCGTGGATTTTGGAGGGTCCATTGTTTGGCGAGGGAGAAGTGGAGAGGGTGAAGGTGTTAGGGAGTTAGACTCTGGATGGAGATCTAGGTTCATGATGGCGGGGAGAAGTCGGGGGCCTGTCGGGTCATCTGCCGTTCACCAAGGAGGGAATCGGCTGACCAGCCAACCCCTTCGGGGACTGTGAGGCCGAGTCGACCGAACGGGACCGGAGGTGTGGATCGCGGCAGCCCGGGGACCGTCGCGGGCTCAGAGGGTGAGGAGTCTCTAGGCAGGGTTCAGTGGTCATGCAATGGGGGAGGGTTCCGTCGCCAATATTGGCACCTCCCTGTTTGACTGTGGTTTCCCAGGACACCCGGGGTGATGACAGGGGTACCAGTAAAACCGGGCCGGTGGGGGAGAGGACAAAGTGTGGGTGGCCGATGAGGGAAGAGCCGGAGGTATGGGAGGGCTCGGGTCAGTTGGGGTACAGGGGGGTGAGACAGGGTGTTCCCCTGGTGGGGTGGAGAAGATGGCACCAGGGGGTAAGGGTTGTTGTTGTTGTTGTTTAGCCGATCAGCCCACTCTGATCGAGCAAGCCGGCGGCACACAGGTAACCGATCGCCCTCTCCGAAGTGGACCAGAGTTTCAGCGCACTAATGATGTTGTGTGGTGTTCGTTGTTGTGCTAGAGCGGTACAGTCTGTCATAATGTGTTTAATTGTTTGTGGTGTGTCCTGGCACAGGTGGCAGGTGTTTTATGTGGAGTTGTCTCGTCTGTGTTTATATGTCCGTAAGTTGGGGTGATGTCCACATCGGAATCGTGTTAACTCGATCCGATCTGCTCAGGCTGATCTCTGACCTGTTAATGGGTGGCGGCTTCGCACCTAGGACCGCATTCGGACCGAGTCGTGTCAGTGCTTTGTGGGTTAGGTGTGTGTGTATGTGTTTTCTGTACTGTGTGATGTCTGTGGGTCGTGGTATGGAACGGAGTATTTGGTTTTAATGTCTCTCTGGTGTTACCTTAATGGTGCGAGGTGTCGGTGCATGATTGTACATGTAGTGGCAAGGGTGTTGTGGGTTAGTTGTCGCTGCTGCCATGAATTGTGTTCCCCTTATGTCTAAATGTTCCCTAACTTTCAGTATTTTTGTTTCTGTGTGCAGGTGTTCTATTGGTGTTGTTTGATTGCATCCTGTAATGATACGAAGTGCGTTGTTTTGTATTGTCTGTAAGGTGTTTATGTGTGTGTTTGAGATAATGGGTGCCCAGCATGGGCTAGCATAGTCCATAACTGAGCGAATATATTGTTTGTATATGAGTGATGTTGTTTCCTGTTGGTGTCCAAAGTTTGTGCCTGTTAGTACCCTAAGCGTGTTAAGTCTTGACGTATATTTGTTTTTAATGTCCTGAATGTGGTTTGCAAAAGATAATTATGTGTTGTATGTGACCCCAAGTATTTTGGTCCTGTGAGTGTGTGGAATGTTGGTGTTGTTTAGTGTAAGTTGTGGAGTTATCTGGTGTTCTTTTGTGTTGCTTGTTAGCAAGGTGATGGTTGATTTTGTGTGAGCTACTTTGAGTCTATTGTGTGTGAGCCAGTCTTGTATACTGTTTATGTATGTTTGTAGGTTATTTGTAGCGGTGTCGATGTTGTTGTGGGTGGATGTTAGAGTGATATCTTCTGCATATGATGATAAGGTAAGCTTGTTATCTATGGGTGTTGGAATGCCATGCATGTATAAGTTGAACAGTGTTGGTGAGAGAACAGAGCCTTGAGGGACCCCGTTCGGAAAAAACTTGTTTTTGGATGACTTGCCATTAAATGTGAAATGTGAGTATCTTCCTGAAAGAGAGTTGCTCAGCCATCTTTTGATGTTATTGTGCATATTTGTGTTGAGTATTTTGTTTATGAGAGAGAATCGTGGGATAGCATCAAATGCTTTACTAATGTCTATTGTTGCTAATAGTGTACGTTGAGCTGGTCGTCTGGAGTTGATGCCATCCATGATGTGCTGCGTGAGGCTAGTGAGTAATGTCGTGGTTGAGTGGTGAGGTCTGAATCCATGTTGAGTAGGCGATAGTGGTTTGTGTGGGTTGGTGATTTGTAAGATTAGTCTTTCTATTACTTCGGAAGGTGTGCATAGTAAAGTAATGGGTCTATAGGAAGCTGGTTCTGTTGGATTTTTGTTTGGTTTGAGTAGTGTAATAATTTTACCTTGTTTCCATATGTCAGGAATAATACAGTGTTGGTATGAATATGTGCTGATATTTGTGAGAGCTAGTATTCCCTGTAGGACCAAGTGTTTAAGGTGTACGTTAGATATGTTGTCTGGCCTAGTAGCCTTCGAATTCTTTATGTTTTTGATGATCTTGGTGGTCTGGTCTGTATTGAAGGGTGTAATGGTCGTGTCGAGTCTGTAGGTTTTCTTGTGTCTGGCTGTTTGTCTGTCGTGCGTGTTTCTGGTTGTTGTCTCTGTTTAAGTGACTTATCTTTGTGTAGTGATTAACAAGAATGGTAGCTTGTATATATGTTGGGATATTATTTTGGCTGCTACAGATAAGGGTAAGGGTAGATCCATGAGGTCGAGGGTGCGGCCGAGGGTACTCTGATCACACCATGTAGGCGTGCCACTGCCGCGTCCACTGGATCCTCGGATGTGGGGTGATTTGCCCCGTGTCTCGCCCTAGGTGGTGGCTCGTGCACGTCAGTAACGACTATCAACTTCTGCAGGGGTGAGTGCGAGGGTGAGAGGGTCATCGTAGGTGAGGTTAAGGGTGTAGGTGCTCGAGTTCTCCTTTTAGATTTCGGGGAAGAGAGAGAGACTTGTTGGATGGTCGGTGAGTCTGGAGACTCACTCCGGCGTCTCCGCCTCGTTGATTTACCCCGGGCGCTAGGTTTGGGTGTGTTCTCAGAGTGCGGTGAGCGCGGGGTTCCTGGAAGACGGGAACCGAGAGTCCCGATTCCAAAGGTCTGGGAAGTGTGTAGCTTTGGAGATTCATGGTGGGTAGGCATGGTAGGGTGACAGGCGGCTGCCGGGTCCGGCGTGGGGCCCGATCGGAAAGGGGGCAAAGTAGTCGATGAGGGTTTGCGTGGCGGATCCGGACGGCGAGTCAAGGGAACTGAGCCGAAGGCTGCAGCATAAGACACCCCCGGCCTCACCTCCCGATTTCGTACCCTGTCTCGCGCCTCTCCGAGGCTGATGAAGTCCCCCACCCACAGGGCCAGGATCTCCTCAAACTTAAAAAAATACATTCACGAGACGAAGAAGGATGTGTGCCGGCGCAGTTTGAGCACTTAGACGAGTTGGGACATCGTTCTGGGTGGGCGATATCCCCGCAACGTACGCACAGTTGTTCTGGCTGTTGGCATACCGAACTGACGTGCCCGAACTTATTGCACTTAAAGCAACGAGTCGGGTCTGGAATATATGGGTGGACCGACAACTCGCATGACGTGCGGTCACCCATGCTCCACACAACATGACCGGGAGGGATAAGGGTGTTGAACGTGAGGCTATGAGGCCTTCTAAAAACTCGTTCTCGGGTATCATCAATAAACGAGTGCGAAGATAGTGCCGTGACTCTGGTTCAGGCGTTGGTGAGGGAAAACGGTCACCGATCATCCGAGGACTTCTGTGATGGAGAGAAGGGCATTCGTTTCTGCCCCTGTTCGCGATTTTATAAGGAGAGAACCGTCCTTCTGTGGTCGGACGTCATAACGGCTAGAGTTGCTGCGCGTGCAGATCGCCTGAAATGTCCTTTCAGAGTTGGACGGTAGGGACCCAGAAGTAGGGCGAATACCTAAAAATTTGTGAATACCTAGTAGGGATAGGGAAGCAGTTGGTTCGAGGTGGACTGGGACATCTAGTGGTCGATAGGACGGACGTGGGCGCCGAATTCCCCGTCCGTCACGGGCTCTCTCCGTGGAGAGGCAGGTCGATGACGGGCGAGGGGCATACGGAGAGAGCGAGAGGCCTGGTTTTCGGTGCGCGGCGTTCGTGGACCCTGTTGTTTTGCTGGTAGCTGGCTGAGGGGAGCTGTGGTGGGACCCATGCTCTAAAGGAGGTGTGTTCAAAGGCATGTTCAAGGTACAGGTTACGGTCGGTGACGAGGGAGGAGAATGCGAGTGTTCCGTGGCCAGAGGAGGGGCGACGCCCTCACGCCGTGGTCTTCCAGTGGTAGAGGACTTGGAGGCCTGGTCGGCCACCACCCGAGTTCTAGAGCAAGATGTAGAAGTATCCATACGTTATTAGTTAGAGAAAAACGGACCCAGGTGCCGTGAGAAACTGCTTACCGGTGAGAAATGGAGGCCGAGCGCAAACCGCCGGCTGCGGGGTACCTCGTCCCCAGGGGACACACCGTCAGTATAAAAACGGGGCCTCGTGATGCGAAAGTTTGCCCCCAAACGGCGGGACACCCAGGCATCCAACACCGTGACGCCCTAAGGGCGTCACCTCCGGAGGACAGCACTGGAGACCCGTACTGGGAGCAAAAGACTTTAGTAGCTCTTAGCCCGGTCTCCCCAATAGCCTGCCCGGCATGGGTGACCCTTCCGGGGGTTAAGCCCCCGCCGACGTAGCCCACTGAGTCAACACGGGAGCCCACCCACAACGACAAGGTGGTCACAGGCGGGGGCTACATACATACTGTGTGTATATACTTATATATATATGTATATATATATATATATATATATATATATATATATATACATATATATACTCTATATATATATATATATATATATATATATATATATATATATATATACTCTATATATATATATATATATATATATTATATATATATATATATATATATATATATATATAATATTATATATATATATATATATATATATATATATATATATGTATATATATATATATATATATATATTTTTTTTTTTTTTTTTTTTTTTTTTGGGGGGGGTATGTTATATATCAAAGATAATATTGCGAACGTTATACAGAGTGTCCCATAAGTCCGGCATCATAGGAAAAATAATAAAAAAAGGAAAAAACAAAAGCTTTTATTTACAGAACGTGCTCAATATGTCCACCAATGTTTTCAATACACAAATTCAGACGTGATACCCAGTCAGGAAGCACACGGTGAATGATGTCAGGAGTAATGGTGTTACATGCCCCAATAATGCGCTGCCGCAAATGTTCAACACTCCTAATTTTCTTTGCGTATACCAGCGCTTTCAAGTGGCCTCAGAGATAAAAATCTAGTGGCATGAGATCCGGGCTTCTAGCTGGCCATTCCACAGTAGCGTGTAGCGTCATTGGGCAAGGTGTAACGGATCAAGAGGCACATTTCAGGTTTTGTACAATTGACCTCCCTAAATTAAAAAATGAAAACAAAATTTTTTTGTGACAAGTGAAACACCTTTTTCGCATGTGAAAATCGTGAAAATTGCTAGTCACCCATAACTTTTGGACACTTGCTTTCCTAGGGTTTGAGCTATCATTTGGCCCCTTACAATGTACTGCTTTTCAGGAAAAATAGAAAAATTTATTTTTGGAATAAACATATACACTGTAGGTAGGTAGGTAGGTAGACTAGATAGTTTTATTTAGTAAATGATACATTAAAATCTTGTTTAGTTTTGAATGACGGCATAAAGTCACGGGATTTAAGTACTGCTCTAATGTAACCATCTTTTGAATCCTTTCCACACACTGCCCCAGACGCTTCAGTTATCATCCTAACACAGCGTTCTACACCTTGGGAGTGACATGGTATCCGGACAACAAGGGACTCTTCAGTGATCTTATCGAGTTGTTCGACAGAGAACTGCTTCGTGAGTGGTGGTTCCATTGTGCACTCCTTCACTGGTGGAAGTAAATCTTTCAAATTCTGAGCACTTTGTTTGATCTTTGGTGGCCGAAATTCTCTGACTTGCTGTTGAGCAGGTTTGGGAGCTCGTCGAATGGTCTTGATTACATCGATGGCCAACTTCCGGTTTGCTTGATCTGCATCTGCAAGCATTGCCAGTAGAACATTTTCAGGGTGAGCCCAATATGCATTTCTTTGGATCACAGGCCATATGACAGTCTTGCTAGCTGGTGGCAGTAATCGTAGCAGCTTCATTTGCTCCAGGAAATGTTTTGGGCCATCTGTGCACCTTGGATGGCACTTGATGCTAAACCACATGATTCCATAGTGGCACACGACAAACTGTGTGAGTGAATACAGTTCATCACTTGGCTGCGCCATCCTACATATAGCCGGCAAATTCTGCTGGCAGTTGTAACCCATCTTGCATGGGAGATTGGTCCAGGCTTCTCTCGTAGAAGATCTTCATTAATGACACCAGTCCTTATCGCTTTCATCATTCTGTAGAGGTAGGCTTGGTCATGACTCAATTCAGTAAGGTCAACATCCGGGAGAGTGTGGTCATCAGCAATACATTGAATTCCTCTAGAGGAAAGTGGCAAACTTTCACATGTGGCCAAAGCTTTGCCAATTGGTCCTTTCCATTGTGTTGCAGATTCTGTTGGGCCGATGAGTTCCTTGCACAAGTGGCGCAGTGGGAGTTCATTTAAAAGCAGACTACAGATGAACCAGTGCAAAGGGCGACCCAGGCGGCACTCTAGCAGGTGTATTGCTCCACTTCTGTGCCCTGTGTTTGAGGTTGTGCTGTCGGCTCCCACTGCAATTATCTTGTCTGTAATACCCATTTCTTCAATTGCATTTTGAAGTCCATCCGCAATGACAGTGCCAGTTCCTCGTTCCAGGCTCTCCGACCAGCACATAGTGGTCCTCAACTTTTTTTGTGCTGTACCATTTGTTCCCCTTTTTCTCTTTGACAAGTATCATGTCTTCCGCCCATCAATAAATAAAGCAGTGACTTCCACATCGTGGTAAGTTACTGCTTCCTTCAGATCCCTCCGTACCTTCTGCCGTGCTCTCCATACTTTGTGGTGGTCAATTACGTTTATCTGATCATCAAAACTAATGATGTCATAGTCAACCAATGTTGCAGTGCTGATAGCTGCAGCAGCCCTGTTCGATATACCATACCGGTCAGCTTCCAAAGCAACAGTGGGAATCGGTGTGATGTTCCTGTCCTCCTGGGCACTATCACCCATCCAATCATCACCAACACTTTCACCATGGAGTCTGCTTCTGCTTGAGCTGATTCGACCACATCTGCAGAGGATGCTACCTCTTGCCGTTCCGTTTTTCTTCTATTCTCTTCTTCTTGTCTTTCTTGCATCCGATCCTCTCTTGACTTCCTTCTCTCCATCATCTGAGTCACATTCGTATCCACCCGACTGATCTGCATGATCCGCGTGGTTCTCTAGTCGATCAGAAAGGCATGCTCTCGTCGTGGAACTTTCATTTCTTTTTCACAGTGGCATGCAGACAGATCATCGCATTGGCAGACAGCTATGTCAAACAATTGATTCAGGCTTTCCTCGAACTTCTTGGTTTTTGTGGCCTGCTTGCCTTGCTTCGATGCTTGTGAGCCTTTTTCCATCAATCGGAGCAGCTTGGTCTTCACATTCTTCATTGGCTGTGATGGAATGTTAGCACGATTACAAAGGTCAATGAGTGTTTGGCATACCTCCGGAAGAATCTCCCTGTTGCTGGTGTACTTGTTCTTCAAGAAGAGAAAATGCCTTGCAACTTGTATACGGGTTGGAAGTTCAGACAGAGGAAGCTCTGATAGTGGAGAACCAAAGACAATGTGGCTGGCAGATCCCCGTTCTTTGCCTGCTCATTGTACCAGCAAAACTCAACAAGTATCACACAGGAACACTGAAACAAAAACACAAACGTATAAATAAAAAATATATATGAATATGAGTATATATATATATAAGGCTTGGTTTATTGGTGAACAATAAGTTTACCAATATATATATATAAATACACTGCACACACACACACATATGTATTATGTATATAAATATCCATAGGTATATATATACCCTAAGACATATAACAAACTTATAAACAATGTAAAACACAACAAAACAAAGAAATGTGTATAATGTATATATAGCAAAACGCACCTTTCGTTAGTACCTTGGGGTTTTTGAACACCCCATCCACAGAAAAAACACTTGTTTCTCTCAAGCGAGCTAGCGTAGAACTAAGAAATTCCAGGGGATGACTCACTGAGAATAATTAGAACGCTGCCAGAAGTACCATGTCAGTCAATGTTGCCAACTGTAATTAACAAGAATTTTGTATTTTTTACATGAGAAAAAGGTGTTCTGCTTGTTGCAGAAATTTTTTTATTTCTTTTCTGAAATCAGCAAGGTTGATTGTACAAAACCTGAAATGTTCCTCCAGATCGCTCATGACGCTACACGCTATTCCACAGGCCCTCGGCGTCCTATCCAATGACCAGGGAATTGTTGGTACAGGTATTCCCTTACTTGGGTGCTGTAATGTGCAGGAGCGCCGTCTTGCTGGAACCATGTTGGGAAATTTCCTTCTTCGTTCAAGACACTGGGAAATGCTTCTTCCTTGAGCATACGTAGGTAGGTGCCTCCAGTGACATGTTCATCGAAAAAGAGGGGGCCTATGATGCAATCCTTCCAAATGCCACACCATACCATCACCCGAGATGCATCTTGTTCCTTTGAAGAGGTATACCAGTGAGGGTTGTTTTGAGACCAATAGTGAGTGTTCTGTCGATTTACCTCACCATTTCCATAAAAAACAGCCTCGTCACTGAACAGAATGGTGGACGGGAAATTGGCATCCCGAGCATATTGCTCTGTAGCCCATTCACAAAATTCCATCCGCCGCTCGGGATCATCTTCGCTTAATTTCTGTAGGGTCTGAAGTTTATATGGATGCCATTTGTGAGCCTGAAGAATGCGATGGATGCTACTTTTCGACACTCCTGTCTCGGCGGACAATCGCCGAAGAGATTATTGGGACTTCTGTTAAAATGAGCCAGGATAGCAGTCGCTGTATCATCGTCAGTGGACCTCCTTGAAGGTCCACTGCGTGGTTTATCTTCTATGGATCCTGTTTCCTTAAACTTTGCAACAAGTCTGCTAACACAACTCTGTGTTATTGGCTCGCGGTCTGGATACAGTCTGTTAAATTCAGTAGCGGCCTCTCTTTGACTCCGATTTCCTATGAGTAGAATTATCTGGATTCGTTCTTCCTTGCTCACAAACATTATGGCCTGTAGAAAGAGAAAAATATGAATTATGGTTTGTAGAAATAGAAAAATATGAATTTCCCCTATGATGCCTGACTTATGGGACACCCTGTAGAATTAAACCACAGAATTCCAGAACCGATAGATTCGACTATTGCAAAATTTAAATTGAACGATTTGAAACTTCTTGTTGCCGTTATATATACAGTAGATCCTCTAATCAAACAGCTGATATGGACGAAGCGTTATATCGTGAATTAAAGAGAATAATAGGTAGTGAGCAGGCCTTAGTTATGAGTGAATTTGATTGCGCCAACGTGAATTACGATACAATGCAGGGAGACGTGGAAGGTAATCGTTTAGTTAATTTTCTCAAGGATAGCTT
This sequence comes from Bathynomus jamesi, assembly GCA_023014485.1. Taxonomy (NCBI): domain Eukaryota; kingdom Metazoa; phylum Arthropoda; class Malacostraca; order Isopoda; family Cirolanidae; genus Bathynomus; species Bathynomus jamesi. Next base: position 190,824 of record JAJOZX010000304.1, read on the forward strand.
TCTTATTCAAAAGGATGGAGAACCTACGAGGTTGGAAAGTATTCCACATTTAGTAATAACTACGGATGATAGGCTAATCACGGATCTTCAAGTTATAGAACCGTTAAGCAATAGCGATCACAATATGGTCGAGTTTCTCCTCTCAGTAACTCACTCGAAACCGGCTAACTCGACTAAAATTCCTAACTTCCAACGCGCAGACGTTTGTAAATTTCGAAATGAATTGTCACACGTCAATTGGGAAAACGTAATGGGGATCTCCAACGCAAAAATAATGTGGGAATCGTTTGAAACAGTATTTAGGACTATAAATGAGGAATGTGTATCGCACAAGATTAAGCGTGCGAAAGTAAACAACAAGCCCTTGTCGTATACTTCTAGAGTAGGGAATATTATATGGAATAGAGATAGGGCTTTAGGCTACATAAGTGCGATAAAGACAATTTGTGGTTACGAAACAACTACATATCTCTAAGGCGTGAAGCGAAAAGTGTAATAAAAAAGTCCAAGCGCGAATTTGAAATCTCCATAGTTCGTAACGATAAAGAAAACCCCAAGCGATTCTTTCAATACGTCAACAATAGGAATCCAGTAAAAAGTGTCTTGGGGCCGTTGAAAAATCCTGATGGAAAGTTATTTACTGTAAACAAGCAAATGGCTACCCTGCTAAACCAATTTTTTACATCAGTTTTTACTATAGAAGATGTAACGAATATCCCTACGGTCATAGTCATAATACCTTTTGATAATTGTAATACTTTAGATAATATTGTGGTTAGTGAAAGGGAGGTAATGCGCTATATTGATAAAATGAAAATGCGTAAATCACCAGAGCCGGATTCCATATATCCCATACAATTAAAAAAATTACAAGAGAGCATTGTTGTGCCACTAACATAGATTTTTAATGCGTCTATTTCTGAGGGGTGCTTACCAGATAATTTCAAGTTAGCAAATGTCACACCTATCTTTAAGAAAGGCATTATGATAAAGGTGATGCGGGAAATTATAGGCCAATCAGTTTAACATCTGTTGTAGGTAAGCTACTGGAATCAATAATTACGGATCCTATAGTCGAACACTTAGAAGTGCATAACTTGGTTAGAAATACGCAGCACGGTTTTAGGCGAAACAAATCTTGCATAACTTATCTTTTAGAATTTTTTTTAAAGCGTTGTTCAAGTTTACGATAGTCATAGGGCGGTTGATGTAATGTATTTAGATTTTCAAAAAGCGTTTGACACCGTACCGCACAAAAGACTCATTGAAAAAACTAAGGTTCATGGAATCAGGGGTGTAGTAACAAATTGGATAGAAGAGTGGTTGCGAGGTAGGAAACAGAGGGTTTTCGTTGATGGAGCGGAGTCGTGTTGGGCTAATGTAGCGAGCGGCGTTCTTCAGGGATCTGTATTGGGCCCCTTGCCGATTTAGATGTCGGCCTAGTCAGTACAGTTTCAAAGTTTGCGGATTACACGAAGTTGAGTGGTAGGGCGATTAATGACTGATTAATTCAGGAAGATCTGAATAAAATTGTAGATTGGTCAGTCACATGGCAAATGAGATTTAACGTCGATAAGTGAAAAAGTTTACATATAGGTTCGCGTACGGTAATTTTGCCTATAGTATGTCAGGGTTTGCAAGCGTAGAGGAGGAAAAAGATTTAAGAGTTATAGTCACTGGTGATTTAAAAGTGGTGAAACAAATTACAGCAGCGGTTAATAAAGCGAACAAAGTGCTAGGTTTTATAGCTTGGAGTTTTGAGTACAAATCGCACGATATTATTGTTCCTCTTTATAAATCATTAGTTACACCCCATTTGGAGTACGCGATCCAATGTTGGAATCCGCATGTGCGAAAAGATATAGACAAAATCGAAAGAGTTCAAAGTTGAGCAACTGAGATGATTCCATCGCTTAGGTCGAAGTCGTACGAGGATAGGTTTAAGGAGTTAAAATTGACTACACTCGAGACTAGGAGGGTAAGGGGTGACCTAATCCAGGTTTTTAAAATTATGAATGGGTTCGATAACGTAAATAGAAATAGCTTTTTCGAAATATCACAGTATAATAGAACTAGAAATAACGGGTGTAAGCTGACAAATAGAAGGTTCGAGACAGCAGTTGCCAAAAACTTTTTTACGCATAAAATAGTAGATAGATGGAATAGTTTGCCAGTAGAAGTAATTAGTAGCACGTTTATAAACATGTTTAAAAATCGATTAGACGCATATGTTGATGATTGGGTATAATTTAAGGTAGTAAAATTAAGGTTTGTGGTTCGGAACCCACGTAAAATTTTAGGTCCTCTCCGCCACCACGGAGGACATGCACAATACACAATTACGAACGCAGTTAGGTAGACCAGCCATGAGTGGATCCTAGGGTCTTTGTTGTTCTGAAACATTATAACATATATAGTATATATATGTGTATATAATATATATATATATATCAGTGGCGACTCCAGCTCTTCAAGACTACTCGGGCTCTTTTTAAATTTTCAAGTCTACATATGAGCCGACATTTAAATGCATGACAATAACTTAAGATTATCAATAAAATAAATACATACCTCGGTAAAAAAAATTATTTGAATTTTATTTACTTGAACATAAAGTCCAAGCGTCTTGGTTTTAAAGCAAATTCCTTTAATATTCGGTCATGTAATTCCTTTTTGCTTTCTAAATCAATAAGTATTTCTTTTTCAATTGAAATCCTAGCCAGGGACGAGAGCCGTTCTTGAGCCATTGTGTTTCTCAAATATGATCTAATTCGATCAAGAACAGAGAAACTTCTTTCATTTGAAACAGAAGTTACAGGTATGGTAAGAAGGTGCTGAATCAGCTTTGTGGTTTCCGACATCGCAGATAATAATCCTAGTTCGTGAAAGACTTCTAAAATTTCATTTGCAGATTTGCATTTTCTAAAGTCACTGTCACAATAAAGATATTTCAATTCGTTAACTAAGGATTTGGAGTCAATTACATTTGGATATTTAGTTTGTAAAACATTAAGATGATGCATTGGAAAATTTTCAGCAAATTCTGGAAATTATCGAAACAGAAAAAGTTACCATGTATCGCCAGAATTAAAAATTGTGCCTCTACAAGGCCGAAGGATATAAGCCCGAGTTGAAATGTTTTTTCTTTATAAAAAAAATTAATAGGAGTAAAAACGTATTTTATTTAATGAGAATTAGAAGAAGGACTATTATGTAACCGTATGCAAGCAAATAATTATTCATTAAAAGAACTTTAAATATAATATATTACTTATACTTTCTCGGGCGTAATGTCTTGCGCCCGAGTAAAGGATCTTGAAAGATTACACGAACACTTAATGTGTCAATATAGTTTTTTATAGGTAGTAAGGGTATCTAAATGCGCTCAAAATTTGCTTGCGCAAAATTTGCTTGCCCCTTGCCTCTCGGGCTCAGCCCGAGAAGCCCGAGTGCAGGAGTCGCCCTCTCAGGGTATTGGTTTCTGCCCTATGTGGGAGAATTTCGATTTGTGATTGAGTGAGGTCCGTAGCATAATGGTAGAGCGTCCGACCGGCAATTGGAAGGCCCTGGGTTCGATTCCCGGGCGGTTCGCCTCATTTTTCATTATTCGTTATCTCTCCTCCTCGTGTGCGGAAACGTTCCTTAACACTTATGTCGTTTCTATTCATTTATATACTGCGCGGTCATTGCAGTTATATATGCATATATATATATATATATATATATATAGTATGTATATGTATACATATATATATAGTATGTATATATATATATATATATACAGGGTGTCCCGTAAGTCTGGACCCATAGGGATTTATAATATATATTTTTATTATGTTGCAGGTAAACCATGTCACTGACTAGAGAGGAGAGAGTTCAAGTTATTTTGCTGGTCGGGACCCGCAGTCACCGGGAAGTGGCCGAAGAATTCAACAATATGCATCCAGACCGCCCACCAATCACACACAGATGTGTTGGCAAGTTGATAGCCAAATTTAAGGAAACTGGATCCGTAGCTGACAAGCCTCGCAGAGGACCTTCAAGGACTGTTACGGAAGACGAAACCAGTACCAATGTGTTGGCTAGCTTCGCTGTCAGTCCCAAGAAGTCACTTCGACGCATGTCCAGCGAAACTGGGCCTATTTTGTAATTTTATTAATTTTGCCCCCCTATGGGTTCAGACTTACGGGTATATATATATATATATATATATATATATATATATATATAGTATCAATTTATAATTATGTATTTAATGGCCAGTTTGTAGCCATGTTTGATACGTAAATCGGTACTGTAAAGAATGATGCTTATAATTACGGTTATAAGTGATTATTATTAATAATCAATGATGAGTGCTTTGGCCGAGGTCACCAGGTCTTTTAGATCAAGGAATGTTATTAATTAAATTATTAATTAGGTTGATTGTTAAAGCGAGTTTTCTTCCTTTATTACACAAAATAACGACTTATGAATGAGATATAAACATGTCGTTTACAATTGCAATAATGATTACACGAAATTAAATGATTTATGATTTAGAGAGAAACTTGTCGTTTACAGTTGCAATAATGTATACACTTGAAGTAATAACGCGCGAGGTAAATGATTAGTCTTTCTATAAAGTTAGGTGAATGACACTAGGCCAAAAATGGGGCCTGCACGAATGATGTTTTCATGGTGGTAGCTCGTGGGTCACTGAAGCTGGTGTTTGGTTTGATGAGTTATATCGCTAATTGCGTTGATGGAATATTGCTAAGGTGATTGCAAACGTCTCTGCCACTTCAGTTGGTCACTAAAAGTAGGCTTCCCCCAGAGAACGAAGTGAGCGAGAAAAGAAGAGACGTTCGCGTGCAAGCGATAAAATTTTTTTTTCGTCCTCAGGGGAGTAGGTCTGCTGAGGCTCTCGCAAGGCGAAACGCATCAAACATGGCTACAAACTGGCCATTAAATACATAATTATAAATTAGTACTATAAATTGGTGCACCCTGGATTGACAGTCGAATACCCAGCCAAAGCATAATTGAAATCAGTGCAAACATTTTTACGTGACATTATTGACAAACTGTAATTAACATTCAGTTTTCTTCTGCATAAGGACACGAAAAATTTGAAAATTTTCCGCCATATGGAGCGACGGACCAAAGATGTGTCCAGCGTCTCACCCCGCATTGAAGGAGACAAACCCCCGCTCACATTTCTCCCCGGCTAGCGGTCGACCCACCCCCACCTCCACGCTTCCCTCGCTTCGAAGATTCCTGCACATTGTTTTGTCAAAACCTTGTACAAATATATTCAACAGTCTTCGGCCGCTGTACGAGAAATCATTTGGCAAGACCTCTTTTGACGACACCCATACTTCACCAGCGAACTCTTCATCCAGAACGACGTGTGTTTTCCCATCACCCTACGCCTATGGGAAGGTTTAAAAAGCATTCTTCAAGCAAAACAGCAAGGATACACACATCCATGCAACGTGAGGGCGTACTGCAAGCACAGACACACCAGGCACAGGGTTGAGATCCCCTGCCTTCTTCAGCTGTCTCTTTGCATCATTCCGTGGATTCACTACTCGTGCCTGTTTCCATCATCCCATTCCCTGTGAACCCATCCGAATTCCTCCCTCCCGTTCCACAGGCTCTCCCATTCCTCCCTTCTCAGCACCCTCCCTCAATGCCACGTATATATATATATATATAGATAGTGTGTATATATAATATATATATATATATATATATATTATATATATATAAATAATATTTGTCATATGGACTATAGTCTGCCAATAAACCTTTTCATTTTCATTTTCATTTTCATATATGAAATAGGATCCCTCCTAAAGAGACGTAATTTTACATTCAGGATAAAAACGAAGCCGTAGAGCAAAAATGTCATATATTTGGCTGGCCGACGTTTCGGGCAACTCTACCCATTTTCAAGGTCTAATAAATAAAAGCTAAAATTAATACATGACAAAAAATATAAATATCGAGAGTTAAAAACTAATCTAGAGTACAAAATTAAAACTCTTCAGGAATAAAAATTAAAATTACAAAGTGGAAACAGGCATAAGCCAAAATCAAATCAAAAGTGAAAAATATATAAATGACCAAAAATATACGAATGATAAAAATACACCTAATAAATTATGCAATTTACAATTAAATTAGCTTATAAAGTAGCTTATAAGGCCCAGTCATGCAAATTTCATGTAAAGTATTATTAATTATTAATGAACAAACAAATATATAAACCTCAAAATATCATATAAATAACTGGTAACAGAGAAAATTGAATAAAACTGGGTTTCATTGAATTTCCTGTGGCTGAAACTCTTGAGAAAGTTATTATTTTTATCATAATGAAAACATTTATATTAATTTTAATTCTTATGCATTGCCTGCCATAATAGTAATATAACGAAATTTAAAAAATTATGTCATATATTCATAATTCTATATTATATTGATAGATTAACTAAATATCTGCACCCGCATACGCGGCTATTGAAATTAAAAATCCGCATCCACATCCGCATCCGCAGATGTTGAAAAACTGACATCCGGTCCACCAGTAATATATATATATATATAATATATATATTAGGGTGTGACAGTTGCCCCAACTTTGTCCTATAATGCTGTTCAAAATTTTGGTGTTGCATATTGACATAAAAAATACCCACGTAAAATTTTCTGAAGATTCATGCATATTCGAGTGAGCACCAGCAATTTGAAAAATAGCGATTTTGCTTATACGGCATACGCGCCTATATATGAGATTACACAACCATCATAAGGGATATTAACACAAATCATTTGCCTGTCTTAATTAAAAGCTGTTATCACTAACACAAAAAAGTTAATCATTCTTATTCTCTTATGGTACATTAAGGGGTTTTATCATATATTCACAAGGTATTATTTCTCTAGAGCAAGAAACCATGATTTCTGTTCGGAAACAGATGATCGTTTGCGCTGATTAGGAACGCGGAGTCTGTCATTTTCAACTACTTGAAGGACTTCTTGAAAGCGCTCCTCATCCCTGGCAACATTAAGAAAGTCATGGCAAAGTTTTACACCACGCTCTGCAGCCTCATTGACGACCTGAAGCTTGTCCACAACCCGTTTCATGTTCAGGTAGTCGTCATGATCCGCCCATTCACTGGCTGGACTGTGGAGAAACTGATAGGGCATGCCTAAAATGGTGAAGAACCGGCTTGAGTCAGGCCCAATTAGGTCCACCTGGGCAGTGCCACTTTCTGGGACAGGGGGGGAAGATATGGCTTTCCATAGCCCCCATGATTGAGCCCCACTCTCTTAGTAACTTCAGTGCCTTCATGGCAAAGAAGGGCCTTCCTCATCTCCTCTTTTGTCCTTTCTTGTACTTGGGACGAGAACAAAGCCAGTGGGGCCAACTCCTCAGTTAGGTACCAAGTGTGTCTACCGAGTGCCACACGTGCTTTGTCAACTATTGTGGCGTCATATGGGGCAAATTCAGCCAAGGTTTCGACCAAATTCAAGTCATTCAGTGGCGCACTTGCTGGAACGGGGCAAACAATCCACCATGGGACATAAACAGCGACTGTGAACACAGCAAACCGTTCTAACTTGCTGATTTGACTTTGTCACAACCTCGGCTTTGGGAAACTGCTCTTTGATCTGGCCTGACAAAAGAACAATCTTGAGGGTATAGAGCAGTTTAGCCATCCACCTTGCTTTGTGAAGTGCGCCGGGGTAGACCATTGTGAAGTTCACTGGCTCGGATCCTTTAGTTACAAGCAGCAGACAAAGCTCTACCAGCTCCTTGTAGTCGCCACGTGTAAATGGTTGGGCTAGAGATTCACGGAAGAAGTCAGCCATCTCCTGCTGGCGCTCCTCAAACACTCCAGGCATTGCGGGGTAGTAGTATTTTTTTTTTCATTGTACGCCAGTTGAGAGAAATGGTTCTTGAACCTAGAAATGCAATTATTGGGATTATTGTATTTCGTACTAATCTATAATATTGTTTTAGGGGTATTAAGATTGATATGATCGATCATTTGCTTGGTGTTAGTATATCTTAAAGTCTAATAAAAGAAATTCCACTAAATTTGTTCATTAGATAATAATATTCCTTGTTATTTTGTAAAGCTTATGACTCACCTCTGGAAAACCATTATGTTTGGACTTGAAGAGCCCTCCACTTTCAAGCAATCCCAGCAAACACCTAGGATGACTTCGCCCACATGCCTGCGACAGGCGCACCAGAATACGGCACGCTCTAATTCCTTTTGGAGGGAGTCGCAAGCAGCTGTTTTTTGTCCTGAAAAAAAAAATGTAATTGTAGTTTAAGGCCACCATTTCAGGCACGTGCTTTTTGCAGATTTCTGTTAAATCATTCACTGTATTTTGGTATTAATGTCGTGATAAATTCACGCTGATGTTTGAAATAGGTTTACCTGTATTGGATGAAGTTGTGTCGAAAACCATACCAACGACATTCTGTTCACACTCCCAATCGACCAGAAGTTGTTTGGTTGCTGTTGATATCAAGTCTCTTTGAAATAGCAATACTTGCTGGTAGGACAGTGCTAGCTCAAACATGCACCGATCTCCAAGAAAATTTACAGGGGTGTTTCCTAGATAAATACACAACACTAAAACTTTGAACAGCATTGTAGGACCATTTTTTGATTTTTGGAGGGCAACGGTCACACCCTAATATATATACACAGAGAGTGTTTCATAACATGTGGGTGCACTTTCAGGATGGATTCAGGAACTGAAAACAATGAAAAAAGATTATATAAACATGTCCGAAATCGCATTGTTTCCGAGTTATAGCCCGTTTTGTGTTCCAGCAATTCTTTCCGCAAACTGTCCATTTGTCAGAGTTATCCCACTGTATTGATTGGAATAATGCTTCAGTTTTATTTCACTCTAGTAACATTGTTAATAGAAATATTCTTGAGTCTGCCATTATCCAACTTACAAATAACTTCAACATAAGCAAAGGTCTTTTCCAACTCGATCCTGTTGTTTTGAATTCCTTCAGAACAGATTTAGATAAGAAAGGTAGAACGCTAAATCTTTGGTAAACTTGTATGCCACCCTAATAACTTTTATTTTTCAATTTTTATATACAAAAAGGGCAGAGTGCTAAAACCCGGGCAGATTTCCAGTATAAATTTGTATTTTTTTTTTTTTTATCTATAACTGGTTGGAAACAATTCATTTAATCTTGTGCTAAAAATCGATAATTTTTCAATTTTTACATACAAAAAGAGCAGAGTGCTAAAACCCGGGCAGATTTCCAGTATAAATTTGTATATATTTTTTTTTTATCTATAACATTGGTTGGAAACAATTCATTTAATCTTGTGCTAAAAATCGATAGTTTTTCCTTATAAATTTGTGTGCCCCGCCCACAATCCTTTAATTTTGTTTCTCCGTTTATTGTATATATATATATATATATACACATTTTTTTTTCTGTAACCTATATATAGGCTGTAACTCTTTATGTACTTCAGTGTTCCTGAGGATGTCATTAGACGAAAGCGCTTGAGCACCATTCTGTGTTTTTTCCTTCGTGGTTTTATTCATCATATAGTATATAATATATATATATAATATATATATTTGCATACATATATAATACAGGGTGCGGCAAAAGTAACGCCGTTTTAATAATTGTATCTTTATAGTTTTATGCAGTTAATTTTTTAGTTTTATATTTTATCATTTTGTTTCTTTTATTTTTACAGAAATTCTGAATAAATATGGCCTTGCGATTGACGAGAGAACAAAGAGTGAAAGCAGTTAAACATTATTACCAAAACAATAACAATGGAGCTAAAGCCGCTCGTTTGTTATCAGAAGAATTTAACATTCGACAAGTGCAGAGCCGCAATATCACAAGTCTAAGTAGGAAATTTGGAAAGAACGGAAGCGTAAGTGATGCCACAAGATCAGGGAGGCCAGTTCAACAACAACCTTAGAAAAGTCCGATGAATTAAGAGAATCATTGTTGCACACTCTCAAAAATCCAGTAGACGTCTTTCTACAGAGTTGTGTATCAGTGACAGAAGTGTCCGTAGACTCTTAAAGAAGAACAAGATGAAGCCTTACATCCCTCGCGTGTTACAGAGCTTGCATGATGGAGATGCAGATAGACGATTAGAGTTTTGCGAAATTTCCTGAATAAGTCAATGAAGATGAGACCTTTCTTGATAAGATATGGTGGTCAGATGAGGCAACATTCAAATTGAACGGGCATATCATCGCCATAATTGTGTGTACTGGAGCGATGTTAACCCACATGTTATCTTGGAAAAAGACGTTAACCTACCGGGAGTGACAGTTTGGGCAGCCATCTCTTCCATGGGAATAATAGGCCCGATATTCTTTGATAGTACTGTTAATCAAGATAATTATTTACAAATGCTGCAAACTGAATTCTGGCCGAGAGTTAGAAATCAGAATGGAATTACTTTCAACAGGATGGTGCGCCACCCCACTATGGGTTATCGTTAGGGAATGGTTAAATTTAAATTTCGAAGGGAGGTGGATAGGACGACGTGGAGCAATTGAGTGGCCAGCACGATCGCCAGACTAACACCACCTGACTTTTTCTTGTGGGTGTACTGAAAGATCTTGTTTACAAGGTCAAACCGAAAACACTTCCTGAATTAAGACAAACAATTCGTGAAAAATTTACTACAATTAACGTAGAAATGTGTCAAAAGGTTTGTAGAAGTGTTGCTGGTAGGATTCAGTGTTGTATTGAACACCAAGGGGAGCATTTTGAACATGATCATTAGGTTAGTAAATACTATGTATGTAGAGTACATTTTTTTAAGGTGTATTGAGCCAACCACAAAATTAATTAAATTCCAGTTATTTTTTAGTTTTTACTGAGAAAGTACTTATTATTTTTCTTAAAATGCTGTATTTTTCTTAAAAACCTTATTATTCTCTTAAAATGCTGTAATTGATTTATTTCCTTCAATAAAAGAGAATAAACTAAAAAGGGCGTTATTTTTGCCGCACCGGTATATATATATATATATATAATATAATATATATATTATATAGATATAATATATAATATATATAGTAAATATATATATATATATATAACGTTCTTTCTCTCTCGTCTTGCGCGGAATATCTCCTATACAAGCGTCGTTCTTTACGTTATTTATACTGCGTGTTCTTTGCAGTTGAATGTATATAATGTTACGGCATGGGGAGGTGCCCCCTTGGGGCATTGGTTTCTGCGAGTATGTAGAAGAATTACGGCATTTGGAAGAGTGAGGCCCATGGTGTAATGGTATCGCATGACCGGCAATCGGAAGATCCCGGGTTCGATTCCCGGTGGTTACCTCATTTTTTCATTTGTTTCGTTCTCTCTCTCTCGTCTTGCGCGGAATATCTCCTATACAAGCGTCGTTCTTTACGTTATTTATACTGCGTGTTCTTTGCAGTTGAATTATATATATATATATATATATATACTAGGGGCACCCAATATATTTTGCACCACCCTTTTTTCTTAGCTAAATAATAGGCCATGGGGCTGAAATGTTTTTTGGGCCGTAAGTTTGAACTTTCTGCTCTTCACATAAACGGATTTTTCCAGTTTGAACCTCCCTTCCTTGAATAGAACCGCTTTTAAACGTCGTTGTAGAAAACCGATGGTTAACGGAGTTTCTTAAGTGGCGTCTGATAGTGATGTGCGTCGTAAACAGAGAGCTGTTATCGAATTCTTAGCCGCAGAGAAGGAAACACTTGAAAATATTCACAAACGTCTACAAAACGTTTATGGAGATGCTGTTGTTGATCGAAGCACAGTTGGACGCTGGTCTATACGTGTGAGATCATCGGAGACACTTGGGTACACCACTTTGAACCTGAAACAAAACGCCAATCCATGGAGTGGCATCACGAGGACTCCCCACGCAAGAAAATGTTCAAAATGGCTCCCGCTGAAAGAAAGGTTATGGCTACTATCTTCTGGGACATGAAAGGGGTGATTCTGGTGGACATTATGAAGAAAGGACAAACAATCAACTCAGAGGCATATATTGCTAACCTACAGAGACTCCAGAGACGTATGAAGCGAGTTCGACCGGAGAGAAAACTGGAAGACGTCCTTCTTTTCCACGATAACGCAAGACCACACAACAGTTTGCAAACAAGAGAGGCCATCACAAAAATGCGCTTCACTGTGTTACCCCACCCTCCATACAGCCCGGATCTGGCACCTTCAGACTTCCATTTGTTTGGGCCAATGAAGGATGCTATTCGTGAAAGAAAGTTTCAGAGTGACGATGAGGTTGTTGAGGCGGTTAAGAGGTGGCTCGAGCGGAACCCAGCGGACTTTTACCAGCAAGGAATAAAGGCCTTTTTTCGAGGATGGAGACTATGTGGAAAAACAAAAACTTGTAAAAAAGGTATGTAACTACTTGTGTACAAAATTTCTGGAACTTACAAGGAAACTTGGAAAGAAAAAAAAATTGCGGCAAAATATATTGAGTGGCCCTCGTATATATATATAATTATATATATATATATATATATACATTTAAACTGCAAACACGCAGTATAATTAACGTAAAGAACGACGCTTGTATAGGAGAATATACCGCGCAAGATGAGAGCGAGAGAACGAAACAAATGAAAAAATGAGGTAACCACCCGGGAATCGAACCCGGGATCTTCCGATATATATATAGATATATTTATAGTGTGTGTATATATAGTGTATATATATATATATATATATTTTTTATAAATATATATATGTTAACCCCTCCGTCTATGGCCTTGGTCGGTTCGAAGTTGACGGGGTTTCTGGTTAGGTGGCAGGAACGGATTCGTTACTCTGGTACCGTATAGGAAATCGCAGAAGTTTCTCTTATACTACTCTCCGATTTCTTCTTATAACGTATCGGGAAATTATTTTCCTCTATTTAAGACTAAATTCTTTGAAGAGAGCAAGGCTTGAAGGAGAAGACAACGATATTTTCTTACTATATTTTACTGCTAAAATTTTACGGGTAACGCTCAGCCTCTAAGTTAGATCAGTCTAGTCAGAATGAATATTGGAGAATTTTTATTGGTTTTTATATTCATTTTTTTCCTTACATCATCATTATGTAATGTTGATCTGTTTTTTTTTTTTTTAATTCTCAACAGACTGATTTACTTTGCAAAACATTTAAAGAAAAAACAAATATTTTGCTGTATCGATGCCTAGATTGTTAAACAAGGGGAAGCCATATTTTTTTAATTTTAAACGGCATATTGACAGGTCTGATATTATCATGGTCTGCCGAGTTAACTAAAAATGGAAATTGAAATATGCCTTCCCATCACGAATTAAAAACAAACATGCACATGGGCCAAAATGAAAGGCTTAAGATTAAAAATTAAACGTTGAGCAGGACATGACTTCATCTTTTACAACGAAGAGAGAATGTATACAAAAAATGAACATTAAATTATTAAGTTAAGTCTACGAAAATGATTAAGTTGTTTAAACAGAAATAGTTAATCACTTATAAAATAGAAAGCAAATAAAAAATGTATCCAAACTTGTGTCAGCGTTATACGATTTTGGGTTTTATACAAACTAATTACGTAGTTTACAAAGAAATAATTCACCAATTATAAATAGAAAGCAAATCAAAGTTTTATCCAAACTCGTGTCAGCGTGATACGATTTTGGGCTTGATATGTAAATATGAATATATGAATAAGAATATAAGGATTATATAAATATAAGAATTACACGAATGAACATAAGAATTATATGAATGAATATAAGAATTATATGGATGTAAGAGTTATCCATTGTTCATTTATATATATTATATATATATATATATATATATATCGTAAAGAACGACGCTTGTATAGGAGATATTCCGCGCAAGATGATAGAGAGAGAACGAAACAAATGAAAAAATGAGGTAACCACCCGGGAAACGAACCCGGGATCTTCCGATTGCCGGTCAGATATGATAACCACTACACCATGGGCCTCACTCATTCAAGTGTCGTAATTCTTCTACATACGCGCAGAAACCAATGCCCCAAAGGGGCACCTCCCGCATGCCGTAACATTATATACATTTAACTGCAAACACGCAGTATAATTAACGTAAAGAACGACGCTTGTATAGGAGATATTCCGCGCAAGATGAGAGAGAGAGAACGAAACAAATGAAAAAATGATGAGGTAACCTGCGTACCCAAATGATGACAGAAGCAAGCGTTTGAAAGCTCTAACTGAGAGTCAGACTCCTTATATCCAGTATCACAGCACTTCGTGCTATGCAACATATAAAAAGTTCGTTGAACGTAGCCAGAAGTCTAAAAATGCTGAATCTGAACCCTCCGATTCCTCCTTAGGGGAAGCATTAACTCCTCCAGAAAATAGTTCAAGCAAAAGGATTAAAACACAACATATCAAGGATATGAAAGTGTGTATTTTGTGGTTCAGCTCGAGTCAAATTGAAAGGTGGAAACATTGACCATGATTTGTTTCGGATATGTACTCCAGGTCGTGCCCAAAAGTTATTGAGTTATGCTCACTTGTTCCAAGACGATGTTTTTACCAGAGCAGCGACGTTGAACGAATACAAAGATGTATTCGCTGCAGATGTATTCTATCATAATAATTGTATAAAGAAGCATTTTGCAGCCTATGATCGCAGAATAGAGACGATTTTGGAAAACAGACAGCAAGAAAATGAAGTTATGGGTTCAACTGACATGGTTCAAGAAGCGTTTAATGATGTAGTCTCAAAAATAGACTTCACAAGCTGTGGATACAGTGTCACCTACTTGAGACAAGAGATCAATAAAAAGCTGAACCAGGATGAATCTATCAGTAACTATTTGGTTAAGAGCCTGCTTATAGACAAATTTAAGGACACCATTTATTTTACATATCCGAGCACTAGCAAAACGTACAATATCTTTATGTGGTTCACATAGAGTTCCAGTTCCTCCAGTATTTGATCAAAACCATCCAATTCAAGCAGCAATGGATAATTTTGACACCTTGGAAAATACCTTGTCTGAAATTGGTTCGACACACGATACGGTGCTAGTTTTATTCCAAAATGCTCCATTAAGCTCTGCACCAACACAACAGCATACTAATGAGCAAAGCTGGGCACTTGCGGTATTTTATGCGGTACTGCGGTACTGCGGTACTACCGCACTACCAAACCGGTACCGCATAACGCAGTACCGCAAAGGATCGCTGAAAGTACAGCAGTACCGCTACCGCATTCAAATTTCCCGCGGTACTTTCCGCGGTACCGACAAACACGACTTTTCAAAAAATTAACACTTTTTTTGAAGTAAACCTTATTACAGGAGTACAGTAAGACGAATGCTGCGTGTGTTGCATCAGCCTAACTCTAGACACGTTAAGTTTTCGTTCAGAACATGTTACGTTGCCATCCTATCACAACGCCTCAGTGCAGTGCTTGCTTTTGAGCCGGTTGCACGTGTGTTACATTTCTGTGACAAAGATCGATTTTTAGCCATTATGGCAGAAAGTTCAGGTGCGAAATCGCCGATATGCAATTTCTGAAAATATGTGCTATTACTTGTGTTGTTCTTGTGTGCAGTACCGCAGTACCGCAGTACCGCGGAACGCACCAGGGGGACCTGAAAAAGTACCGCAGTACCGCGTAACGCACTGGGCATGCTGAGGTACCGCAGTACCTCGTAACGCACCCCCAAATTTTGGTACCGCGCCCACCACTGCTAATGAGATCAGTGAAACTCCAGAGTCAACCCTCCGGCTTGGCAAGTTACAAAGCCTTCTTCCTTACCAAGAAATTATCTCGATTGGACCAAGACATGAACGAGGTACAATAAGTCAAGATTTCCAAGTCTCTGAATACAAGGCAAACGATCATTTATTAGAGACTGTTAATCTCGACCATTTCCTGTGGTTTGTGATGCGATACAAACATTGCCCATTGCCTTGGTGCTGCACTGGGAAGATGCACCTGAGTGACGGTAACACTCTTTCTCAATCACATAAGCGGCATTGACAGTTTTTGTCATATTTGCCAAACTCTTTGCCACTTTTGCAACATTTTCAGTCAACTTCATCATCAGAAATAATAAATGATCTTATCTCACAGTCTTTTACAACATGCAAACCTAAGAGTTTTATAAAATTAACACTATTTTTTATATTTTATCTATTTTTTCAAATATTCTACAACCATTTTTAATCATTGTAACCCAAAATTTAGACATTTGTACATGTTTTTGTGTTAGTAAATTTTAGTAGAGCTATTAATATCCAATTTCTTGACTATTTAGTTCGATAAGATTGGTTAGAGCTAGTTTATGCACCAAAATAGCCAAAAATTTCATTTTTGCGAGTTTTTGACAGTATTTACTTAATTTTTAAATATTTTTGCTGTTATGTTACAAACACAGATTCTTAAACAAACAATTGCCCTTAAAAAAAATTTCAACTCAAGAATATGACAAAAATATAAAAAACTCAGAATTTTGCCATTTTTGCCAATTTTTTGCCATTTTGACCATTTTCGCACCAATTTGGTGCGATGGCATAGAAAAAGTCGGATTCTCCGCCCCAAAATTAGTCTAGATCAGTCGTCAAAACCTCTGCTCCCAGAAATTTATACGAACTCTAGGCCAGATCCTGTACTATAATTTATATATGGAATTTTTTGAAAGTAGAATTTTGCCTTCGATTGTTAATTTTAACCTGGTTTGGTACAGGTATATAGATGATATTTTATGCCTTTGGGCTAATAATTTGGATGTTGACTTATTTCTTGGTAGGCTCAACAATTTAGTTCCATCTATTAAGTTCACAGTTGAAAAAGAAAATGATGGAAGCCTATTTTCTGGACCTAAATATTTGGAGATGCTCTAATCAGTTCAAATTTGAAGTCTATCGCAAGCCTATTAATAATAACTCTTATGTGCATTTTTATTCTGACCATCATCCCTCGATTAAATCCTCTATTTTCTCTGCTATGTTTCTTGGAGCATTGAGAGTTGTCAGTCCTGAATTTTTAGATTCTGAGTTATGCAATATCATGAATATTGGTACTAAATTATGTTATCCTATTTCATTTTTAGATAACTGTCTTAGGAAAGCCAAGAATAGGTATTATAATAATGTAACTGTAAAGGAATTTGAGCTTAAAAATATCCTTAGCCTACCTTACCATGTTAATTTTCAATATCTCCCGACGTTACTTAAAGCAACTGGCATCAATGTAGTCTTTAAGTATAATAATACTGTTAAATCATGCCTAATAAAGAATAGCCCGGAAAATGTTGTTCGTTGTGTGTATTCGATTGGATGTACACAATGTAACTCAGTACAGTATATATATATAAGCCAAACGGGTAAAACGTTATATATTAGGATAAAACAGCATAAATATGCGTGTAGAACAGGTAATAATTCCAATGCTTTGTTTAACCATATGTATAGATGTAATCACAGCATCAAGTGGGATAGTTCTAAAGCGCTTGTTAAAAACAGATATAATAGAAAGAAATATTCTAGAATGTGCATTTATTCATTTTAAAAACAATTTCAATAACAGTGCGGGAATGTATAAAATTGACAATATCTTCTTAAAATTCCTTTTGCTTCTCATTAACTCTTGTTAAGTATGTGCTAATTGCTTTGGTTTCCGCTACGCTGTATATATTTATGGGCTTCTTGCCTTCTCTCTTCATTCCCTGACGAGGTGTAGCTCTGAATACACGAAAGGCCTTGGAATCGTTTTTCTTTTGACTTGTGGGTTTGCAGCATATATATATATATATTATATATATATATATATATATTCAGGCGCGTGCGGTGAAGCTAGCGATAGGGTACGCTGCTGCCAATAATATATATATATATATATATATATATATATATATATATATATATATAAAATTTTATTATGCAAGAATTTTCAAGAAATAACTATTATATAAACTATTATTTATGACCTTGGCACGGTAGTAACGGTACTTACCAAATCTGGATGATGGGGTGGACACTGGATACAGTATATATTTAACTATTTATATGCGACAGCGCGATTTTTATCGATACTAGTACAGTTCCCGTCGCTTCGCTGATGGTTAGACAGGCTAAACTACAAAAAAAGAACGCAGCCGTGAAAATTTTGAGCTTCACATTGTGTCAGCATTTCTGAATCTGGTATCTCCCAAAACCTCCTCACCCCCATTCATGGAACTTGGGGCTAACCCCTCCCCCATTACCCCCACCCCTCCACATTACCCCCCACCCCCCATCCCCTCCCCCATTACCCCCATTACCCCCACCCCCACCCTTCTCCCATTGCTAAACTACAGAAAAGAACACAGTCATGAAAATCTTGAGCTTCACATTGCCGCCCGTAATACAATTTCTGAATTTTTTTTCTCACAATTTTTTCTCACAATTTCTGAAAGTGTGACGGACGGACGGACGGACGGACGGACAGACGGACTGCTCTCTTATTATAATATAGATTTCGGATCGACCCTACGATTCTTAGTGGAATATTCATCTATTACTGAATCGTAGAATGATGGGTCAGATTTCATTTGGACTAATAAATCATTTTCCTTGCTCATAAGGGCTAAGTATGACAGCCTTTCTTCGCCCATTGTACTTCTTAGATACGTTTTAATTTTCCTCAAAGCCGAAAATGATCTTTCTACTGATGTAGTTGTAGAGGGAATGGTTAGTTCTAGCTCTACGAGTTTTTGAAGTTCAGGCATGCTTTCACTCAAGTTGTTCAGGCTCAAGAATTTTGCAATATGGCAGGGATATTTTCCTTGAAATTCTTCAGATGAATATAGGGCACTTAGTTCATTTTTCAATCTTATAAAGTCAAAAGAGCCACTGTGTAACCCCGCGAAGGTTTTAAGAATTCATCAGGGAATGCTTGGCTAAATTTTAGAAAATTTTCGGGATTCAGAAGTTCCAAAAATTTCAACTGTGACAAATTTCCAAACCGAGCACTAAGTTGCATACAAACCGTATCTATGATTTCTAAATAAAGTCTTTTCATTTTCATATCTGGCTGATCAGTCTGTGCTAGCCTTATTCGTTTTGGTTCTGCATCAGCAGTCAAAGGCATGCGATATTTCGCCTTTGCCACACAATCATCAAAGCCACTTCGCATTTTCTGAAACTACGCTGAAACATTCCAGCATATCCCAGGACATTTTATGGCCAATAGTAAAGCAGTATTTGTTAAGCCCCGCCCAGCACTTAAGGATTATATTCCTATGCGAGTACATTCTATGCTCAGAGCGTACCTTGTAAGAAAGCACATGAAAAAACAAGGACGTTTCACTTAATTTTACTTTGTATTGCTTAAGTATACTAAATAAATTATAAAATTTATTGGTATTTATAATAGCATTTTACCAATATTTAAAAAAGTTTAAATTTTTAAATTTAATAAAAAAATTGGATACGCACTGCGTACCTTGCGTACCCAGTGTGCACGCCTATGATATAATATATATATATATATATATATATATATATACATATAGTAAATATATACATAGAGGGTGTTTCATAACATGTGGGACGCACTTTCAGGACGGATTCAGGACCTGAAAACAATGAAAAAGTTTATATAAACATGTGCTCGAAATCGTTTTGTTTCTGAGTTAGAGCCCGTTTTGTGTTCCAGCAATTCTTTCCGCAAACTGTTTACAAACACTGCTTGCCGACAATGTTTGTGAGTGTGTACGAGACTTATTTCATGTATAGACTTGCCGATTGTAATGCTTCGTACACTCTATGACATGTTTCAATATAGTTGAGTGTAGAGCCATCAGTCAGTCAGAAGTGCATCGCGGTGTTTCACTGCTCGTATTCGTAACTTCTTACCGTGAATAAGTACAGTCCAGTGAAAAAAAACCTTAAAGGTTTTTGTGCTATTCATTGATAGTGTGCATTTGAAGTGAGAATGGAGGCTTATTCAAACAGAGAAATGGCAAACATGCATCTCATGCATGGACTTACCGAATGTAATGCGGCCGCAGCAAGACGTCTGTATGCGGAAAGGTTTCCGAATTGCCATCAACCAGATAACGAGACCTTTCAGAGAATAGACGAGCGTCTTAGTGATACAGGATCATTCAACAAGCGAGTTTCAGATGGTGGTAGACCAATTAGCGCCAGAACTATTGAGTTGGAGGAGCGGGTGCTGAATCGCGTGGAAGAACATCCTGATGTCAGCACCCGAAGGATAGCAGCAGCAGAGGGTGTAACATACACAACTGTGTCGGGAATTTTACGAGAACAACAACTTTATCCATATCACATTCAGAGCGTACAAGATACTACTGAAGCTGATTTCCCACAACGAGAGGCCTTTTGTACTTGGTTCCTTTAACAGTGTGCTCACGATCCTCTTTTTCTATCCTCCGTATTGTTTTCTGATGAGGCTGTCTTCACAAGAAATGGCGAGATCAATTTTCACAACACTCATCACAGGACCGAAGAAAATTCGCATGCCATCATCCAGTCACCTTGATCTAGACCTGAATCCACTCGATTTTTACCTGTGGGGTCATCTGAAATCCATCGTTTACGTGACACCCATTAACAACGTTGAAATGCTTCGCTAACGTGTAAAACAAGGATGCCAGAAAATCAGAGCAATACCTGGAATTTTTGAACGCGTCAGGCAGTCTATGACGAGATGTGTTCAGGCGTGTATTCAAGTGCAAGGCGGTCACTTTGAGCATTTCCTTTAAAGGTAAGGCGGATACTTGCTGGAACACATAACGGGCTGTAACTCGGAAACAAAGCAATTTCGGGCATATGTATATATAAAAACTTTTTTCATTGTTTTCAGGTTCTGGATGCATCCTGAAAGTGCGTCCCACATGTTCTGCAACACGCTGGGTGTGTATATATATATATATATATATATATATATATATATAGCTACACCTTTATACTGGATATGAAGAAGATCCCTAGACACTGGGGAAATACCGAGCATCTTGAAAAGAGCAAACATTGTCCCTACATAAATTATAAAGGAGGGGACAGATCTCAAGCAAAGAACTATAGACCAGTGTCATTGACGTCCCACCTCACCAAAGTATTTGAAAGAATAGTTAGAGAGAAAATTTATGACTTCCTGGAGATACGGGAAAGATTCAATGAAAATCAGCATTGATTCCGATCAGGTAGATCATGCCTATCACAAATCACAACTAATAGAACACTACAACAATATCCTAGATGCATTGGAAAGCAATGACAACTATGATGTTATATCACAGATTTTGCTAAAGCTTTCGACAAATGTGTCCATGGTATAATAGCACATAAAATTAAATATATGGGAATAACTGGCAAAGTGGGAAAATGGATCTACAACTTCCCCAGAGAACGTCTGCAGGTCGTCAAAATTCAAGGTGTATCATAATCAGAATCAGAAGTACGCAGCTCAGTACCACAAAGTACAGTGCTGGCCTCACTCCTGTTCATTATCATGCTAACAGACATAGACAGTGGAGTAAACAACAACAGTATAGTAACATCATTTGCGGACGATACAAAGATCAGCAGAAAAATCAGCGATGCAAACGAAGTTGAGGCCTTGCAATGAGACACAAACAAAATATACAAATGGTCAGAAGACAACAATATGACATTTAACACTGAGAAATTTCAGCTCTTGAGATATGGTAGAAATGAGGAACTTAAAAAAGACTGCATATTATGCTCCAGATAGACAAGAAATTCAGAGAAGTACGAAAGCAGTCGACTTGTGGGTAATAATGACCGATGATGCGAAATTCGAGACACAAGATCAGATAGCAATAAACAAAGCAAAAAGAGTCGCGGGACAGGTACTAAGAACGTTCAAAAGGAGGGACAAGACAGTAATGATTCCTCTGCTGAGAACACTAATCATACCAAAACTTGAATACTGCTCAGTTTTGACGCCCCCATATAAAAAGGAAGAAATTAATAAACTAGAAGAAACGCAGAGACATTTCACAGCCAAGATTGATGGCTGCAAAGAACTCAACTACTGGGAAAGACTACGCAAACTAAATCTGTACTTCCTGGAAAGAAGAAGAGAGAGGTACACCATAATCTACATTTGGAAAATTATCGAAAAACTGGTATGAATCTTCAAACAAAACCCAATTACCATCCAGACAACGCTGGAAAATAGGAAAGGCAGAATGTGTAGTGTTCCCAAATTAAAGGCTCGACAAAGCACCTCCTCAACTCTGAAGTAAAATAGCTTGGTTGTCAGGGGGCCAAGAATTTTCAACCAGCTTCCAAAGGACGTCAGAAACATTACAGGTGTCAAAGTTGAATTCTTCAAGAGAAGACTAGATGCCTGGCTCAGGACGGTACCAGATGAGCCAGGTGTACCTGGCTATGTACGGTGGAGAACGCAACAGAGCAACTCGCTCCTCCACCAAGCCAGGACTAGAGGCGGGCCACCAGCTTGATCTTCATGTGAAGAAAGACCGACACACGGAACCCAAACAAGGTTAACAAGGTGCAGTGGTTAGCATATCCGACCGGCAATTGGATGATCCCGGGTTCGATTCCTGGGAGGTACCTCATTTTTCATTTGCTCGTTCTCCCTCCTCATCTTGTGCGGAACGCTCTTCTACACAAGCGTCGTTCTTTACATTAATTATACTGTGTTGATTGCAGTTAAAATGTGTGTGTGTGTGTGTGTATATATATATATATATATATATATATATATATATACACATTTAACTGCAAACACGCAGTATAATTAACGTAAAGAACGACGCTTGTATAGGAGATATTCCGCGCAAGACGAGAGAGAGAACGAAACAAATGAAAAAATGAGGTAACCACCCGGGAATCGAACCCGGGATCTTCCGATTGCCGGTCAGATGCGATAACCATTACACCATGGGCCTCACTCTTCCAAATGCCGTAATTCTTCTACATACTCGCAGAAACCAATGCCCCAAGGGGGCACCTCCCGCATGCCGTAACATTATATACATGCAAACACGCAGTATAATTAACGTAAAGAACGACGCTTGTATAGGAGATATTCCGCGCAAGACGAGAGAGAGAGAACGAAACAAATGAAGAAAATGAGGTAACCACCCGGGAATCGAACCCGGGATCTTCCGATTGCCGGTCAGATGCGATAACCATTACACCATGGGCCTCACTTCCAAATGCCGTAATTCTTCTACATACTCGCAGAAACCAATGCCCCAAGGGGGCACCTCCCGCATGCCGTAACATTATATACATTTAACTGCAAACACGCAGTATAATTAACGTAAAGAACGACGCTTGTATAGGAGATATTCCGCGCAAGACGAGAGAGAGAAAACGAAACAAATGAAAAAATGAGGTAACCACCCGGGAATCGAACCCGGGATCTTCCGATTGCCAGTCAGATGCGATAACCATTACACCATGGGCCTCACTCTTCCAAATGCCGTAATTCTTCTACATACTCGCAGAAACCAATGCCCCAAGGGGCCACCTCCCGCATGCCGATATATATATGTGTGTGTGTGGTGGTGTGTGTGTGTGTGTGTGTGTGTGCATATATATATATATATATATATATATATATATATATATACACCAGGTCATCCCATAAGTAATGTCTTTTTTACGATAGATTAAGTTTAAACTAGTCCTACTCGGTTTAAGCATAAATTTTCCGAAGGTTATATCTAAGAGGAGATCTATCGTGTTTCGCTACATACTTTACAGACCTTGACCAGTGAAGACGTGTGTTTTGCTTTATGTGAACCCCTCATAAACATGGCGGTATCAGAAGAGCATATCAGGCATATAATGCTTTACGAGTTCAAAAAAGGGAATAGTGCTACTGAAGCAACGCGAAACATTCAGAACGTTTATGGCAACGATATTCTGCATGTGAGGAAATGTCAAAGATGGTTTCAAAAGTTTAAGAATGGTGACTGCTGTTTGACAGATGCAAAACGCTCTGGACGCCCTGCTGAGTTTGATGATGAACTGCTGTTAGCCGCACTTGAAGAAGACTTCAACAACTGTCTAAGAATTGGCCCAGAAACTCAATTCATCCCCGTCCACCATCCATCGACATTTGCAACAACTTGGGAAAGTGCCTAAGTTAGGAAAATCGGTGCCACATGAATTGTCGGTCGACAATCTGAGGGTGCGGGTAAACATTAGCACAGCTCTTCATTCCCGTGAACTCCAAGATCCATTTTTGCACCGTTTAGTGACTGCTGATGAAAAGTGGATACTGTACCAGAATGTTAAGCGCCGTCGACAGTGGGTTTGTGCCGGAGAACCAGTGACATCACAGCCAAAACCAAATCTTCACCCTCGGAAGGTGTTGCTTAGTGTTTGGTGGGATAAAGGTGGTGTAATACACCTTAAAACCTTACCACACAACCAAACAATCACCGCTCAAGTCTACTGTCAACAACTGGATCGATTGAACACTGCACTAAAAGAAAAGAGACCTTCTTTGGTCAATCGGAAAGGAATCGTGTTCCACCACGACAACGCACGTCCTCATACCGCTCGGATCACTTCTGCAAAAATTGAGGAGCTTGGGTGGGAAAAACTTCCACATCCTCCATATTCTCCAGACCTTGCGCCTTCAGATTATCATCTCTTCAGGAGTCTGCAAAACTACCTTGACGAGAAACGGTATACTTCTTTAGATGACCTGCACACAAGTCTTTGTACGTTTTTTACCTCAAAACTGCCTGAATTTTATAAACATGGCATTGAAAAACTTGTAGGACGTTGGCAGAGTGTCATTCATTCCGATGGAAAATATATACTAGATTAAAAAGTTTCAGTTGAGTTTTTCTTTTTTGTCCTTCAAATTCCGATCTAAAAAACGACATTACTTATAGGATGACCTGATATATATATATATATATATGAATAGAAACGACATAAGTGTTAAGGAACGTTTCTGCACACAAGGAGGAGAGATAACGAATAATGAAAAATGAGGCGAACCGCCCAGGAATCGAACCCAGGGCCTTCCAATTCGCCTCATTTTTCATTATTCGTTATCTCTCCTCCTTGTGTGCAGAAACGTTCCTTAACACTTATGTCGTTTCTATTCATTTATATACTGCGCGGTCATTGCAGTTATATGCATATATATATATGTAAAGAACGACGTTTTCCCTCCTCATCTTGTGTGGAACGCTCTTCTACAAAAGCGTCGTTCTTTACATTAATTATACTGTGTGTTGTTTGCAGTTAAAATATATATATATATATATATAACTTGGTTGAATGGTTTGTTCTTAGGGAAGCGTAGCTTAGCGAGGAATAGGAGGACGAAAAGATGGTACATGTTCATTAACAGACATTCCGGGAAATATTCAATTTCCATCATCAGTGCTAAAACGTTTAAAAACAAATAGAAATAAATAAGTATAATAAATAAAAACGAACAATAAATTAAAATGGCGCAACAATTAGCGAGAATTAATAGTAAGTTACAATATATTAAATTAAAAGATTAAAAATTAAATGATACAAAGTATAAAAGTATGGACAATAAGTAAAATATAAAACGGTTTAGGTAAAACAGAATTGAAGGGTTTCTTACCAGATTGTTAATGTAATGGGAGACTAATTATACAGAAGATTGGGAATGGTTACCTCTTGAAAGAATTCCATATTAGGAAGATGGAGCCGGGCGGAGTGATGGTGGATTTCTTTTGAGAGTTTATTTTGCAATGTTTAAATTGAAAGCGGAACTGTAATCGTTGAGGGTTGGCTGGATACTGAGGATATAAAGGGACTCAAGTATGCGGAGGTCGATTAGTTGGTTGGCTGAATTAATGATTTTGAAGTGGGAGGAAAGTAACGGGTGGTTGTGGAGGTGGCAGTGATCCCTTATTGCTGATTTGGAGGGTTTGTTCAAGGGCTGTGAAGTTCTTGTAGAAATCCCACGATGCTCGTTAGGATCGTTAAGAACGTTGTTAACCTTATTAATGTAATCTGGTTTATTAAGAAGGACGGTGCCTTTGCCTTTGTCGGGGCGTGAAATGATAATGAGTGGGGCACTTATAACCAAGTACGTTCTTCCGGCTCATCCCCAGGTACTCACTATGGCCTCCCTAAAATACATAAACCCAACTTACCCATTAGACCCATCCTTTCGGCATACACTACCCACAATTACAAACTAGCAAAATTCCTAATTCCCACTTTAACCCCCCTAACCCAAAACGAATACTCCGTCACCAACTCCTACGAATTCACTAAAGAAATATGGACCATAAATAACTCACATAACCTTCATATGCATAGTTTCGATATAGTATCTCTCTATACCACCGTTCCAATTAAAGAAGCCATCGATATCTGTATTAACAGCCTTTTCGCCAACAATCCGAATACAGTTTTGAGTCTAACAAAACATGAATTTACCAAACTGCTCACGCTCGCCGCCTCAGACACCTATTTTTTCTTTAACCAACAACTTTATCAACAAACCGCGACACTAGCTATGGGATCCCCCTTAAGTGCCACTCTAGCGAACATCTTCCTCAGCCCTCACGAAAATAACTGGCTACTTCATTGCCCCACTCATTATAAACCACACCTATATAAAAGATACGTTGATGACACCTTTCTCCTTTTTCACAATGCCAACCACGCCCCCCTTTTTCTTAACTACCTTAATTCCCAACATAAAACCATTAAGTTCACCAAATAAGACGATTCCAATAACACCCTTCCCTTCCTAGATATTACAATAACTAAACAAAACAACAAATTTAGCACTTCCATATATCGAAAACCCACGTACACAGGCCTAGGTACTAATTTCCTAAGCCACATCCCCTTGCTATATAAAATAAACAGTATTAAAATTTTAATCCACCGTGCCTACCATCTTTGCTCCTCGTACTTATCCTTCCATCATGAAATACAGTAGAGTTAATTCTTAACTTCAGCATTAATAACTCTTTCCCAAAACATCTGTTACAGTCCTTAACCAGAAATTTTCTTAATAATATTTATCAACCCCACCTTAAAGTTCCTACTGTTAAAAAAGACGTACAATATTTTTCATTCCCCTATTACGACCACATTAGCTACAAAATACTTTCAGAACTCCGTCTCTTACTCACCCCGCTTTACCCCAAAATTAAATTTCATTTCGCTTTCACCAACAATAATAGTATCAAATCTTACCTCAACCATAAAGAAAAAACACCCCAGTCACTTGCTTCGTCCACTATCTACGCTTTTAAATGTGTTCACTGCAAAGCGAACTATATTGGCAGTACCATCCGCCAATATCAAACAAGAGTGGACGAGCATCGTGGGATTTCTACAAGAACTTCACAGCCCTTGAACAAACCCTCCAAATCAGCAATAAGGGATCACTGCCACCTCCACAACCACCCGTTACTTTCCTCCCACTTCAAAATCATTAATTCAGCCAACCAACTAATCGACCTCCGCATACTTGAGTCCCTTTATATCCTCAGTATCCAGCCAACCCTCAACGATTACAGTTCCGCTTTCAATTTAAACATTGCAAAATAAACTCTCAAAAGAAATCCACCATCACTCCGCCCGGCTCCATCTTCCTAATATGGAATTCTTTCAAGAGGTAACCATTCCCAATCTTCTGTATAATTAGTCTCCCATTACATTAACAATCTGGTAAGAAACCCTTCAATTCTGTTTTACCTAAACCGTTTTATATTTTACTTATTGTCCATACTTTTATACTTTGTATCATTTAATTTTTAATCTTTTAATTTAATATATTGTAACTTACTATTAATTCTCGCTAATTGTTGCGCCATTTTAATTTATTGTTCGTTTATATTTATTATACTTATTTATTTCTATTTGTTTTTAAACTTTTTAGCACTGATGATGGAAATTGAATTTTTCCGAAACGTCTGTTAATGAACATGTACCATCTTTTCGTCCTCCTATTCCTCGCTATCTATATATATATATATATATCTATACATATATATATATCAGTGGCGTGCGGTGATTTTTCGTCCAGGGGAAGCAATTCAAGCAAAAACAACAAAGATTATATAAAATAAAAATAAAACTTTAA
Source organism: Bathynomus jamesi (assembly GCA_023014485.1). Classification (NCBI taxonomy): domain Eukaryota; kingdom Metazoa; phylum Arthropoda; class Malacostraca; order Isopoda; family Cirolanidae; genus Bathynomus; species Bathynomus jamesi. Next base: position 218,969 of record JAJOZX010000304.1, read on the forward strand.
AATACTCGTATATAATAAAAACAAAACACATATAATCATCTACTTACTTTACTTATAGGTTAATTCTATTCTTCTTTCTTTTTTATTAAATATATTTATTATTTCTTCGTAAAAGGCATCGGTTTTCATATCCTTAAGAAGCTTTTTCTCAATTGAGATTAAAGCTAAACTTGCAAGCCTTTCTTCCCCTTGCGCATTTCTAGCGTAGTTATGTATTCGCTTTAAATGAGAGAATGACAGCAGACAGCACGAAAAGTTGCCAGATATTTCAAGAAAATTAACTATAAGATCTGGACAGCGATTTCTAAATTGCTTCCTTTTTGACATAGGGAAGGATAAAATAACGATAAATATATATTCTTTTTCGCTTAACATGGCTATGGAATTTTTTAGTAGAAAAACTATATATGAAACTTGTTGCATTCAATAAATACTACATTATTAAACATTAAATGAGTTTTTAGAATGGAAAGAAACAATTTGTAACAGTAAAAAAAAGCGAAAGTTATTGGGAAAAAGGATGCATTTCGTCAATTGTTGTCCAACTCGAGATTTTTTGCGTCGGCTTTCTTAAAGGTTCTTGCACGAACGGCAACCAATGTATATACTATGTATCCACCTGATTACCAATCAATGCTATAAATAGTATAATAAAATGATTTTGTACAAATTATTAACACATATTGAACTGTTTAAACTTTAAAGTATAATACAGCATTTTCTTCTTTCTTTGAATAGGGAAGCATTGCTTCCCTTGCTTCCATGGACCGCACGCCACTGATATATATATATATATATATATACACTTACATATCGCTTACATCTCATCTCGCTAAAATATTTGAAAGGATAGTTAGACAGAAAATCTATGACTTTTTGGAAACTCGGAAAAAATTCAATGATAACCAACACGGGTTTCGGTCAGGCAGATCATGCCTATCGCAACTAATGGAACACCACAACACCATTATTGATGCACTTGAAGGTAATGAAAACCATGATGTACTACAGGGTGTCCCGTAAGTCTGGACCCATAGGGAAAAATAATAAAATTACAAAATAGTCCAAAAATTTATTACATAATCTGTTCAAAGTGTCCGCCGTTGTGTCGCACACATAGTTGAAGACGCAATCTCCACTGCGACAGCACTTTCTGAATCACAGTCGCAGAAATTTCTTGACACGCCTCCACAATGCGTGCTTTAAGGTGGAAAATGTTCTGAAGTTTGACCTCGTACACTTTGGCTTTCAAGTGGCCCCACAAATAAAAATCATAATAAAAAATAATAAAAAAAAAATAATAATAACATAATAAAAAAAATATATTAAAATCCCTATGGGTCCAGACTTACGGGACACCCTGTATACACAGACTTTGCTAAAGCGTTCGACAAGTGTGACCATAGAATCATAATACATAAACTGAAATATATGGGAATAACAGGAAAAGTAGGAAAATGGATATGTAATTTCCTTAGTGAGCGGCGGCAAGTCGTTACAGTACAAGGAGTATCTTCATCAGAATCAGAGGTCGTCAGCTCAGTACCACAAGGAGCAGTATTAGCTCCACTACTCTTCATAATCATGGTAACTAACATAGATGAGGACGTTACCAGAGACAGCACAGTAACATCCTTTGCCGATGACACAAAGATCAGTAGAAAAATAAGAAACCTAGAAGATATAGGATCTCTACAAACCGACATGAACAGAATCTACAAGTGGACGGAAGACAACAATATGAAGTTTAACACAGAAATTTCAGATGGTACGGTACGTAAAAAGAGAAGACCTAAAATCCATGGAATATTATTCCCCAAATGGACAGGAAATTTAGAGAAATTCTAGAGCAAAAGATTTAGGGGTTGTAATGACAAATGATGGGAAATTTGAAGCAAAATAAGATAGCAGTAAACAGAGCAAAGAGAATAACGGGACAGATATTGAGAACCTTTAAACGAAGGGATAGGAATGTAATGATTCCTCTACTGAAAACCCTGATCATACCCAAATTGGAATACTGCTCGGTCGTAACATCCCCATATAAAAAAGAAGACATTAGACAGTTGGAAGGGATCCAGAGAAGCTTCACAGCCAAGATCAACGGGTGCAAAGAACTAAATTACTGGGAAAGGTTACGCGAACTAGACCTATATTCACTGGAAAGGAGAATAGAGAGATACACCGTTGTTTACACTTGGGAAATAATGGAGAAACTAGTCCCTGAACCCTATAACTCCCCAAACAATGGTGGAAAGTAGAAACAGTAGACTGTGTCTTATTCCCAAATTGAAAGCGAGACAGGGAACATCTTTAACCCTGAAAGAAAATAGTTTCGTTGTGAGAGAACCAAAACTGTTTAATCAGCTGCCCAAAGACCTAAGAAACACGAAGGGAGTTGCAGTGGACATCTTCAAAAGAAGACTAGACGCCTGGCTCAGAACAATCCCCGATGAGCCGGACGTACCTGGCTATGTGAGGTGGAGAGCACAAGAAACCAACTCACTACTTCACCAGGCCAACTCGAGAGAAGGGGCGACAAGCTTGACCTTCGCGAAATGAGGAATCATCGCGCGGAACCTTTGTAAGGTTCTAAGGTGTGTATATATACACACATACGTGTGTGTGTGTGTGTTTCTACCTGTGTTTCTATATGTGTGTATTTCTACCTCGTGGTGTACGGACGTTTTATTTCTGCTCTGTGTAATATCGAAATAACTAGTGTTTATAAGTTCAGCGGTAAATTCTATCTTATACCAGTGGGTGTATTAAATACCAATGAATGCACGATAATAAATTATTAAGTGAAAACCGGTGGCATATAGCTTGCACAAAGAAAAAAACATCAAATTGAAACATACTGTAAATTTAAAACACTTCGAACGGAAAAACAGCTCCTGAGATTGTACACTAGGTCTATAGAGGGAAAAAGGTCAAAGCCGTAAAACGAAGGTCGAGTTATCGAGAGAAATTTGAGAAGCGAGAAGAAGAGGAAAATAAAGGAGAAAATGGCAAAAAATACGAAGAAATGTGTAAATTGCAGGAAAGTCAGAAAATTGTGTAATGTAATGCGCGGCACATAGAATAAATAACAAAATCATGGGCCTTTATGGTTTCTTGTGCGTCAAGTGCATGGAAAACAATAGAAAATTAGTACGGAGGGAATACAAAATGTTGAAATAGACGAATCAAGTATAGCAGTTTTACAGACAGAAAAACAAGAAACAGAAAACGCCTGCACAACCGAAAGGGAAAGAGAAAATGAGATGGAAAACACACTACAGGAGGGGCAAAAGCAGCCTCAGATAAAGAAATATCCACGGCAAAAGAGGGAGATACGAAATACAAGCCGAAGAAAACAACCCCTGAGTAGGGAAGAAGTGGTGGCGGAGCAGAAGAAGGAAATCGAATCACATAAGACTCAGAGGGAATTTAAACGACGGGCCCGCATTTTCACATAAAGGGTACGCAAAGAAGAGAACGGGAAAGAACAGATCATATTCGGCATAGAGGTAATAACAAGAGTAATGAAACATATTTTTTAGAAGAAATGAGGATAATAAAAGCTCAGCTTGCACTTCTAACAAGGAGAGACAGAACGCTGCAAACATATACATCACAACATTACGCACATCACCCTTCTATTCAACACCAACACTACCCACCAATAATATAGCGGACCAACCAATAACACCAAACAGGAACCGACATCGACCAGGAAACGACCATCATGTAGGAAAATCGAACACGAAGATTAGAAACGCGGTAAATGTATTATACACAAATATACAAGGCCTCTATACGGACCATGCAGACTGCAAATTACAATACTTGCAAAATTTACCTAACGGAAACCAGCATAGATATCATATGCCTAACGGAAACACATTTACATAAATGCGAAAAAGGCTTTGAAAACTGCATCGAGAATACTGAAATAACATTGCTGGACTACAACACATACAGAGCAGATAGAGTGGCTAAACGAGGGGGAGGGTGTTGTATCTACGTGTAAAACACATACACATGTGAAGTGAAGGTAAACAAATCAAACAACACAGTTGTAGTTATTATATTAGAAATAAAAGAACTGAACCTAACCATTATGAACATCTACAGACCACTAAACACCACAAAAAGTGAATTCCAATTTGTTACAAATGAAATAGAAAACATATTCAAATTACTTGAAACTCCAGCAACAAAGATTCTAATTTTCAGAGATTTTAATTTCCCATTCATATCATGGAGGAAAAATGACGAAGTTATATATGTTGAGAAGTTTCATGGCAACATTACTAAAGACGATAGAACCCAAGCAACAATGCTATTAGATATTACGGAACATTACGACCTTACCCAGGAAATCTGTGAAGCCACGAGAAAGGAGAACGTTTTGGATTTAATCTGGACAAATAACAACGAGATAATATTAAATAAAAAAGTAACGCACACAAAGTTCTCCGACCATAACCTCATCAATATACAATTGAAGTTAGCACCCATAGGACCGAAAACGCATCCTAGAGAGGCAGATGGAATATTTGAAGACTTAAACATAAATTCAAAGAAAGTAAATTGGGAAAACGTAAATACAGATTTAAAGGAGGTAAATTGGGAATTGCTACTTCACGAGAAGACTCCACAAGAAATACTATGTATAATAGAGACTGAAACCAAACCTATAATACTGAAACATATTCCAGAGAGACAGGAAAGAAAACGTAGCAAGCTCGCGAGAAAAATCAGGACTCTATTCAGGCAACGAAGTCAAACCGTAAAACATCTCCACAGATGCAGAACTGCTGCAAAGAGACTCAAACTAGAGAGGAAACTTGGCGAAATAGAAATGGACCTAAAACAAACATTCATACATAAGACAAACGAGGAGGAAAACAAGGTAGCAGAAAACATAAAAAATAACCCAAAATACTTGTAAACGTTCGCGAAAAGGAAAATGCAGTGTAAGGAGAGTATTGGACCATTGATAGACGGGGAGGCCGAATACACAAATGACCTGAAAGAAATAAGTAAACTGCTTAGGGAACAATTTAAATCTGTGTTTAGCACCCTTAAGTCTGAGATGGAAGTTCAAAACCCAGACGAATTTTTCAACATAGATACAGATCAACCAAGAATAAATTCCGGCACAAACCTATTAAAGGACTTCGAGTTCACGGAAGGAGATGTAATTACGGCCTTATCACAAATGCGAGACAATTCAGCACCAGGGCCAGACACATGGAGTGGCACATTTCTGAAGAAATGCAAAGAGAGTATTGGAAAACCGCTATACTCACTATGGAGGCAATCACTCGACACAGGACAAATTCCACTCCCCTTAAAGAACGTGAACATTGCTCCCCTAATTAAAAGTGGTAACACAGCAATGCCCTAAAAATATCGCCCAGTGGCTCTCACCGCACACCTTATAAAGTGTTTTGAACGCAAAATTAGAGGCAAAACTACCTACTACCTACAAGAAAAAGACTTGTACAACCCAAGTCAACATGGCTTCAGGGCGGGAAGATCATGCCTGTCACAGCTACTACATCACCAGGAGAAAATATAAGAAACATTGTGTCGAGGACAAAACATTGATGTAATATACACGGTCTTTGCTAAAGCCTTCGATAAATGTGACCATGGAATCATAGCACACAAACTTAAGCATACAGGAATTAATGGAAAGCTAGGAAGGTAGATATTTATTTTCTTACTGCAAAGAACGCAAAGGGTGGTGGTAAACGGAGTTAAATTGGAAGTCTCGGAAGTCGTGAGCTCTGTCCCACAAAGGACAGTATTAGCTCCCTTGCTGTTCATAATAATGATTGCAGATATTGATGCAGATATTAAGGACAGGATTGTATTATGCTTCGCAGATGACACAAAGATATGTAAGGAAATATTGAATGAAGATGATATAAGAAAGTTACAAAACGACATTGAAAAATTATTCCAGTGGGCAGAAGACAACAATATGAAGTGTTCAACAAAAAAAAATTCCAACTTCTAAGATATGGTAATAACAAAGAGCTACAGAAAAAAGGGTACAAAATTCCGCAAGCCAAACAGATAACACCACATCCACAAGTCAGGGATCTTCGAGTAATAATGTCGTCGGATGCAGAATTCAGAGAGCACTATAAAATCAAAATCACAACGGCTAGAAAAATAATGGGAATCATCTGGAGGAGCTTCCGCAGCAGAAAAGCAAACATCATGCTCAAATTATGGAAGAGTCTAGTCCTACCAAAAATTGAGTATTGCTCAGTACTCACAAGCCCACACAGAAAACGAGACATTGAGAAAATTGAAGCTATACAAAGGACATTTACGTCTAAGATAGAGGAAACGGAAGGTGAAGACGACTGGTCTCGACTACAATCCGTGGAACTCTACCCTCTCGAAAGAAGGCGCGAGCGGTACACAATAATATACATATGGAAAATACTTGAGAACTCTGTCCCTCACCTTAGAAATGAAATAGAAACAAACTGGAATGAGATAAGAGGCAGATTTTGTAGGTCCCAGCTGCGGTGGGACAAGGGGCCATGAAAACGAGGATGGAAAATACACTCAGAATACGAGGCCCAAAGCTTTTCAATGTCTTTCCAAAAGAAGTGAGGAATCTCCAGCACACCGACCTGAATAACTTCAAGAACCAGCTGGACAGATTCCTGTTCAAAGTCCCCTGACCAGCCATGAGGCAAATGAGACGGGATGCTGCATAGGGGTCGACCGCAGGTCGATCCTGAACCGTCGTTCAAAATCAACAAAAGTAAACAAAAGTAAAGTACATATATATATATATACGTACACACACACACACACACGCATATATATATATATATATATATATATATATATGATACACACAGACCGTGCATGGAACAAGGAACTCTTCTGGGATAATTAAATCCACTATAGTCCGAATAAGTAATGGTAAATGACAAATACCATAGTTCTTCTTTTTCATGATGCTAGCCCGACGTGGGCAACGGGTCACTCGCAAAGAGGTCCCATAAATATAGCTTCCCTCACCAGCTATCTGCAAAGCAGACAGGATCCAGCTTTGGGACATGTATCTAGGGTTCAAAGAAGCCTATCTCTGCTACATTTAGAACCTCAATATAAGCAAAAGACTCGCTGCCTTCACGTCAGATTGAATACATCAAAGAAAAAGGGGTAACTATTATATTTTTAGCCAAAAACCAAAACTTAAACCTCAACTGGCAGAATTGAGCGTCCACTTTTCAAGGCACATAACATGTCCGTTTCAAGATGGGAATGAACTCAGAATGGTCCCCTGAGTTATTTATGATACACACAGACCGTGCATAGAACAAGGAACTCTTCTGGGATAATTAAATCCACTATAGTCCGAATAAGTAATGGTAAATAACAAATATCATAGTTTTTCTTTTTCATGATGCTAGCCCGACGTAAGCAACGGGTCACTCGCAAAGATGTCCCATAAATATAGCTTCCCTCACCAGCTATCTGCAAAGAAAACAGGATCCAGCTTTGGGACATGGATCTAGGGTTTAAAGCAGCCTATCCCTGCTACATTTAGAACCTCAATATAAGCAAAAGATTCGCTGCCTTCACGTCAGATTGAATACATCAAAGAAAAAGGGGTAACTATTATATTTTTAGCCAAAAACCAAAACTTAAACCTCAACTGGCAGAATTGAGCGTCCACTTTTCAAGGCACATAACATGTCCGTTTCAAGATGGGAATGAACTGAGAATGGTCCCCTGAGTTTTTTATGATACACACAGACCGTGCATGGCATTCAGCAACTGGGATACTCAAAGGTGTGTTCACGGTTTGTTCCTCGCGAACTGAGTGAAGATCACAAAGCCCAAAGAAAATAAATTGCTTCTGAGTCGTTGGTTCGATACGAGACAGGAGGAGATGACTTCCTTTCACGAACTGTGACTGGGGATGAGACTTGGGTACACTATTTTGAACCTGAAACAAAACGCCAATCCATGGAATGGCATCACGCGGACTCCCCACGCAAGAAAAAGTTCAAAATGGCTCCCTCTGCAGGTTATGGCCACCATCTTCTGGGACATGAAAGGGGTGATTCTGGTGGACATTATGAAGAAAGGACAAACAATCAACTCAGAGGCATATGTTGCTACCCTACAGAGACTCCAGAGACGTATAAAGCGAGTTCGACCGGAGAGAAAATTTGAAAACGTCCTTTTGCACGATATTGCAAGACCACACAACAGTATGCAAACAAGAGAGGCCACCACAAAAATGCGCTTGACTGCGTTACCCCACCCTCCATACAGCCCGGATCTGGCACCTTCAGACTTCCATTTGTTTGGGCCATTGAAGGATGATATTCATGGAAGAAAGTTTCAGAGTGACGATGAGGTTGTTGAAGCGGTTAAGAAGTGGCTCGAGCGGAACCCAGCGGACTTTTACCAGCAAGGAATAAAGGCCCTTGTTTCGAGGCGGAGGAAAGCCGTAGAAAAGGATGGAGACTATGTGGAAAAAAAAAAATTGTAAAAAAGGAATGTAACTACTTGTGTACAAAATTTCTGGAACTTACAAGGAAACTTGGAAAGAAAAAAAAAAGGTGGGGTAAAATACATTGAGTGGCCCTATATATCATATTATATGATATATATATATATATATATATATATATATATATATATATATATATATACAGGGTCTCCCATAAGTCCGTCATCATAGGAAAAATAATAAAAAAAGGCAAAACAAAAGCTTTTATTTATAGAACGTGCTCAATATGTCCACCATTGTTTTCAATACACAAATTCAGACACGACACCCAGTCAGCAAGCACACGGTGAATGATGTCAGGAGTAATGGTGTTACATGCCCCAATAATGCGCTGCCGCAAATGTTCAACACTCCTAATTTTCTCTGCGTATACCAGCGCTTTCAAGTGGCCCCAGAGAAAAAAATCTATTGGCGTGAGATCCGGGCTTCTAGCTGGCCATTTCACAGGCCCTCGACGTCCTATCCAATGACCAGGGAATTGTTTGTACAGGTATTCCCTTAGTTAGGTGCTGTAATGTGCAGGAACGCCGTCTTGCTGGAACCATGTTGGGAAATTTCCTTCTTCGTTCAAGACACTGGGAAATGCTTCTTCCTTGAGCATACGTAGGTAGGTGCCTCCAGTGACATGTTCATCGAAAAAGAGGGGGCCTATGATGCAATCCTTCCAAATGCCACACCATACCATCACCCGAGATGCAACTTGTTCCTTTGAAGAGGTATACTAGTGAGGATTGTTTTGAGACCAGTAGCGGGTGTTCTGTCGATTTACTTTACCATTTCCATAAAAAACAGCCTCGTCACTGAACAGAATGGTGGACAGGAAATTGGCATCCCGAGCATATTGTTCCGTAGCCCATTCACAAAATTCCATCCGCCGGTCGGGATCATCTTCGCTTAATTTCTGTAGGATCTGAAGTTTATATGGATGCCATTTGTGAGCCTGAAGAATGCGATGGATGCTACTTTTCGACACTCCTGTTTCGGCGGACAATCGTCAAAGAGACTTATTGGGACTTCTGTTAAAATGAGCCAGGATAGCAGTCGCTGTATCATCGTCAGTGGACCTCCTTGAAGGTCCACTGCGTGGTTTATCTTCTATGGATCCTGTTTCCTTAAACTTTGCAACAAGTCTGCTAACACAACTCTGTGTTATTGGCTCGCGGTCTGGATGCAGTCTGTTAAATTCAGCAGCGGCCTCTCTTTGACTCCGATTTCCTATGAGTAGAATTATCTGGATTCGTTCTTCCTTGCTCACAAACATTATGGCCTGTAGAAAGAGAAAAATATGAATTATGGTTTGTAGAAATAGAAAAATATGAATTTCTCCTATGATGCCGGACTTATGGGACACCCTGTATATATATATATATATATATTGGGTGGAGCGAAAATATGAACCTAGGAAAAGTTGTAAATAACGCTAATTTAAATGTCCACCAAATTTGAAGTAGTTGCTGTTTCAGTAAGAGGCTCCCCAATGACCTTGAAAAACCGTCACTCAGTCTTCCTTAAGTGCTTGCAGTGACGAGATGTGTTACAGTTTAGCTTAGCCTATTAGTATATATACTTAACCGTTTTTGCATGCATAAATATTTATTTCTTGTAATTCTCTGATTTAATTACGTACATTAATTCTATTTTTTCAGAAATATTAAAATGGATAAAGTTTTTGGGGCTGCTAAATAACTAAATAGCAATAGGCTTCCAACCAATGAAGAAATGTTTAGACGTTATTTATGGGTAAGAGCTGACATAAAGTTCACTAATAATAACAAAGATCCTGCAGTCTCTGACGTATCAGAAAGAGTAAAGGTAAAGGCCTCAATTTCAACAGTTTCTTGCAAGAGAGTTGTGCAGCTTATTCGGTCCTATCATAATAAATATATGGTGTTGATAAAGCCATACAAAGGGAGAAAAGGAAACCCAAATTATCAAAACAAATTAGAGTTGTTCAGAGAAAAAGCTAAAAATTTATTTGATATTGCTAGCTGCAAATGTGAGTTTGATTCATGTCACTGTGATAAAACTAAAAAGGTTCCTCGCATTGAGGAAAAATTTCTCACTGATCAAAGAGGAGATAGAAAAATGGTAATTGGAAACATAGATAAAATAACAACTGAAAAACTTAAAAAGAATATGAAACGTAAAGAAGTGGAACTTTCTCGAATTAGCAAAAGCATTTCAACTAATGATGATGCTGAAGGCCTAGGCTTTGATTCTTCTGATTCGGAGGGTGACATTTCAGCTTTCTCAGGGAAAGAATCAAATCCGACCCAAACAAGAGCTGTTGATGATGCTAGACCGTCTAACTCGCATCAACAAATGAGAGTTAATTTAGGAAATGTTGCACAAATTTGTGATAGATACGGCATATCTGACCGGGCAGGTGCATCTTTGGCATCTGCTGCCATGCAAGATGTTGGTCTAATAGGAAATGAGGGTACCTCCCTCATAATTGACAGAAGTAAAATTAGAAGAGAGAGGACGAAAATACGGCGTAAAATGCAACCAGAAGGGTGGCCGGACAGTTTGCTACTGGACAGTTCGCTACCGGGCAGTTCGCTACCGGACATTTCGCTACTGGACATTTCGCTACTAGGTCTGTTCGTTACTAGGTCACTTCGCTACCATTAAAGGTTAAAATCATTGTTATATTATTTTATACATAAAGCTGTGTTAACAATATTTACATAGGTAAATAAACTGAGGTACAGTGCTTACAAAAAGTCTCGCGCCTCTGTCTCGTCCCAAGCTAGTCTGTTAGGTATAAAATGGGCGGTCCTTATGGCAGCGGAAGTGTGTTCGGATTGGTGCACATAATTGCTCTAACCCCATCAATGACGTCCACATTATCATTGTGTCGATCACTCTATCTATTTATATATAGAGACATACTGTAAAGGGTGTCAGGAAATGATTGCCCCCCCCCTCTACAGAAGAAACTGAAAGGAATAGAAAAAAACAGACAAAACCACGCGAAAGAGCGTTTAATTTTGAATAAAAAACACTTGTTTTAATATCGGGTGTTGCCCCCATTTGCAGCTCTGACGGCCATTAATCGACGGGGGTATGATCCCAGAAGTGTCTCAAAGAGATCGGTATCATGACTCATTTCTTCAAGGACTTCGTTGATCTTTGCAGTCATAATTTCTGTTGAATACCGATTCTGAATGGGTTGTTCCAGCATTAAGGACTCCACCCGATCCTTCATGATGGATCCGACATGTTCACAGACATTAAGATCGGGAGAATTGCCAGGCCATTCATTATTTCCGAAAAAATCAATGTTATTGTCCTTAAGCAGTTGTTGAGTCGCAAGTGCTTTCATACAGGGGGCTTTGTCGTGAAGAAAGGTTGCCTGTTCAACATCCAAAACACACTCGGGGTCTTTCAAAAACGGAATTACATGTTGGGCTAAAATACATTTCGAAAATAAGGCCCATCCCAACTGGTTCCTCTTGGTTTGATAACCCAGATGAGCTTCCGAATAGAGAACATAATGAAAAACACCCACACATGCTGGATTTTTTACTATTTCTCGATACTTCTGGTCGTCTGGGGACTTCATCAGGAGTTGTTGCCCAAACCCGATCATTCTGAAAATTTGGTTTTCTGGAGACATAAACGAAGAATTCATCGCTGACAACCAAGTGAAGGAAATCGTCTTCCGTCCATTCCTCAAGATAATCACAAAACCATAGCCGATCTTCAATATTAAGATCACTCTTCCGTGGCTTAGCTATTTCGTGCCAAGCACTCAAGCCATGGCGAACTCGAAATTGATGCACAAGTTGCCGATTGACTATCTTACCACGATGGATAAGTATCTCTTTCGCTACCTCAGAGCAGCTCTTTTCGGCGCCGTGATGCAGCAAGCACAATGTCTTTCGATTCTTGAGATAATTTCTCCGGTCTTCCTCCTCGAAATTCGTTTCACAATCTTCAGGATTCTTATTCCAATTCCTTTTGACAAAGTCTTCTGATCTTTTTAATCTCTCAGCCACCCAGTGTCGAGTTATGAAAGTTGCACCAGCTTCCTTTGCTTCACGAAATGTGACAGCTCGAATGCGGTCAAGAACTCGCTTTTTCTCTGAATCGTTCAAAATAGATGATGCCATGGTTTCTGTGGGGAAAAAAATGGTAAGAATTAAAATCACAGGAATAGAATATAATGGTTTTTATTCAGATTTTAACGCTCTTTCAAGTGGTCTCGCCGGTTTTTATCTATCTCTTCTAGTTTTTGCTCTACAGGGGGGGGGCAATCACTTCCTGACACCCGTATATAGATATATATAGAGTATGCAGGGGATAACGTGTCTCAGTCCCAGCTATGGTAGTTGTCTTACAATTAACAGTCCCAAGTGCAAGTTACGTTAACACCTCCACATAAACTACCCTGGACTAAAATAACATACGTGAAGCCTTTACCTACTAACCATTTAAAAGGTGTGATTTAAAAGCTCTCGCTCTCTCTCTCTCTCTCTGATCACACCGCATGGCAATGTATCCACATAACGTTAATAATAACCGAAACTCGAGAAAATATACTCTCTGCCTTCCGCTCTACTCCAAATCCTTTTCTCTTAGTGACCTCTTAATACAAACTAATCTATCATATTTTGTGACTTTTTAACTCTGGTAGGATTCAATTCCATTCCTATAGTGTAAGGTACTTAAATTCATGTGTGTATTATGCCATATGATGTGTGTAATAAATAATCATTTTTAAATAGTTGGAGCGTTCAAGGTCATCTGTAATAATCTATAGACTACCCCTCAAACCCACTCTCAACACTTAGATTCCCCTAAGACACAGGCGTCTTCAAGTAACATGAATGCGTAGAGATCTAAGGTGTTAGATTCCATATTATATAATTTATGTGCTAGGTTTAAGAACGCTGGCATTGAAGGATGGAAGGAAGGGACAGTAAAAGCGATAATAGGTTTAATGAAGGAAGTGAAATGAGGATGGAGGTAAGCGTTGCTATGTCGAAGGAACGAGGTTGGGTGGGGAATTACGAAGGGAGGAGGAAAGGGAGCCAGAGATTATTAATCTAATTCTGCCACCACGTTCTCCTGATATGAATCCGATTGAATACCTTTGGGCAATAATGATTAACGAATGGGAGCAACGCAATGAAAGAACATTTTAAGCACTTTTAGCTCACACGAGGAATAGTGGGAGAGTTTACGTCGAACACCAAACATTCCCTACAATCTGCCTCTTCTATGCCGCAACGATTGCAAGAAATTATTGATGCCGGAGGAAGCTATACGAAATACTGATGTTGTTAAAGCCATGACGTAAATGTGTATCGAATATATATTTATGTTAATATAGAATTTATTATATTTTTATGTTTGACATCTATAAAAGTATATATTGTGACCATGAAAGAACTTTACTTATCCTTAGTTAGAATCTTTTCTTGCAATGTCTACGCTCGTGGTGATGATAATATATGCATTGTTGAAACAAACTATGAGAAGGTAATAGTTTCAGGAAAAAAATAAAAACTGGCAACATCGAGGCCATCACATGTTTATGGGAATTGTCATATGATATGCTACCAATAAACTCTTATATACTACTATATACAGTATACTATATTACGTAATAATTACGATGAACAAATCAAATGCAAATTTCTCGATTCACGGCCCACCAGTCTTGCTTTAGACTAATGACTTTCATAAGATGGAATAGGTTACCACTTAAAACAATGGATAAACTATCTATTAGTGAGACGACCGTGACTTCCTCGAAATGCGAGCGCGTGAGAGGTTCACGTAGGATATGTATCACAAACAACAGTAATGACAACAATTCCCAACAATTACTTAATATCAATCATTGCATTTCAGCAAATAATTTAGACCTGCGTCAAAATAACTTAGGTATCATGCCATGATTTGGGATATTTACTGAATTAGTCGTTCTCTATAGTCTACAGTATATATTGAGACGGTATAATGTAGTGCCCAGCTAATATTATGATGACTAGGATTGCTCTATAACCATCCCAACATCCCGAAACTTGGTCATTCTGCTTCTTAATCATTTGTATTTTAAACACTAAAATGTAGCAGAAGTGACGTAATAATGGACGTCATTGATGGGGTTAGAGCAATTATGTGCACCAATCCGAACACACCTCTGCTGCCATAAGGACCGCCCATTTTATACCTAACAGACTAGCTTGGGACGAGACAGAGGCGCGAGACTTATTGTAAGCACTGTACATTTGTTGATGTTTATTAAGACATAAAACGGGACTAGTATGTTTCATGGACTGTTCTCGATTTTCCTACAAAATTGCAAACAAGGGCAGTCGATGACCCTGATTTTGTTTCTGCAATCGGTTTTTTTGAGAAACCTAACCTAACCTAGCCTGACCTAACCTAACCTAGAAAAATGTATACTAGAAAAATATATTTTTGACTAAAAAAGTGCATAACAACATGTTATTACATTATCATTTGTATAATTTGTCTCGGGGGGGTACGGGGGCGGAGCCCCCGTAAAGATCACGCATCGCGAATTGATCGGTATAGGGTTCACTTTGTGATGCGTGATCTTTACGGGGGCTCCGCCCCCTTACCCCCGAGACCTAAATTATACAAATGATAATGTAATAACATGTTAAGTTATGCACTTTTTTAGTCAAAAATAAATTTTTCTAGTATACATTTTTCTAGGTTAGGTTAGGTCAGGTTAGGTTAGGTTAGGTCAGGTTAGGTTAGGTTAGGTCAGGTTTCTCAAAAAAAACGATTGCAGAAACAAAATCAGGGTCATCGACTGCCCTTGTTTGCAACTTTGTAGGAAAATCGAGAGCAGTCCATGAAACATACTAGGTCCCATAAAACATATTTGTTAATGTTTATTTTTATACTACGTGGCGTGACCAACTAACCAACTAACCAACTAACTAACAAACTTTTTTGAATATGGTAGCGAAGCGACCTAGTAACGAACAGACCTAGTACGAAATGTCCAGTAGCGAAATGTCTGGGAGCGAACTGTCCGGTAGCGAACTGTCCGGTAACAAACTGTCCTAGCACCGTCACACACAGGCCGTAGAAAGATGTATTAAGCTAGTAACAGAAGCAGCACCCAGAGATTGTGGAAAAGAAGGAAGGGATGGATTCATTCGAGTGAGATTGGAATCAAGAAACATAATGCCATTTTTCAATAGTAAAGCACAACATAGTTCGATAAGCAGGAAAAGGAATGACTTAGGCAAAAGTTCATAATAAGGTTGAATGGTTGGGATGGGCTAGGCTGGAACTCGATGTGCAGCTACCTCCACGTGGTGAGTTCTGTGTACTTTGTTTATAATATATATATATATATATTAGGGTGATTCAAAAAAATCAAAGTTTTTTTTTTAATTGTTCAACCTGTATTTTTGTTCCCAATGACAAAAAATTAGTGTATGCCAAATTTGGTGAATTTTAAATAAAATTTACTATGTGCTACCAGGCGTCAAAGTTTCCCTTTTTTTCAATTTGTTTGTTTTTACAACTTATGATTTTATGTTTAATTGTTTATATTTCAGAATTTTTAATTAATGGTTTATATATTAGCTTGCTTTTAATTGTTGTTTGGAACTCGTAATTTTGATACCAATTAATCGATTATGGAAGCTAGGCCTAACTCACCATCACCTAGTTGCTCAGTTGGGAGAAGTTCTACAAGAAAAGAAACTGAAGTATGGCTAATTGGGCAGCCCTCTGCAGTACTAAAACATCCGTATTACCATCAGAGAAGGAAATGATGGCCCTCTTCATGCACTACAGAAATATTAAAAAGCGAGGCATTAGAGAATCATGCTACTCTACTGCAGATGATGTGCTAGCAGTTTGAAAAAAAACAGGAATACCAGCAAAACAGAGTACATGTAGTAGATAAAATTCAAGGAATACTGAATGAATGGCAGCTGCTTAAGAAAAACAAAGCAAACAAATTGAAAAGATCACAAAATTTAAATAATAAAGAAGAAAAATGGAAAGATAAACTGGAAAACTTATTTGACATTGCTCATGAGAATGCTATGCAGCTTATAAAAATAGATGATGATAAATTCTTGAAAATGGAACGTGAGAAAGGACGTCATGGAAATGTGGGTACCATTGATAAGGCTGTTGCTAAAAAAGAGCAAAGAGCAGCAGAAAAGCAACATTATGAAAAGAGGAAAGCAGAAGAAGAGATCAAAAGAAAGAAGAATGAAGAGGCTGTCATACTCACCAGTACATCATCAGAATCAGAATCAGAGGAGAGGAAAAGTGATGAATCTGGTTTCTGTGCTGCACAACCTTCAACATGGAAAAGTAAGGTAGGCAAACGTAGAAAATTGTTTGATGATAAATTATTAGGAAGTCTTGATGTTGCAAAATTGAGTGACAGAAATGCGTCTCTAGTTTTAATGCCAACAATCAGACATCGCTTGAATGGGGAATCTGCGAACAAACAAAATGCATGTGTTTCGATACAACGGCAGCCAATACTGGTCCTAGAAATGCTGCAGCTATTCTTCTAGAACAAAAATTCGACAACGATTTATTGTGGCTGGCATGTCGACACCACATATTTGAAATTATGCTGGAAGCTGTTGTTTCAGTCTTTATCACCATCTTCTGGCCCAGATATAGTCCTTTTTAAGAAGTTCAGAGAAAAATGGTCAAGCATTAATAAGGAGGACTACGAAACAGTATTATCAGATCCAGATATCTATGAAAATATTCATGACATCAAAGATGACATAATTATATTTGCAGCAAATCAACTAGACACATTCCAACCAAGAGACGATTACCTAGAACTATTGCAGTTAACAATTATTTTTTTGGGAGGTGAACCAAAAGGTGGAATCAAATTTAAACATCCAGCGGGACTTCATTGGGCTAGGTGGATGGCCAAAATTAAATATTCATTAAAATTTTTTGTTCAAATCTCAGTTCAAAATTTCAGTAAAAGACAAAAAAGGACTAAAAGACATCTGTCTATTTGCTACTCGGTTATATGTAAAGGCATGGTTTACAGCTCCTGTGTCATCTTGCGCTCCTCATCTTGATCTGGAATTATTACAGAATCTTGTAGTCTACAAACAAATAAATGACACAATTGCATTTGTTGCTTTAAAAAACTGTTAGGTCACCTCTGGTACCTATCAGAAGAACTGGTAGCGTTGGCCTTTTATGATGATGAAGTGCCTACTGAAACAAAAAACAAAATGGTAAAGGCCTTGCAAAATACAAAAGAAACTCTTCCTGCAAAGCGGGCTTTTCTAGATCCTGCACTTATTCTAACGAAGAAATTAGAAGATTTTGTCACATCAAATACTCAAAGATTCTTTACAATAACAGAATTTAGTTCAAAATTTTTACTCAAAGATGCTAAAGAATGGCATAATGATGAAGAGTTTAACTCCGCTAAGAAATCTATCAAACAGTGGAAAGTCGTGAATGATATAGCGGAAAGAGGAGTAAAATTAATGAATGAATATAATAAAATACTAGCACATGACGAAGATCAAACACAATTCTTGCTACAAGTAGTGAAAAACTACAGGGCTGTTTACCCTGATAGAAAAAAAGAAACATTGATGAAGTAAGGACAGCTAATGTCTCAAATATCATGCTAGTTTAATTATGCATGCTTGCGGTTATGGTAGGACCTACGGGGGAGCTTTCCACATTAAAAAAAAGCAATGCGCCTTGTACTGTGCCTCCTGGGTGGTGTGGAAAAATTTGACAATTTGAGTCGTTCTGTCAATTTTTAATTGCTGGTAGCAACCCTTAAAAATTAAAAATTTGCTAAAATGTTTTACGATAGTTATTTTTATGCTGAAATTAACCATTTAAAGGGTTGAACACATTAAAATATAAAAAATATTTTTTACCCCCATATTTGAATCACCCTATATATATATATATATATATATATATATATATATATATATCTACACTATATACACACACATATATATACATATATATATATATATATATATATATATATATATATATATATATATATATATATATATAATCATGCGGGTTGCTTCTACAGAGCTTCAATTTAATATTTAGTAGAAATCCTTCCCCAATTCCTTATAATCCCCCTTCCCCAATCGCCCTCGCCATCTCTTGTTTTTCCCGTCTTGCCTCTGCTCAAATCAGTTAGCCTCGGAAACTGCAGTGTAAGGTTAGTTAGTTTCATTATTCCAGTGTACTATTGTTAATTTTTCCAGTGTATTAATTTCACATTTACTATATGTATTTAAAAATAGCTTCTTAATTTTTATATGTAAATCTGTATAACTTAGAATTTAACCCTCTTTTCTCAGTCTTTTAAAATTTGTCTTTATGAATAGGTTATAGAAATTTTCTGTCTTGTTTTTCAGTCAATATTGATTTTAATTTCACATTGTTATTAAACAGCCTGAAGATGAGCGTATTGCTCGAAACGTTGCGCATTAAAGAAGACTTTTCATGGCATTTACATTTCTCCTTGTTATTGGATTTCTACTAAATATTATATATATATATATATATATATATATACACTATACACACACACATATACATATATATATACTATATATATAATATATATATATATATATATATATATATATATATATATATATATATATATATACAGGGTGGGCCGTAAGTTTCCATACATAGGAAAAATAAACATTTTTTTATGGACAACCATTTTTATTTATATAATATGCTCTACATGGTTGCCATTGTTTTGAAAACACATTTCAATACGTGTTCCCCACTGTTGATGAACACGCATTAGCACAGTTGACGTTATGCTTGTAATTGCGTTGGTGATACGTTCCTTTAGATGATTTATGTCTCGTATCTTTTCCTGATACACCATGGCCTTCAAGTGCCCCCAAAGATAGAAATCAAGGGGGGTGAGATCTGGGGATCTGGGAGGCCACTCCACAGGACCACGCCGACCAATCCAAGCATCCGGAAACTGCTGCTGATCCAAATACCGACGCACGTGAAGACCATAATGAGGTGGAGCTCCATCTTGCTGGAAGTAAACTGGGAAGTTACCTTCCTCGTTTAGCAGGGATGGGAAAATCTCTTCTTGCAACATGTTAAGATACCTTTCGGCATTAAGATTTCCACTGACAAAAATTGGTCCAATAATTCTGTCACCCCATATCCCGGCCCACACCATCACTTTACCGGCACCTTGCATCTTCGTCGGACTCAGCCAGTTAGGGTTAGCATTACTCCAATAACGTATGTTTTGCCGATTAACCTCTCCATTGACGTAAAAATTTGCTTCATCAGTAAACAAGATCTTACGTCAAACACATATTCTTAGGGTATCTGAAACATAAAAACAAACGTTTAATTTTTCCTATGTATGGAAACTTACGGCCCACCCTGTATATATATATATATATATATAATATATATATATTAACACCTCCGTCTATGGCCCGGGATGGTTCGAAGTCGACGGGGGTTCTAGTTAGGTGGCAGTAACGGATGTGTGACTTGCAGTAGTTTTCTTCTATATTACTCTCCGAGTTCTTCTATAGTGGCTCGGAGGACTCTGATAGACTTACTAAAAATGCTGAAGGTTCCGGACTCTTCTTATAGCGTATCCGGAAAGTTTAATGACTAAGTTCTTCTGAAGAGAGCAAGGCTCGAAGGATAAGATAAAAACTATCTTTTACTGTAATTTACTGCTAAAATGTACAGGTAGTGCTCAGCCTCTGAATTAGCTTCTGAATGACAATGGAAGATTTTTACTGGGGTTTATATACCCAAAAACTGCTAACATCATTATTATTAAATGCTAAAAAGGCTGTATTATTTTTGTACAATATTCGAAAATAAAGTAAATTTTCAGCTGTGGTAAGGCTTGAACGAGTAAACAAAATATTTGAAGACGAAACCATATTTTTATCTTAAACCGCGACTTTTCAGATCTGATGTTATCATGATCTGCCAAGTTAACTAAAAGTGGAAATCGGACTATGCATCTTTACACTAAAATATGCATATGAGTAAAATTTTAAGGTTTAAGATGTACAATTTTAATGCTTAGGCAAGACATGATCTCATCTTTTATAACGAAAGAGAATGTATACAAAATATGAACATTGCAAAGCTTAAGCAGGATTCCTTATTAAGCGAAATCTAAAAAAATGATTATGAGATTTTAAAAAACAACAGGTCACCAATTATTTAGCAAAGTAGAAAGCAAATCAAAAATTTTATCCAAACTCGCGTTGGGCGATTTTGGTCCTTATGTAAAAATGAATACACACACGTACATACATATGAGTATAGGCATTATATAAAGTTAAATATATAAGAATATACAGGATTATATAAATACATGAACCATATAACACATGAATTTTTATAAAGGATACTTTTCTTAAAATGGATACTTTTTCTTAAAATGGATACAAGAACTATATAAATGAATACAATAATTACATGAAGAATAAGATAATATAGGAATATGAGAATTATTTATGGTTCATTTTTACAGGGCTCTCCTCTCTAGAATGATATTAATATAATAATGTAACATCCTAACTAATGCTAACTAGATGATAACTATGGGTTTTATAATACAGATTTATATATACAACATAAGTCGGGTGGTTAAGTCTAGTTCACGTGGTCTGGGTACGCACTCTTGGTCGTGCATAAATAGTTTCATGTTCCGTGTCACTTGGTTTTCTTTGTTCCCAGAATGATCTTTTCACCACAAATATACCGAGGATAATAGCACATACAATAATGATACTAACGGCAGATGTTGAGAAAATGGTTACCGGTTGTAGTATTTGTAAGAGGTTATTTTGGTTATCATCCGAAATTTTAAACCGGCTCAATTGATCATTCCATTCAGGGGCATGTAGTTCGGGTAGGATGGTTACAGGTTTTATGGAGAGATTTAAGATCTCTATGACGGGTTTAAATTTAATTTGCGACGGGAATGGGTATGAGTTATTAAGGGTAACCTTGTACCTTGTACGGTTGTATATTTGGAGGGTTTTGAACGCAAGGAGCAACCAATTGGTAGCCGAATAACCATAGGGATTGTGATGAGGGAATAATTCGATGGACACTCGAGAGTAGCGGCAGTCCTGTTCGCGAAAGAAACCCAGATGTCTGGTCCAATTCGTAGTTGGATGGTTTTAGGGGAATGAAATTTTTTAAATGAACATACTGGGGCATGCCGGTCACGAATTAAGTCGATAAAGCAAGACCTAGTAGTTGGAAGAATAACTGGTTTGAGTGGAGGGCAGACGAGTTGTTTATTTGGTTGCGGGAATCGGCAATGCCGGACGTCGCTATCTGACATCATAGAATAAGCTGACAGATCTTTGGTGAGGAAAAGGTAAGGTGGTACGGTGGGTAAATACAATCGATAGACATTAGAGTTGTTTTGGTAGGGTGTTGGGAAAGGGTGAAATTTATATACGTCATAAGTGAGGACATCGAAAAATGGTATAATTATGAGGTATGTGTAGGGGCGTGGTCCATGTACAGTCCAGGTGTATTCTAGAAATTGAGGGTAATTAGTGTGGTTGAGTGGGAATATGGGTGATAATTTTAATTGTGACTGGGCGGTGTGAATCAAGGACTGAAGTATTTCCCATGGTATTAGGGTGGAAAGAGTGATTTTTCCATGGGCTAGCTGGGTTGCACGCAAAACCTTGGAATGAATCGTAGTTATTCGTTTAAGTATTTATCGATTAGGGTTACTTGTAGGTTCATTATCTCTATTAATTCTAGATATCTTTTGTGTTCTTTGTATTGAGCTAACATGGATTCAAGGTATGTGAATCTGTCCGAAAGGGAGTGGAGGAAGCGATTGTTTTCGTGTAATGACCTAATAGTTTGTTCTAACATGTGTCCATTATATTGTCGATTTCGCGCGAAGAGATTCAATTTAAGTTCAATTCTTTTAATATCTTCTTCGGTTGCTAATCCGAATAAACCTTTGAACAGTTTCCCTCCTATATCTATCAGTCCCCTTTTACTTCTTTGGTTAAAGTTTTCTGAATTTTTAGTTTCAGTTTGTATCCATGGTAAGGCTAATATTTCTGATAGGGCGCGTGCTGTAGTTTGAATATTTTCGAGGGTATTTTCTAACAGAACGCGACTAATCTGATCTTTTCCTTGGAAAGAATTCTGGACTTTACTTTCAAACGTTTTTAATTGGGTTTGTATCTGAAGGAGATTGATTTTAATTCTAGCAGGGGGTTGCAAATTTATATAAAGGTCTGCGTGCCCTTTCAAAAATTTACCTTCTGCAAGTTTTTCTATAACAACTCCGGTAGAAATTTTAATGCTAGGGCTACAAGAGTAAATAATTTGGAAAATTATAAGGGGGACAATTTTATTCATTTCTACGCCTTAGGTTATACGGAGCTGGGGGTGGTTGTGTGGATACTTGTGTTTGTGGGCGAAGGGGTCGGCCTCGTTTTGGTGGCAATGGGGGTCGACCGTTGAGCTCGGATTCTGAGCGGGTTCGTTTCTTATGTGAAGGTTCTAGTTCACGTGGGTGATGCATTTGCGGGCGGTATGTAGGGTCCGTGCGTCGATCATCAATCGGTGAGGGTGGTGACAGAGGAGATGGTGGAGTTGGAGGAGATGGTGGAGTTCCACTGAGTGATCCTCTCGAAGGGGTTTCTCCAGGGTCTGGGTCCGATGGGACGCTTGGCTCTGGGGCCTCCTCTTGTTCAGAGATTGCCTCGAGTACTGGTGGTATTACGAGGTACCAATCTTCGTCATGGGTAGCGGTTCCCGCGGTGACCACTTCAGTTTTTTGATCCCTGCCCGATTTGTTAATATCTTGACCTTTTGAAGGATAGGCGGCTCGAACGCCTGGCAGCTGTTTTTTGGGAAGGTGTTGTTCGGAAGCTATCTTCAAATTGTCAGCGTGAATGATCTTTAGTTTGGAATGATCCCGGAGGTCGAGGATTTCATAACGATTTTTTCCGAGGTTTTTCATAATCCTATATGGGCCATCCCATTTTGGGTATAATTTGCGATGAGCACCTGGCGGTTTCACGCTCTTCAGATAACATCGCATACCGACGATTATAGTCCGTTGACGGGGATGACGCCTATGTTGCTCTTGCTCCATCTGTTGGTTTCGTTGGTCGAGGGCATAGCGGATTATGTCAAAAATCTTGAAAGATCGTTCAGCTAGTTGCTGATTTGCTTCTGCCATTTCGGAAGATGTTAGAACTGCCGGGTCGGTTTGGTCGGGCAAATCAAAAGGTAGACGCTTGTCGTAGTGATAGAGGACGAAATGAGGGGTGTCCCCGATGGACACATTATAGCCATTGTTGATGGCTGTTTGTACCATGGGAAGGGAATCATCCCATGTACGGGAGGATGCATCGACAACGTGGCGCAGGGCTTCCAAGATCTTTCGATTGTGCCTTTCCACTAAGCCGTTTGCCTGCGGATGGTATGCCACAATGTGTGTATTTTTAATTTTACACATGTTACAGAGTGACTCGAACAGTTTGGAAGTGAAACTAAGGGCGTTATCCGAGATTAGGATGGAAGGAGTGGTATGATTTTGGATGACGCGTTCCACTAGGGCTCTTGCCACAGTTTCCGAGGTCTGGTCTGGAATGGCGGCTACTTCGCTGTAACGCGAGAAGTGGTCCGTAAACACAATGATGTACTGATTTCCCTTTGACGTTTTGGGAAATGGTCCCAGTATATCCATTCCAGTTCTTTGCCAGGGCCTTTGGCATACTGGATATTTATGCATCGGAGCTGTGGATGGTACGTTGCCCTTATGCTTTAAACACGACGGACATTCGGCGATGTATTCTTGTACCTTTCTGTTCATCTCGGGAAAGTGGTATCGCTCCAAAAGACTCTTGATGGTGCGATCCGGCCCCATGTGTCCATACAAAGGTGAGTCGTGACAAAGTCCAATGGCTATATCGACGAGATCCTTTGGTATCTCCACGAGGTCATTTCCATCTTCGTTCCTGAAATGTACGAGCCCATCTTTGAGGTTGTACTGTTCTTTTACCTTCGATGGTTCCTTTTGTTCCAGGCGCGCCCGAAGGTTTTGGGTGTGTTGGTCCTGTTGTTGGGAGTATTGCAGACACTCGTAGTCGAACACAGGAAGAATTCCTATTTTATTCACTTGGGCGTCGGGCTTGAGTCTCGACAATCCGTCTGGAATAACTTGCAGTTTTCCCGGTTTGTATACGATTTTTGCTGCAAAGTCCTGAATCAACAGAGCCCATCTACTCAATCGTCCTTCAAGTAGCTTGTCCTTGAAGAGGTACGTGAGTGGCTTATGATCAGTCTTGATGGTTACATCGTAGCCATAGACGATATTTCGGAATTTTTTCAAAGCCCAATATACCGCTAGGGCCTCTCGGTCCGTAGTGGAATAATTCCGTTGAGGTGCAGAGAGAAGTTGACTGGCATAAGCAATGGGTAATTCCACACCGTCTACGTCCTGTAACAGGACGGCTCCTAGTCCATAGGAGGAAGCATCTGTGGCTATGATGAAGGGTCTTGTGTAATCAGGATATTGTAAAATGGGATGACAGGTTAGTTTATTAATTAAAGTTTCAAAGGCATGTTGGTGATCGGATTCCCAGTTAAATTTCGAATTTTTCTGGAACAAATTAGTAATGGGTTTAGCAATATTTGAAAATTGGGGGATAAAGTTCCGATAGAATCCGACAAAACCAATAAATGCACGGGCGTCGTCGATGGTTTTGGGTACAGGGTACCTTTCCAGGGCTTCGAGTTTGGCTGGATCAGGTTTAATTCCTGTGGACGAGAGTAGGAATCCTAGGTATACCAGGGATTCTTGTAAAAAATTGCACTTTGCAAGCTTCAGTTTAAGGTGTGCTTTTCTCAAGTGTGATAGCACATTCTGAAGGCGTTGAAAGTGTGTTTTTATGTCCGAACTGTAGACGATAATATCGTCAAGATAAACGAGAGCTTCGACACCTAATAGGTCGGAAAGGACTATATTCATCAACCTAGAGAAATTAGCAGGCCCATTTCGGACTCCGAAAGGTAAAACCTGGAATTCGTAATGGCCTCGGTTAGTGGAGAAAGCAGTCAATGCCCGAGATTCGGGACTGACCTCCATTTGCCAATAACCCGATGCTAAATCGAGGGATGAAAAAAATTCGCTTTCCCTACGTTCAGAATTGTTTCCTGCATGTTTGGAATCGGGAAACGGTCTGGGATGGTAATGTTGTTCAGGCGTCTAAAATCTATACAAGGGCGAGATGTTCCGTCCTTTTTGGAGACGAGAATCATAGGAGCGGACCAGGGACTAGCTGAAGGCTGAATGACATCCTGCTCCAACATGTCCTTGATGTGTTCCTCAATAGTGACTAATTGGGAATGTGGAACCCGATAGGGAGGAATGAAAATGGGTTTGGAATTGGGTTCCAACTTGATTTCAAAAGGGACCAAATTAGTTCGGCCCAGAGGATCTCCTTTTAGGGCAATCACATCTCTATTTCTTATCAGGAAATCGAGAAGTGATTCCATTAGTTTGGGATCCTGTAAAGCTGGTGACTCCTGAAGGGAGTGCTCCAGACATTTCTTATATTCTTCTTTTAATACTGAAGGATTTAACTCTAAGGAACTGGAAACACGATTTATCATACTGATGGGGAAATCTGAATCTACTTCTACTGTGGAAACAGTTCCTATTTTCTGATTTGAAGTTAATTCTATAGGACTTTTTCCTTTGTTTAAACAAACAACAGGGATAGCTGAATTCTGACTCTGACTAAGGACTTGGGCAATAAGAACATCTCTTTTGAAATTACTTTTCTCTGTAATCAGAGTACGCTCTGACTCTAATAATTTTCCTTGACTGTTAACTACTTTTGCTAGGAAACAAATCTTCTCATAAGGTGCTACTGTTATATGCTCGGTAGGGCATATGAAAAATTGTGAATCTGATTCTGGTTCGGCGACTAAAATTTGCCTTATTGGCTGAACTGAAGCTGGCTGACTGGAAACTGGCTGACTGGAAACTGGCTGACTGGAAACTGACTGTGTTGATCCAACTGGATTCAACAACTGGAACTGATGATTACCCTGGGGTCTGATTTCTGGAGCGGTTGTCCCTCTGGATGCAACCGGCTGACTTGAACTGCTATCAAGTGGAGGGGGTTTCCTATTTCTTTCGGAAATCTGAACTGAACTAATTCTATTAGCATTAAGCTTCTGTCATTCTCACGGAGATGGTGTGTCCTATTTCGACACTTTTAACTTTCCGGCTGGGTAAATCTCCCATTGATTCCGGTTAAAAAAATCCATACCTAGTAGGATGTCTGTCTGAAAGGTGGCGACTGTGTCCACTATACAACATTTCGCGGGGTATACCGCGTTTCCAACTTCTAAATATAACTCAATTTCTCCGTATGTAGGTATGGGTGTGCCCGTAACTCCTCTGAGTTGGCAGGATGGTGCCTTAAGTTCATATTTGTAATTTGTATTCTCTAATAATTCATCTACACATTGTTTCTTAATTAACGTCGCGTGTGCTCCTGTATCTAGGAGAGCAGTTAAATCTTGGTTATCGGTGCTACAATTTATTATTAAATCTAGGAGGTCCGCACCTATTATCCTGATGGGGAGTTTGTGTGCGTATCTGGGTTCATTACTGTAATTTAGGAGGGCGGAGGTTGAACTGCTGCCTCCAATGTAGGGTCTAAAAAAGGGCTCGAATGGTCTTCTATGGGAGGACCTGGGTCATATTCTACGGGATTACCATACGCTGGAGGGTGTTCTTCAAAACTGTACTCTGGGGAAAATGATTCCTCCACGGGTACTTCTACGTACCGAACTAGCTGACTTTGCTGGTTGTACTGAGGTTTGTACATGGGGTAAGAGTGTGGTTGACCCTGTGGTCGTAATCTATTGGGTTGGTGGTTCGACTGAGGCTGGGAATGGACTGGTTTCTGGGGATTGGATGACTTTTGGGATACGTTTTGGGAACGTGGGTGGTTTGGTTTCTGAAAGTGGGGTCTATACCCTGCAGGGGCTTTATCAGCACACTTTTGGCGATCGCCATGTTCGTGACAGTGGGAGCAATAAGAGGGATAATTACACTGACTTATCATGTGCCCAAAGCTATCGCAGTTAAAACACTGTGGAGGAGGGCGTGTATTCTGGGTTTGGGGGGCTCGTTTCTGGGGTGGTGGTCCCTGCATTGGCCTCGATTTATAGGGTTGTTGTTGTTGTTGCTGTTGGTGTTGTGGCTGCTGCTGTTGAATGTAATGTACGGGGGTTTCTCTACTCTTTCGGTAGTTTTGGTTTGCTAAATCGGAAGTAGGAACATTGCCAGCCGGAAAATTTCCAGGCGGAAAATTGCCAGCCGGAAAATTGCCAGTGAGGAAAATTGCCAGTGAGAATATTACCAGCCGGAATATTGCCAGTGAGAAAAAAACTAAAATTCACAAAAAAGGATTTATTTATTAAAATATTATTATTTAAAATTTTAAAATGCTAAAACTTAAGGAAAGGAAAGCCTCAAAAAGTATGAAGATTATAAGCAATAGATCGAAGAAATGTCAATTTATCTTCATTATACTGACGGATGACTCTCCAATCTGTCATTGATATTTTTGTACTTTTTGGCAGTATGTCTCTCTTCCCCTCTTTCGAAGTGCAATTTCTTGGTCTGAGCTAAAGCCTTTTCGTTAAAGCTAACGAAAATATCACGACTTAACCTTACAGAGGACCAAACCTGGCATTCATGTTTGTAACTGCTTCCATTTTGGAGTTATGGCTGGAACACACACACCACGCACACACACACACACACACACACACACGCACACGCACACACGTCCTTTTTCTCAATTACTTTATTTCTTACTTTCTAAATTTTTACATATTTTTGTCACTGGCAATTTTCCGCCTTGCAATATTCTCACTGGCAATTTTCCCCACTGGCAATTTTCCGCCTGGCAATTTTCCGCCTGGCAATATTCCGACTGGGAATTTTCCGTACACGTGCTAAATCGGGGTAATGTTCCCGTGTTTTGTTTATGGCTACACTTACAGGTTTGTCAACATTTAAAAACTCCTGAAACTTTTTTTTAGGTGCTCCGGGTAGGTTTTGGTAAAAAGTTGTTGCTACTATTAGATTTCTTTGTTTCGAAGTGAAAGTTATGCCACATGCATTTTCTGCGGCACGGAGGGCTTCTCCTAGAAGTTTATGTGTTCGTGTAATAAAATTGATTAAATCTTCGTGTTCCTCTTTCTTCCATTTAGCTTGGAAGACCGCTTCTAACGTGGCTAAAGGTTGTACAAGTGTTATTTCTTTACAAAATTCTAATAAGTTTTGTTTAAAATCGTCCCATGTTGTAGCTTCGCTAATTGATGGGACGTAGGTGACTGTCATGAGCATTTCCCTCTTTAGGGTCGATAAATCTTTTTGCTTCTCTAATTTTTATATCATCATCGGTGATGGTTTCGCGTAAGAAATGTTGCTCTAAAGATTCAATCCAAGGTCTTACGCGTGGTTCAACAAAGCGATTATCTATGGTCCCCTTAAAAATTAAAACAGTATGGGGAAGGTTTACTAGTCTGCCTAAGTTAATATATGCTGGGGAGGGGGTTTGAGACTGAAACATATTGGCTTGTTCTGGATCTGAAGTTTGTGTGTTTGGGAGTATGTTTGAAGGGCGCGGGGTAGGTGGAAAAATGGGTGTAGGTAAATTTTCGATGTCAGAAAGCGCACCGTCTGAATCGCTCATATGTGAAGGTACTTATTAATGTGTTCTAATTAGGTCTGCTTGACCGATCTTAATTTATGGAATGATCACTTAAGGGGTTTTCCTAACTACACTATCTAAAAAATAATAAATGCACAACAATTTGCCTACTAGGGAAAAATTTGAAAAGATTGCAAACAAAAATAAAAAATGTAAACAAGATTTCACTCGAATGTACGTGAAGGTATGGTAATACTATGTTTGGTACATTAAATAAAATTATACTATACTAACTAGAATAGTAAAAATAACTGTGAAAATAACTGTGAAAATAACTGTGACAATAATTCTGTGAAAATACTGTTTTCAATAAAAAGAATGTATCACTGGTGTCTGAAGTGTTCACTGTGTTTTGTGTTAATTCTGGCTCAATACTAAATATTAACTGTTAATAATAATGACTTTTCAAATGTTTAGAAATTATTTTTAAAGAGAGTTTTGTACTTAACAAGATTCCTACGGCGAAATCCTTAGAGACGTGTCCTGAAGACGTGTCTTGCTGTCCACTTGTTCTTGGATGAAAACTAGGCGTGGAGAACTTGGAGTCGTGACGCACCGGTTCAAGGGTAGATGTGACGAACTAGAAGTCGTGACACGCCGGTCAACTGGGAATTGGTTCTGGTTCCAGGGTCTGGAAGACTGGAAGAATCCTGGATGCAGAAGTTGTCAGTTGTGAAGATCCTGGTTAAAGGGTCGCCAGTTGTTAACCCCTCCGTCTATGGCCCGGGATGGTTCGAAGTCGACGGGGGTTTTAGTGAGGTGGCAGCAACGGATGTGTGACTTGCAGTAGTTTTCTTCTATATTACTCTCCGAGTTCTTCTATAGTGGCTCGGAGGACTCTGATAGACTTACTAAAAATGCTGAAGGTTCCGGACTCTTCTTATAGCGTATCCGGAAAGTTTAATGACTAAGTTCTTCTGAAGAGAGCAAGGCTCGAAGGATAAGATAAAAACTATCTTTTACTGTAATTTACTGCTAAAATGTACAGGTAGTGCTCAGCCTCTGAATTAGCTTCTGAATGACAATGGAAGATTTTTACTGGGGTTTATATACCCAAAAACTGCTAACATCATTATTATTAAATGCTAAAAAGGCTGTATTATTTTTGTGCAATATTCGAAAATAAAGTAGATTTTCAGCTGTGGTAAGGCTTGAACGAGTAAACAAAATATTTGAAGACGAAACCATATTTTTATCTTAAACCGCGACTTTTCAGATCTGATGTTATCATGATCTGCCAAGTTAACTAAAAGTGGAAATCGGACTATGCATCTTTACACTAAAATATGCATATGAGTAAAATTTTAAGGTTTAAGATGTACAATTTTAATGCTTAGGCAAGCCATGATCTCATCTTTTATAACGAAAGAAAATGTATACAAAATATGAACATTGCAAAGCTTAAGCAGGATTCCTTATTAAGCGAAATCTAAAAACATGATTATGAGATTTTAAAAAACAACAGGTCACCAATTATTTAGCAAAGTAGAAAGCAAATCAAAAATTTTATCCAAACTCGCGTTGGGCGATTTTGGTCCTTATGTAAAAATGAATACACACACGTACATACATATGAGTATAGGCATTATATAAAGTTAAATATATAAGAATATACAGGATTATATAAATACATGAACCGTATAACACATGAATTTTTATAAAGGATACTTTTCTTAAAATGGATACTTTTTCTTAAAATGGATACAAGAACTATATAAATGAATACAATAATTACATGAAGAATAAGATAATATAGGAATATGGGAATTATTTATGGTTCATTTTTACATATACAGCGTGTCCCAAAGAAATGTATACCCACTTTGTTCGATAATACCAGCTATGAGGATAATAAATATATTACTTTTTATGTTTTTTAATAAAGAATTTTCTCCTGAATCTAAATATGTAATTATTTTTATTAAAAATTGAAAAACAAAAACGCTACAGATGTTTAAATTATAATTATTATTTTCGAGACTTCATGTGCGATATTTTCTAATATTTTTGCACGTATACGAGATAAGTTTGAAACCGACGGCACTGTGCAAAACTTACAAAAACAACGTTCTGGAAGACGTCGAACATCTTAGATAAAGTGTCATTTAACCATGGAATTTGTAAATTTTTTGAATTAACTAATAATTACAACATTTATGCTTCAATATCAACACTAAACATAAGTGTCTCAAAACAGTCGGTTAAAATATTAGAAAATATCGCACATGAAGTCTCGAAAATAATAATTATAATTTAAACATCTGTAACTTTTTTGTTCTTCAATTTTAATAAAAATAATTACATATTTAGATTCAGGAGAAAATTCTTTACTAAAAAACATATAAAAAGTAATATATTTATTATCCTCATAGCTGGTATTATCGAACAAAGTGGGTATACATTTCTTTGGGACACGCTGTATATATATAAACAAAGTGGAGAAGTGAGCAGTCTTTCCTTTGTTCGATAATACCAGCTATGAGGATAATAAATATATTACTTTTTATGTTTTTTAATAAAGAATTTTCTCCTGAATCTAAATATGTAATTATTTTTATTAAAAATTGAAAAACAAAAACGTTACAGATGTTTAAATTATAATTATTATTTTCGAGACTTCATGTGCGATATTTTCTAATATTTTTGCACGTATACGAGATAAGTTTGAAACCGACGGCACTGTGCAAAACTTACAAAAACAACGTTCTGGAAGACGTCGAACATCTTAGATAAAGTGTCATTTAACCATGGAATTTGTAAATTTTTTGAATTAACTAATAATTACAACATTTATGCTTCAATATCAACACTAAACATAAGTGTCTCAAAACAGTCGGTTAAAATATTAGAAAATATCGCACATGAAGTCTCGAAAATAATAATTATAATTTAAACATCTGTAACTTTTTTGTTCTTCAATTTTAATAAAAATAATTACATATTTAGATTCAGGAGAAAATTCTTTACTAAAAAACATATAAAAAGTAATATATTTATTATCCTCATAGCTGGTATTATCGAACAAAGTGGGTATACATTTCTTTGGGACACGCTGTATATATATAAACAAAGTGGAGAAGTGAGCAGTCTTTCCTTGTGAAAAGACGTGTTTTATCAAGTGTCCAGTGTTACCAATTGAATAAATGGTTTTCGTTGAAGTGTCTTTAAAAAAAATAGTGTTTGGTGCATTCTTAAATAAATTACCTCGTGTTACTAATTATTCATTAACGAATATATTTCATTTATTGACTTTATTCATTACTATATTATTTGAATAAACCAAGGCTGGTGCACGTGACTTGCCTTGTTTGTTTTTCGAATCTATGAGAAAACGAGGTTTCATAAGGTTGAATTTCCCTTGTTTGTTTTTCAAATCTATTAGAAAACGAGGTTTCATAAGGTTAATTTTCCATTGCTACGGGGATCAAGTAGGGTGTGGTCACCCACCGTGGGAAAAAGGAAAAAAGGAAAGAAAAAAGTCGGTCGAATAGCGGACAGATAAGTTTTATTAATACTTTTTCTTTTACAGATCTTTCGTTGGTAGCTTAGTTAAGTATACAGTATATTTATTTAGTATAAATTTGTGTTACAAGAACCTGTTTCTGCGTTTCAAGAACATTTTTGCAGGCTTGCGCAGGTGATGGCACAATAAGCACATGGTAGACCTACGTTCGTTGTAATTTATTAATTTCCAAACGCTCGTTTTTTTTTTATAAATTAATAGCATGGCACCCCCGTCAAGTACTTGCAGTCGCTGTGAAGGGAAATTTGCCGCTTACGCGTTTACAATGGCTAATAATAATAATGAACAGTTTGTTTGCAGGTGGTGCAGGTGGTGCAGGTGATGCTCCTGTCGGCAAAATTAGAATCCCTTGAGACGCCAGTTACCACCCCTCCTGCCTCAGTTTCTACTAATAATATAAATAGTACTAATAGCCCTCTCTCTTCCTTTAGTTCCCAACCCTTCGTTCAAGTGCGTAATAGAGCCCCATTGAGAAAACCTAAGACTTGTCTACCAGTAATAACAAACAATAAGTTGGCGATTCCATTGTTCGAGGGCAGCTCGAGGAATTCTGTGGGAGAAACCCTCGTCGTAGGCGCCGTTACTGCTACCCTGGTGCAAGGGTTGAGGATATAACTAATAGTGTTGACCATTTTACAGACGGAACCTCTGAGGACACAACGTATGTTATTCATGTCGGTACTAATAACGTTTTAAATTCTAGATCAGAAGAGCTGCTGCTAGGTACAGGGACTTACTAGAGCGACTAAAGGAAAAACTAATAAGATTGTTTTAACAGGTATACTTCTTCCACTAATCCAACGTAACGATTTCTACAGCAAGGCGACCTATATCAACAATAACCTAAAGTCTCTTTGCCAACATGAAGGAGTGCATTTTGTGAATTTTTAAAACAGTTTCTACGGCAGGAGAGACTTGTTCCTCTGAGATGAACTTCATCTTAATGACGTTGGAGCTGCGCGTTTAGGAAGACTATTTCATAATACTGTCTCTTCTTTCCAGGCTGCCATAACTCAAACGGTATGGCGTAATTTCCTCAAATTTCCCTTGCGCTTGCGAATGTGTCACAATTACAAACAATTTGAAGGTTCTATCTTTAAATGCTCGTAGCCTACGAAATAAAATAGACGAATTTTTTTCTTTAATTGCTTGTAAAGACTATGATATAACTGCGATAAATGAATCGTGGCTTCGCACTGAAACCCGTGACTTTGTATGGGAGTAACAAATTAGAGGTTATAGACTTTTTGTTAAAAAAAGAATAGGTAGGGGAGGAGGCGGTGTTATGTTTTATATCAAAGATAATGTTGCGAACGTTATAGAAGTAAAGCACAGAATTCCAAACCGATACATTCGACTATAGCAGAACTTCAATTGAACAATTTCAAACTTGTTGTTGCCGTTATATATATGCCCCCTAATCAAACAGCTAATACGGACAAAGCGTTATATCGTGACTTTAATTGCGCCAACGTGAATTACGATACAATGCATGGAGACGCGGAAGGTAATCGTTTAGTTAATTTTCTCAACGATAGGTTTCTTATTCAAAAGTTTGGGGAACTTACGAGGTTGGACAGTATTTTAGATTTAGTAATAACTACGGATGATAGGCTAATCACGGATCTTCAAGTAATAGAACCGTTAAGCAATAGCTATCACAATATGGTAGAGTTTGTCCTCTCAGTAACTCACTCGAAACCAGCTAACTCGACTAAAATTCCTAACTTCCAGCACGCAGACTTTTGTAAATTTCGAAATGAATTGTCACACGTCATTTGGGAAAACGTAATGGGGATCTCCAACGCAAAACTAATGTGGGAATTGTTTGAAACAGTATTTAGGACTATAAATGAGGAATGTGTACCGTACAAAATTAAGCGTGCGAAAGTAAACAACAAGCCCTTGTGGTTTACTTCTAGAGTAGGAGAAATTATAAAAAGTAGAGATAGTGCTTATAGGCTACATAATTGCAATGAAAACAATTTGTGGTTACGAAACAACTACATATCTCTAAGGCGTGAAGCGAAAAGTGTAATAAAAAAGTCCAAGCGCGAATTGAAATCTCCATAGCTCGTGACGGTAAAGAAAACCCCAAGTGATTCTTTCAATACGTCAACAATAGAAATCCAGTAAAAAGTGTCTTGGGGCTGTTGAAAAATGTTAACGGAGAGCTAGTTTCTGAAAACAAGGAAATGGCTACCTTCCTAAACGAATTTTTTACGTCAGTTTTTACTATAGAAGATTAACGAACATTCCTACGGTCATAGACATAATAACTTTTGATAATGGTAATACCTTGGATAATATTGTGGTTAGTGAAAGGGAGGTAATGCGCTATATTGATAAAATGAAAATGCGTAAATCACCGGGGCCGGATTCCATATATTACATACAACTAAATGAATTAAAAGAAAGCATTGTCGTGCCGCTACAAAGATTTTGAATGTGTCTTTTTCTGAGGGGTGCGTACCAGATAATTTCAAGTTAGCAAATGTCACACCTATCTTTAAGAAAGGCGATAAAGGTGTGGCGGGAAATTATAGGTCAATCAGTTTAACGTCTGCTGTAGGTAAGCTACTGGAATCAATAATTAGGGATCGTATAGTCGAACACTTAGAATTGCATAACTTGGTTAGACATACGCTGCACGGTTTTAGGCGAAATAAATCTTGCTTAACTAATCTTTTAGAATTTTTTCAAAGCTTGGTTGAAGTTTACGATAGTCATCGGGCAGTTGATGTAGTGTATTTAGTTTTTCAAAAAGCATTTGACACCGTACCGCACAAAAGACTCATTGAAAAAAACTATGCTCATGGAATCAGGGGTGTAGTAATAAATTGGATAGAAGAGTGGTTGCGATGTAGGAAACAGAGGGTGGTCGTTGATGGAGTTTGGGCTTGGGCTAAGGTAGCGAGCGGCGTTCCTCAGGGTTCTGTATTGGGTCCCTTGCTTTTTCTTATATATATTAACGATTTAGATGTCGGCCTAGTCAGTACAGTTTCAAAGTTTGTGGATGACACGAAGTTGGGTTGTAGGGAAATTAATGATGAAGATAGAGGTAAAATCCAGGAAGATCTGGACAAAATCGTTGGTTGGTCAGTCACATGGCAAATGAGATTTAACGTCGATAAGTGCAAAATTTTACATATAGGTTCGCGTAACGGTAATTTTACGTATAGTATGTCTGGGACGGAGATGGCAAGCGTAGAACAGGGAAAAGATTTAGGAGTTATCGTCACTGGTTATTTAAAAGTGGCGAAACAAAGTACAGCAGCGGTCAATAAGGCGAACAATGTGCTAAGTTTTATAGCTTGAAATTTTGAGTACAAATCGCACGATATTATTGTTCCTCTTTATAAATCATTAGTTAGACCCCATTTGGAGTACGCGATCCAATTTTGGAATCCACATATGCGCAAAAATATAGATAAAATCGAAAGTGTTCAAAGACGAGCAACTAAGATGATTCCATCGCTTAGGTTGAAGTCGTACGAGGATAGGTTTAAGGAGTTAAAATTGACTACACTCGAGACTAGGAGGCTAAGGGGTGATCTAATCCAGGTTTTTAAAATTATAAATGGGTTCGATAACGTAGATAGAGAGAGCTTTTACGAAATATCACAATATAATAGAACTAGAAATAACGGGTGTAAGTTGACAAGTAGAAGGTTCGAGACAGCAGTTGCCAAAAACCTTTTTAGGCATAGAATAGTAAATAGCTGGAATAGTTTGCCGGTAGAAGTAATTAGTACCACGTCTATAAACATGTTTAAAAATCGATTAGACGCATATGTTGATAGATTGGGTATGGTTTAAGATAGTAAAATTAAGTTTTCTTTAGGTTCGGAACCCACATAAAATTGTAGGTCCCCTCCGCCATATGAAAGACATGCGCAATACACAACTACAACCACAGTTAGGTAGACCAGCCATGAGTGGATCCTAGTGTCTTTGTTGGTCTGAAACGTTATAACATTATAATTTACAACATATACACTATATATATATATATATATATATATATATATATATATATATATATATATATTCCTATATTCATTTTTGTATATAGATTCCAAATACGCATAATGCTGACACAGTTCGTTCGGATAAAATTTTTGGTTTGCTTTCCATTTTATTTTTGATGAATAATTGGTGAATTATTTCTTTTTAAATTACTTAATCGTTTTTTTAGATTTAGCATAATAATGTAATCTTGTTAAATTCTGCAATGTTCATTTTCTGTATACATTCTCTCTTCGTTGTAAAAGTTGGTCATGTCTTGCTTAACGTTTAATTTTAAATCTTAAGCATTTAGTTTTTGCTCATATGCATGTTTAATTGTAATTCATAATAAAATGCATATTTCAACTTCCATTTTTAGTTAACTCGCAGATCATGATAACAGCAGATCTGTCAACATGCGGTTTAAAATAAAAATATGGCTTCATATTCAAATATCTTGCTTATCTGTCTAGACATTGCTACAGCTAAAACATTTACCTTAACTTTAAAACTTTTGGAAAAGAATTCAGCCTATTGAGAATAAAAAACAAAACAAGCCAGCATTAAATAATAATTATGTCATGTAGTATATAAACACCTAAAATTTCTCCAGTTTTCTTTCTGATTTGTTTGATCTAACTTAGAGGCTGAGAATTACCCGTAACATTTAAGCAGTAAACTACAGTAAGAGAATATATTTGTCTTTTCCTTCGAGCCGTGCTCTCTTCAGAGAACTTAGTCTTAAATAGAGAAAAACAACTTCCCGACACGTTACAAGAAAGGTTGGGGGACCTTCAGAGAATTTAATAAGCTCCACAGAATCCTCCGATCCACTACAAGATGAAATCGGAGAGTAGTATAAGAGAAACTACTGCGATTCCCTATACCGTACCAGCTACTCCCGAGTAACAAATCCGTTGCTGCCACCTAACCAGAACCCCCGTCAACTTCGAAACTCCCAAGGCCATAGACGGAGGGGTTAACAACTGGCGACCTCTGCAGCCAGGATTCTTTCAGTCTTCTAGACCCTGAAACTAGAACCAACATTCAGTTGACCGGCGTATTCACGACTTCCAGTTCTTCACATCCATCATTCGGCCGATGTGCCACGACTCCAAGTTCTCCACGCCCATTCTTCATCCAGGAACAAGTGGCTAGCAAGACACGTCTTCAAGAATTTCGCGGTAGGAATCTTGTTAAGTACAGATCTCTTTTTCAAATTAATTACTAAACATTTGAGAAAGTATAATTAACAGTTAAAAACACTGTACAACAGTGAAAAAAAAAAGGAAATGAGATCGTCATTTTTGCGAAAATAACACTCATTCATTTGTGTCACCCACCGATTTTATGAAAATGACCCTATTTCATTGTATCATTTTGAGAACCACTGGTTCTCTGAACGCATCTTTTACATTTTGTTCATTCATGCATATGCTGTGGTGGTGGTGTTCGGCTCCGTGTTTCCACTTTGATTTTATGAAACATTTCTCTCATTAATCATTTAAAACAAGATTGTCACCATATTTTATCATAAATCGGTGCTATAAGTGAGTATTATTGAATAACAGCTATCAAATTATGTATATTTCACCAACAACGTCTATATTGTGTGAAATTGCAAATTGATCTATCATTTTCTTATTTTACAGGTTTTTAGTGATGTTATGCTGCAATGCCTAGAGTAGAGAGTGCAAAAATTCGTCAGACAGTTTTTGTTATATTTGTGGGACATTAACGTTAAAACAGTATAAAAGGAAGTTGATTTCTCATGTGAAAAAGCTTTATGAATTATACTTCGCATGCAAAGTTAGTGATCAGGACAAGCACTGGGCGCCTCATATCTGCTGTGTGAGATGTACAAGCTCGTTATCTGTATGGTTCAAAGGCACCGGTCCTGGTCTGGGATTCGGTGCCCCAATGGTATGGAGAGAGCCGCTGTACCATTCGACTGATTGCTATTTCTGCTTAACAACATCACAGGTTTGAATCTTTTATTTTTCTGAATATACGTCAAATTTGGTGTTTTTAGCACATTTTAGCATATCCTGCTCTGCATAATGTATTGCACAATTATGCTATCTTAAGTAGTCAACAATGTCTATTGTCTCACATTACAGGTTGCAACAGAAAAGGGAAAAAGGCTATAGTCCATCCAAATCTTCGTTCTGCTATGCGTCCTGTGGAACATTCTACAGATATACCCATTCTTCGTCCTCCAGCAGAAATGCCGACCGATAACACAGACTCTGACAAATCGGAATCAGACGGCGAATGCTATGAAGCTCAAGTCGAGTCCAAGAAAGAACAGCATCTCATCACGCAGCCTGAACTAAATGATTTGGTCCGTGATTTAATACTTACCAAGCAACAAAGTGAACTGCTGGCCTCACGTCTACAAGAATGGAATCTGCTGGCGGAAGACGTACGAATTACAGCATTCCGAAAGCGCTCCTTGGATTTGCAGGAATATTTCACAATGAAGAACAATCTTTGTTATTGCATTGATATACATGGTCTGTTCGATGCTCTGGGTTTGTGTTATGAACCGAATCAGTGGAGATTGTTCATTGTTACATCTCTGTACAGTGTTAAGGGTGTACTGCTACACAATGGGAACACAATGCCTTCTGTTCCGATCGCTCATTCAGTCGTCTTGAGAGAAACGTATGACAATGTTGCTTTTATTTTGAACTGTATAAAATACAATGAACATGAATGGCGTATCTGCGCAGATTTGAAGGTTGTCGTTATTCTCAATGGATTGCAAACTGGCTATACGAAATACATGTATTTCCTATGCAAGTGAGATAGCCGAGCAAGGTCTGAACACTACACACGCTCAGCATGGCCGCCGCGAGACAATTCCTCACCTGGATCTCACAATGTTATTCACGAACCACTAGTATGAAAGAGAAAGGTTATCTTGCCGCACTTCACATAAAACCAGGGCTGATAAAACAATTTGCAAAGGCGTTGAAACAGAATAAGCCTGCCTTCAAATATCTAAAGGAAAAATTCCCCAAAATAAGTGATGCCAAGATTAAAGAAGGCATATTCGTCGGCCCTCAAATTCGCCACCTCATGCTAGACGAACACTTTGAAGCGGTGATGGATGAGGTTGAGTTGGCAACCTGGCGTGCATTCAAAAACGTGTGCAGCGGTCTACTAGGAAAGACTAAATACGACAACTATGCTGCACTTGTGGATCAACTTATCAACTCATACCAACGTCTCCAACGTGAGATGTCATTGAAAATTCATTTTTTCCATTCATATCTCTCATTCTTTCCGGAAAACACATCTGCTGTTAGCGACGAACACGGGGAGAGATTCCACCAGGATACAGCCACAATGGAGAGCCGATACAAAGGGAAGTGGAGTCCTGCTTTGCTGGCCGATTTCTGCTGGAATTTAAAGCGTGACCAACCAGAAGCATCACACAAACGTCAGCATAAATACAAATAATGAGTTGAAAACAGTATAATACGAGAGTTTTATGTTAGTTTTGTACATATATGTTGAAGTATAGCAATAATTAAACTGTTCTATATGATAAAGCCTATCTGTTTATCAATATATTCTTATTTTTTGGTATGAAGATTTTAAGCAATCATTACAAAAAAACGTGACGTGATAGAAAAAAAACTATTTTCAGATTTGAAGTCAGCACACTCACTCGAAATATCAAGAATGACTGAATGTTATTCCCGTTTTTTTTCTGAACCGAAAATTTGTTGTACAGTGTAATTAGTATCAAGCCAGAATTAACGAAAAAACACAGTGAACATTCCATACACCAGTGATACATTTCTTTTTATTGAAACCGAGTTATTTCCACTATTACATTTAACATAGAGTAATTTTATTTAATGTGCTAATCATAATATTACCGTACATTCGAGTGAAATTTTGTTTAAATTTTTTTATATTATTTTGTTAACAATTTTTCCAAATTTTTCCCGACTTAAGCAATTTGTTGTGCATTTATTTGTGTATTTCTTAGATAGAGTAGTTAGGAAAGCCACTCAAGTGATCATTCTCTAGATCGAGATCGGTCAAGCAGACCAAATTAGAATACATTAACAGTACCTTCACATATGAGCGATTCCGACGGTGCGCTGTCTGACATTGAAAATTCCCCTACACCCATTTTTCCACCTACCCCACGCCCTTCAAACATATTTCCAAACACGCAAACTTCAGATCAAGCACAAGCCAACATGTCTCAAACCGCTTCCCCAGCATACATTAACTGAGGTAGACTTGTAAACGTTCTCCATACTGTCCTAATTTTTAAGGAAATCATAGATAATAATTTCGTTGAACCGCGAGTAAGACCTTGGATTGAGTCTCTAGAACAGCATTTCCTACGGGAAGCATCACAGATGATGATATAAAGATTAGGGAAGCTAAAAGGTTTATTAACACTAAAGAGGGGAATGCCCATGATACTCGCACAACCTTTGGCCAGATTAGAAGCTGTCTTCCAAGCTAAATGAAAGAAAGAAGAACACGAAGATTTAAATAATTTTATTGCACGAATAAAAACTCGTAGGAGAATCCCTCCGAGTCGCAGAAAATGCAAGCGACATTACATTCACTTCAAAGCAAAGAAACCTAATAGTAGCAGCATCCATTTACCAAAACCTACCCGTAGCACCTAAAAAGAGATTTCAAGATTATCTAAATATTGACAAACCAGTAAGTGTAGCCATAAATAAAACAAGGGAACATTACAGTACCCAGACTTAGCGATCCAGAACTACTGGAAAGGTAGAGAGACCCCCCCATACACTACATTCAGCAGCAGCAGCAGTAACAACAACAACAACAACCCTATAAATCGAGGCCGATGCAGGGAACACCACCTCATAAACAACCCCCACAAACCCAGAATGCACGCCCTCCTCATCAGTGTTTTAATTGTAATAGTTTTGGGCACATGATGAGTCAA
The DNA here is from genome assembly GCA_023014485.1 of Bathynomus jamesi. Taxonomy (NCBI): domain Eukaryota; kingdom Metazoa; phylum Arthropoda; class Malacostraca; order Isopoda; family Cirolanidae; genus Bathynomus; species Bathynomus jamesi. Next base: position 260,818 of record JAJOZX010000304.1, read on the forward strand.
TGTAATTATCTCCCTTATTGCTCCCACTGTCATGAACACGGTGATCGCCGTGGCGACCGACAAAAATGTGCTGACAAAACCCCTGCAGGGTACAGGCCCCACTTCCAGAGATCATATCACCAACATTCTCAAAAGCTCTCCAATTCTCAGAAACCAGTTAGTTCCTAACCTCAACAGAACCACCCACCAAATAGTTCACGACCACAAGGTCAACCACACTATTACCCGATGTCCAGACCCCAATATAATCAGCAAGGTCGGATGGTCTGGTACGTAGAAGTACCCGTTGAAGAATCAGTTTCCCCAGAGTACACTTTTCAAGAAGACCCTCCAGTGTATGATGCAGTTCAACCTCTTCCCTGCTAAATAGCAGTAATAAACCCAAATACACACATAAACTACTCATCAGGATTATAGGTACGAATCTACTACATTTAATAATAAATTGCAGCACAGATAACCGAGATTTAACCTCTCCCAGATACAGGAGCACATGAGACCTTGATTAAGAAACAATGTGCAGATGAGTTACTAGGGAGTACAGATTATAAATATGAAATTAAGGCACCTTCCTGCCAACTCAGAGGAGTTACAGGCACACCCATACCTACATATGGAGAAATCGCATTATATTTATAAGTTGGTAACGCGGTATATCCCGTAAAATGTATTGTGGACGCAGTCGCCACCTTTCTGACAGATCTCTTACTAGGTATGGATTTCTTCAACCGGAAACAATGGGAAATTTACCCATCCGAAAAATTAGTTAAGTGTAGAAATAGGACACACCCTCTCCATGAGAATAATAGACAGGTGCCGCACGTTCAGCCTAATGCTAACAGAGTCAGTTTAGTTCGGATTTCCGAAAGAAATAGGAAACCCACTCCAGTTTATAGCAGGTCAAGTCAGTCGGTTGCATCCAGAAGGAGAACCGCCCCAGAAATCAGCCCCCAGATTAATCAGTTCCATTTGTTGAATCCAGTAGGATCAACACAGTCAGTTTCCAGTCAGTCAGTCTCGTTTCCAGTCAGCCATTTCCAGTCAGTTTCCAGCCAGTCAATTTCCAGTCAGCTAGTTTCCAGTCAGCCAGTTTCCAGTCAGCCAGTTTCAGTTAACTCAGCAGTTGAGATTCGAAATCCAACTGAAAAGATTTTTCAGCTAATAAGGTAAATTTTAATCACCGAACCAGAGTCAGATTCACAATTTTTCATATGCCCTACAGAGCTTATAAGAGTAGCACCTTATGAGAAGATTTGTTTCCGTGCAAAGTGCAACTTCTTACAGGAATCCCTGGTATATCTAGGATTTCTACTATCATCCACTGGAATTAAACCTGATCCTGCCAAATCTGAAGCACTGGAAAGGTACCCTGTACCTAAAACCATTGACAACGCTCGTGCCTTTATTGGATTTGTCGGATTCTATCGAAATTTTAACCCCCAATTTTCGAACATTACTAAACCCATTACCAATTTGTTCCAGAAAAATGCTAAATTTAAGTGGAAATCTGATCACCAACATGCTTTTGAAACTTTAACCGGCAAACTAAATTGTCATCCCATCCTCCAATATCCCGATTACACCAAACCCTTTGTCATAGCCACAGATGCTTCCTCCTATGGACTAGGAGCCGTCCTATTACAGGACGTAGATACCAGTCAACTTCTCTCTGGACCTCAACGGAATTATTCCACTACGGACCGAGAGTCTCTAGCGGTATATTGGGCTTTGAAAAAATTCCGAAATATCGTCTACGGCTACGATGTAACCATCAAAACTGACCGTAAGCCACTCACGTATCTCTTCAAGGACAAGCTACTTGAAAGACGGTTGAGTAGATGGGCTCTGTTGATTCAGAACTTTGCGGCAAAAAATCGTATACCAACCGGGAAAACTTCAAGTTATTCTAGACAGATTGTCGAGACTCAAGCCCGACACCCAAGTGAATAAGATAGAAACTCTTCCTGTGTTCGACCACGAATGTCTGCAATACTCCCAACAACAGGACCAACACACCCAGAACCTTCGGGCTCTCCTGGAACAAAAGGAACCATAGAAGGTAAAAGAACAGTACAACATAAAAGATGGGCTGGTACATTTTAGGAACGAAGATGGAAACGACCACGTGGAAATACCAAAGGATCTCGTAGATATAGTCATCGGACTTTGTCACGACTCAACTTTTTATGGCCACATGGGCCGGATCGCACCATCAAGCGTCTTTTGGAGCGATACCATTTTCTCGAAATGAACAAAAAGGTACATGAATACATCGCTGAATGCCCGTCTTGTTTAAAACATAAAGGCAACGTACCCCCAAAAACTCCCATGCATAAATATCCAGTATACCAACGGCCCTGCAAAGAACTGGATTAGACATACTGGGACCATTCCCTAAAACGGAACATTTCTGGTGTTACAGCGAAGTAGTTGCCACTTCAAACCAGACCTCGGAAACTGTGGCAAGAGCTCTACTGGAATGCGTCATCCAAAACCATCCTACTCCTTCCATCTTAATTTCGGATAACGCCCTTACTTTCACTTCCAAACTGTTCGAGTCACTCTGTAACATGTGTAAAATTAAAAACACACATTGTGGCATACCAGCCGCAGGCAAACGGCTTAGTGGAAAGAATAGTAGATTTATTCAGTTTTTCAGTTCTTTGTTCAATAATATGTCCATTGCCACTGTAATAGAAAAGTAATAGAATATTATCTATTACTTTGCCTTCTATTACTATTACTATTACAGCCAAAAAATTATTATCTAACTATTACTATTACTTAAAAAATCTTGTGATCGTCTATTAATGTTACCATTACCCCATGTCTGATATATAAAATATATATATACAGTATATAAAATAAACCAAAAAAACGGTTGTAGTTAAAGTAATAACGAAGAACCTGATGTTATATCATATACTCGTATGTATTCACGGAGAGAGTGTAGGGTTGAAAGTTATAAAATTATAGATTTATTGAACTTAAAGTCAGACACATACACATATACTGTACATATACATACATACATACATATATTTATACACAGTATATATATATATATATGCACACACACACACACACACACACACACACACACACACATATATATTGTTGTAGTATATTGGGTTTTTTAATAAAGATAATCATGTTTAATAAGAATTTAAAATTGTTTTGTTTAGTAAAGAAGAAAATAATGTTAAATAAGAAATTTAATTATGGTTTGTATGTAAATAAGAAATTGGTAATGTTTTGTTTGAAATTAAAAATATAAAAATACAAATTGGCAAAATCTGGTGCTCTTCCAATATGTGCTCTACCCCGAAACTGTGATCTACCATATTCCAATACGTGCTCTACCGTGAAACTAGCCTTATAAGGCTAACTAACGAAAATATCATGACTTAACCTAACCAATCGTTAGGTCAACTATACGCCCTTGACGATTGGTTAGGTTAAGTCGTGATATTTTCGTTAGTTAGCCTGGAATATGGAATATTAGTTGGAATATGGTAGATCACAGTTTCGCGGTAGAGCACATATTGGAAGAGCACCCAAAATCTGAGATGTGTTCAATATGCCGACTCAGAATGCCCAAAAACGACAGTCTTTGGACGGGGTTTGCCCGATGAGGTGTTTTTCATATTAGTATATTATTGTTTATTTAAAATATTTAATTGTGTCTCTCTCTGCGATTAAATGTTAACGCTAATTCCGCCTTCGCATTATCCCGTTCGTCTGAAGTATTTCGGCACAAATAAAAAGTCAGTAAATAGTGAATAAAAGTGTGTAATTACTCCGGTCCCTTTGCTTGTTGTTCGAAAGTTAATGGCGGCTCACCGGCCACGGCTACCTGTCCGTCCGTGTTTATAAAGCACAGTGAAGCGAGTGTAAAGAGAAAAAAGTGCAATGATAAACGAAATTGAATGAAGTAAAGTAAATAATGAATTGTAAGTGAGGGGAATCACTACTTATTAATTTCAAAAGAAGGGCATTCCCACGTTTTTTTTACGAGCCTTATATTTTGGCCAAATACATTGCTACCTTTTTTTTTTATTTATAAAATTTGTAGATATTCTGTTTCCGTAAATTAAACAATAAAATGCATTGTGTACCTCATTTGCAAGCAAATTCCGATTCCCATTCCTTAAAAATTAGTTATCTATAATTCATTATGGGGCGCGGCATTTTCGAAATTTTCAAGGAGTCAGAATCTGCTTCAACCGCTCGTCTCAGATGAGTCAAAATTCTTGAGTAATTTTTTTTTCTTCTTATTTCGTTTTCTTCAGATTTCGTTTTCTTCAGTCGTGGAGAGAGACTTATTTAAAATTTAGAAATCCCGTCCGATGGCTCATTTCTTTTTTTTTTAGCTTCAACTTTTATCGCTTTTTATACAGCCTGCCTATTTTGTGTTTAAAAATTGTTTGGTGTTTATGTTTTCGGCATTAATAATAATTGTGATAATAATAATTAGTAACTAAAGCATATATGGAGTTAAATTATTTGAGTTGTAATTAAATTGACATTCATTTTTTATACGGTAGGTCTAAAATTCGGAGAGTAAATGTGACGCTTGTGACGTAGCGAATTGTGAAAGATTAAATAAGTAACAAAATTTTCCAGTATCGAGTAGGCAGTTTTTACGGTTATTCTTTGACTGGATATATATAAGTAAGGGTTTCAAGCCGACACATGAACATCATATCTGTATAATTTTAAGGTAGCTTTATAATTTTAACGTAGCTAATTGTAATTTTAAGGTTTAAAGTCGAAAAATAATGTTTAAGACACTAATTTATACTGGGTCGATTCGGACTGATTGAGGCTATTTTGCTTGCCATATATAAGTTGTGTGAGAAATTTTTTTATTTAATATACAGGAATTGTTTTAGTAGATTCTTTTGATTAATTAATTTCGTTTTTTTTTTAATTTTTATATACATTCAATTTTACTTTATTGGTGGGCTGATTTTTGTTGTCTATTTTTTTAATTCTTTCATGAGTTTTACTGAAAATTCCAAGTGAGATTTTGTATGGATAGGCTGATTAAATTTTTTGAATTCTGAAATTAGATTTTATTCTGGTGAGTGTTTTTGCTTAACATTTTAATTTGTGTATAAATAATGAAAAATGTTTTTTACGTTCACGCGTTTGCATAGAAAATCTTACAAAATTATTTCCTGATGTAATGCAGTTTGTTTTGGTTATGGATATTTTTATAGAGGTTCGATTACAACAAAATATGAACACTCTTCATTATACAGTAATTTATTTTATTTTTTTTTACGTAGTAGGGTGCGCTGTATTTTTGGGTTTATAATATCTTTTCTTATTTATAATATCAATGAAAATTTGTATTTAGTTTCATTTGGAAACGATAAATTACTGGAATTACTGTGATTTACAAACCATGCTGGGTTTCGTTGAAGGAGAGAGTTGTCTCTCAGATCTCAATTTGTGAATTATGAGTTTTCTTCCTGTGAAATTTAAAGTTGCAGGTTGGAATTAATATATTAAATTCATTTTCGGTATTAATATTTAAAGTTTTGTTATTTAATGATTCTGTTTTGGAAACTGTTATTTTTTAAACTTCATTTTTGTTTACTCGTGCATTTGGAACTTTAGATTGAGTGCTGACCGGAAATGAAGCATTTTGGATTGTCAATAACGTTTTTGTGGTATCTATGTCCGCTCCCCGCAAAGTGTAAGATGGTTCATTGTTATTGGGAATTGATGATATGAAGTTTCTGGTTTTCATTTTTGTCTTTTGTATTTAAATGTATCGATGTGATTTCTGAAGGTAGTTTGAATAATAATATTTTTTTAAATTATAATAACGGCTACTATGTGTGGACGTTTATATATTTATACTGTGCAGTATTGTTTCGTTGCGTTTGGTGATTTTTTATTATCCTCTCCGATGTAACTGCCATAAGTAGTCTTATTGGAAGCTAGGGATGATTAAATTTTTGCGAAATTCTGTGAAATTTGTCATATTTTCCAATAAATTTGGCCAGAGCAAATTATAGTTATTGTTTCGAAGTGAAGTGTGGGAACATTTTGTAAATTAAATGTGAAAAGTGATAATCAGTAGCAGTACAAACTTTTTGATATTTTTTCAAAATTTCGAGAGGCTCGATTTGGAAGCAACTAAGTTGAATTCGAATTCCATCCATTGAGTTCAGTTGAACCGAATTAAGTGATCGATCACCGATGAGAGAGATGAGAGTGAGAAGAAAAGAGAGAGAGCGAGAGAAATGAAACCGAATGCGCAGCAACTTAGTGCAGGAGAGTTTCGATCGAAGTTGGTTTACTGGTATTTTTCCGGCAGTCCTGGTCCCGCTGCTCGATGCTTTGTTCAATATGCGTTTTAGCACTAGGTTGGTAAACCACGAGAGTTTGAACGATTGTCTAAGGTTTTACTGTCCACACAGGCATACAGTAAGTAGGTTCGTTGTGAAACCACCTACGGCGAAGTGATCGTTTGATTAATGCCATGTAGGGAGTCTTTCAGCTGGACGTAGGAGGAGCAGCGTTCACCGACAAAAGTTGAGATAAGAGGCGAGTTTTTTCGTCGACTTCTAAAATTACAAATTCCGTTCAATTCCGGTGCGTGGTTCCACTTTCAGTATATTTCCATCTCCTGATCCTCTTTGAATTGGACGACTCTTTGTTTTTTGCCATTTTCTGGAGAGAGAGCGGAACTCAAGTGTGCTGATCTGTTGCGTGGTGATGCAACACCTTGCGTTGTTGTGTTTAGTGTAATAATATGTGCGCTCTGGTCAGTATTTTTGGTAAACATGTTCTTGCTCTTTCTATGTTGCCCTGATAATAACTATGTAACTATATGAATATGTTTCGGATGTAAAGCGATCTTTGATTATAATTATTAGTGTGAAATGTTATTTTATGCAAATGTTGTGAAAATTATATTTCTTTTGATTTTATAAAAGTATACAAAATATCTAATGTGTGGAATTTGTCATTGAAATGATGTCTTGTCTGTTCTAACTTTGAACTTGTTAAAGAAAAAAAAATTGAAAAACAAATAATTTGTTGACTAAATAAATAAATTTGCTAAAAGAAAATAAATTAAATAAATAAGTTTTCCAAGTGAAAACTTATTTTCAAGAGGGTAATGCGAGTGTAGTGTATTGGGTTTTCTAATAAAGATAATCATGTCTAATAAGACTTTAAAAATGTTTTGTTTAATAAAGAAGAAAATAAGGTTAAATAAAAAATTTAATTATGGTTTGTTTGTAAATAAGAAATTGATAATGTTTTGTTTGAAATTAAAAATATAAAAATACAAATTGGCAAAATCTGAGATGTGCCCAATGTGCCGACTCAGAATGCCCAAAAACGGCAGTCTTTGGACGGGGTTTGCCCCGATAACGTGTATGTTATTGTTTATTTAAAATATTTAATTGTGTCTCTCGCCGCGATTAAATGTTAACGCTAATTCCGCCTTCGCATTATCCCGTTCGTCTAAAGTACGGCACAAATAAAATGTCAGTAAATAGTGAATAAAAGTGGGTAATTACTCCGGTCCCTTTGCTTGTTGTTCGAAAGTTAATGGCGGCTCACCGGCCACGGCTACCCTCCACCTGTGTTTATGAAGCACAGTGGAGCGAGTGTAAAGAGAAGAAAGAGCAATGATAAAAGAAATTGAATAAAGTAAAGTAAATAATGAATTGTAAATGAGGGGAATCACTACAATATACATACAAACACATACGCACACATACATACATACACAATACATAGAGATATAAAATTTGTGATTATAAAGTTTGTCATTATAAAATCTTAAAATTGGAATTATAGAATTTGAAGGATTGTGAGAATAGCAAAATGATAAGATAATAAGGATTATAAAATTTTAAGTTCAAAAGTTGTGGTATTATATAACCTTAAAATTAAAATTTAAGTTAAAATTAAAAATTATATAATTTTTAAAATCTTAAGCTTAACAATTGCAGAATTTGAAGGACAGTAAGGAAAAGCAGAATTATAGGATCATTAGGATTATAAAAATTTTTTTTAAGATTGATTTACTTAAGAGGTGGGTTATGCCGAAGGCATTTCTGTATGTAGGTGCTCCTGCAAGCTGCGGAAGTTATTTTGAGTACGAATTGATATTCTTTGTCCTTTCTGCGTCTTACGGGAATATATTATGCCTTCACATATGTAGTAAATATAAATTATTTTTTGTTTTTTAAACTTATTAGTTTGTTAAAAATTTCTTTTCTATATTCAGAGTGATTCGTTAATATATATATATATGTTAAACACAGACCGTGCATGGAACAAGGAACTCTTCTTGGAAATTACATCCACTATAGTTCGAATAAGTAATGATAAATGACAAATACTACAGTTTTTCCTTTTTCACGATGGAAAGCCCAACGTGGGCACCGGGTTACTCGCAAAGAGGCCCCAAAATATAGCATCCCTCACCAGCTATATGCAAAGCAGATAGGATCCAGCTTTGGGACAGGATCTAGGGTTTACAGCTTGCACCTAGCCTATTACATTCAGAATCTCAATATACGCAAGAAACTCGTTGCATTCACGTCGGATTGAATACATCAAAGAAAAAGGGGTAACTATTGTGTTTTTAGCCAAAAAACAAAACATAAACCTCAACCAGGACATTGAGCGTCCACTTTTCAAGGCACATAACACGTCCGTTTAATATACACAAACTCAGAATGGCCCCGTGAGAAACTTATATGTTAAACACAGACCGTGCATGGAACAAGGAACACTTCTGGGAAATTACATCCACTATAGTTCGAATAAGTAATGATAAATGACAAATACTATAGTTTTTTCTTTTTCATGATGGAAAGCCCAACGTGGCACAGGGCTACTCGCAAAGAGGCTCCAAAATCTAGCTTCCCTCACCAGCTATCTGCAAAGCAGATAGGATCTAGCTTTGGGACAGGATCCTATCTGCTTTGCAGATAGCTGGTGAGGGAAGCTAGATTTGGGGGCCTCTTTGCGAGTAACCCGGTGCCCACTTTGGGATTTCCATCATGAAAAAGAAAAAAACTATAGTATTTGTCATTTATCATTCGAACTTATTCGAACTATAGTGGAAGTAATTTCCCAGAAGAATTCCTTGTTCCATGCAGGGTCTATGTTTAACATATAAGTTTCTCAGGGGACCATTCTGGGTTTGTATATATATATATATATATATATATATATATATATGTATATATTAGATTTACTATTTATAATTGCACTTCTTATTTCAAATTTCCACAGTCTGTCACTCAATTTGAATTTTATGATTCTTTTTTCTGGGTAATCGGACAATATATGATAAGTCTCCGTTGCGGTGGCTTTGGTAGGCTCCGGAGAAGTGATGTAGCGACGAAATAATGATATAGCAAATAAATAAAAACACCTTTACAAAGAGTGCATGGCGTAGATTAGATTAGTAGTTTGGTATTCATGCTATTCTTTATTTTTCCCGGTGTAAGTGTACGCACGATGCGAATGAACTCTGAAGCTATTCTTTTCATTATACTTTTTCCTACTTTCCTATAAATCTTCTTTGGCCACTATTTCCTGACAGGAATGGCTGGCGGAGGAGGGAGATAGCCTTGTCTGTTCTATAATTTACTATTACTACTATTCCCGTGTAAAAGCAATACATGCCAATAAGTGTAAACATGGTATAAGTTTTCAGTGTTCTTTTTTATTGATATTTCTAGCTTTTATACTTCCTCCTTGGGCTGGCCGAGAATGGATCTTAGGGTCTTCGTTAGCCTGTAATTCTGTAACTTTCTATTCTTTTCATAATTTTCATTCATCCTCCTTCCAAATACTCATTAATTACACTGCCCAACACCAATTTTGCTGATTTAATTGTAACACCTGTTTTTAGGTAACTTTGGTGTGCTGATTTCACAAATCACCTTAGTTTTTGCCTATCACGTCAGGTTTTCGAGCAATCAAATACGGATATTTTGGAGATATCGCATTTTGGCAGGGTTATGCCCAATTTTTTTTCTTTTCAAAAAATAAGTTTTTACATACTCAGAATCAGCATGGAAAAGTAAACAATTGTGCAGGGAGTGAACTTTAATATACAATGGTAATATTGACACATAAAGTGATTAAAAGTGTTTAAATAAGCAAAAAATGAATCCATATTAAAGCAAGCAAGGGACCAGTTTTCTTAACATTGTCTTTTTCTTGTTTTCTTACTTTTCAGTACTGATAAGTTTTCTCTTATAGGACTTCCTAGAATGAGAGATGTCAAGACAATCTCTTTGCAGGCTCCAGCAGTAGTCAGCCATCATATGGGTATCCCATCTTCCTTGGTATCGTTCTTCCATCACTTTGATATCTTGGTGGAACCTTTCACCTTGCTCTTCACTAACATCACCAAGATTTTCTGGAAATTTATCCAGATGACTGTTGAGATAGTGAACTTTAATGCTCATGTTGCAACCCAACTGCTGAAAGTTTACAAGTAAATCCTTTACAATATCTTTATAATTTTCAGACTTTTTGTTTCCTAGGAAGTTCTTAACTACTTCCACAAAAGCATTCCAAGCTCTTGCCTCCGTTTCGGTCATTGAGTTACTGAACTGCGGATCTTTCATCAGTTTTCTTATCTGGGGACCATCGAATATACCAGCTTTAAGCTTCTCATCACTAAGATCTGGAAAGGCTGCATATATGTAATTAAAGCAATCACCTTCTTTATTCAAAGCTTTTACATTGCACGAAAACCTGATGTGATGGACAAAATCTAAGGTGATTTTTGAAATCAGCAGCACATCAATATTATCCAGAAACAGGTCTTAGAATTAAATGAACAGCAAAAATTTTTTTTGTTGGGCAGTGTTATTAATATATATATATATATATATATATATATATATACACAGTAAACCCTCGTCCAACGAGGGGGGTAGGTTGGACGAACTTAATACCTTGTGAGATAAATGGAGATACGTGAACGCGGCCGCGTAAAGTCCCCCATTAATACTTAGATACGTAGATTTTTTATTCACACATAAATCAATTTCCCTACCTATATTGTATGAAATGAGAACATAATAAAATCATAAACATAATGATATTTACATATGATAAATAAAAATATATTAAATGAAAATAGCACGCATCTTTTCTTCACTCTTTCGGATGGTGCGTATGGTAGACTCATTCACGTGATACTCGCGGCCAAGTGATGTTATACTTATACCACCACGCAACTTATCTAGAATCTATTTTTTTGGCTAATGTCATAATCTTACGACTTTTCTTCTCTTCACTATCACTTGCAGGTGCTTTACGTCTTGGTGACATACTGCTGTCTAAGGGTAATAGCAAAACAACGGCAAAATACGACAAAAACAATCCAACACAACTTCACTGAACTTAACGCGGTAGCGGGACTGAGACAAAGGGTGATGCGAGGGGTGACGCGAGAGGGAGGGAGATGCGGTAGTGTTGGAGAGTGTAGGAGAAAACACTAGAGCGCGCATTGGCACGCGTACACTACAACTGTATTAGAGCGTGTTTGGCGGACCGTGTATAATAAAATTTTCCGCTTTCGGCAAATAATTGTTCGCATTTATTCCGTGTATAAGCAAATTCACGCTGAACAAACACGCGTTGGACGAGGGTTTACTGTACAGGGTGTACATAAAGTCAGGATCTATGTTTGTGAAGCACTTGGAAATTATATGGAATTCAATCATAAAATGATAAAGTGGTAACATTTATTAAATAATTAAGAGTAGGATTCGACGTGACGCCCATCAGTATCCCTGCACAGCTCAAATCGTTCCGCAGCATTTCTAAACACATTCTGGAGCATTTGCGGGGTTATGTTATCTGCAGCAGTTCGTATACGTGTACGTAAGTTTTCAAGACTCGTAATCTTCGTCTGATAGACGTGCGATTTGATAAAGCCCCATGCAAAGAAATCTAAAGGGGTTAAATCTGGTGATCTCGCTGGCCAAGGTCTGTTGCTTCCGCGTCCGATCCAGCGATTTGGAAAACGTCCATTTAGATAATCCTGAACAATTTTGGCATAGTGACAAGGAGCACCATCATGTTGATAGACGACGGTACTAACAATCCTATACCCGTCGTCTATCAACATGATGGTGCTCCTTGTCACTATGCCAAAATTGTTCAGGATTATCTAAATGGACGTTTTCCAAATCGCTGGATCGGACGCGGAAGCAACAGACCTTGGCCAGCGAGATCACCAGATTTAACCCCTTTAGATTTCTTTGCATGGGGCTGTACGTACACGTATACGAACTGCTGCAGATAACATAACCCCGCAAATGCTCCAGAATGTGTTTAGAAATGCTGCGGAACGATTTGAGCTGTGCAGGGATACTGATGGGCGTCACGTCGAATCCTACTCTTAATTATTTAATAAATGTTACCACTTTATCATTTTATGATTGAATTCCATATAATTTCCAAGTGCTTCACAAAAATAGATCCTGACTTTATGTACACCCTGTATATATAATTTCTATAGATCATAATCTTATAACGTAAACTTCGTTATATACTGGGTGTCAGGCAAAATTTTTACCAATAACAAAATTATATATTTCGTGAACTATCACAGATAGAATCGTACAGTTTTCACCCTCAGATGCAGAAACTCACCATGTTTTTCCTCCTATAGATTTAGTGGCTCCACCTACTATCTAGCGCATGCGCGGTGAGTATCGCTCAGTCTCAAGATGGAGCCGTTCATAGTGCAGCAGAAAGTGCAGTGTTGTTTTTGGTTAGTGGAATTCAAGTTTCCGGTTACTGTGCAAAAGAGATTCAGGCGAGAATACGGACAGGATCCACCAGAGCGACAGAGCATTGTGGCTTGGCATAAACAGTTGGTAGAAACTGGTTCTGTGTTGAGAAAGAAAGGAAGCGGTAACCTACAAGGTTCAGGTGATACAGAAATTAAAAGTAAATGACAAACCTATCCTTAACACGTTCGCCTTGGAAATGTTATCGCGGATAGATGACGAAGCATTTCAAAATCACGTTGCCTTCTCTGATGAGGCCACCTTTCACGTTTGTGGTATGGTAAACAGACACAGTTGTCAAATTTGGGGGAGTGAAAATACACAATAAGTTCAGGAACTTGAACGTGACAGTCCAAAAATAAACGTGTGGTTTGCCCTGACATCTGATTCCGTGATAGGGCCATTCTTTTTTGCCGAAGCCACAGTAACAGGGGCAACATACCTGGTCATGCTGAAGAATTATGCAATATTTCGGATACCACAAGGATCTCTCTTCCAGCAAGATGGAGCCTAGCCACATTACGCCAAACCAGTGAAAGCCTTCCTGAATGAGCAATTTCCAGAAAAATGGATTGGGAGAGGGGGTCCGATCGTATAGCCTCCTAGGTCATCGGATTTGACTCCTCTAGATTTCTTTTTATGGGGATACATAAAGGACTTCGTGTATCAAACGCGGGTGCAGGATTTAGCTAACCTGCGTCGGCGAATCATTGCAGCTTGTGAATCTGTCACACTGATGATGCTACAAAACACTTGGCGAGAGGTGGAGTATCGTCTTAACATTTGTCGGGCCACCAAGGTCGCACACATGGAGGTCTACTGAAGGACACTGAAACTTGGTGAGGTTCTGTATCTTAGGGTGAAAACCCTATGATTCTACCTGTGATAGTTTACGAAATATATAATTTCGTTATTGGTAGAAATTCTGCCGAAAACCAGGTATTTTATCGCGTAATGAAATATAAAGTTAAATAAATATACTTTATTTATAGATGAAAATGAATAGGAAAAAAATTTAATCTCAAGTTGAAAGGTAGAAAACAAAATTTTACACTTTACCGAAAACCAAGATTTTTTTATTATTTTCAAATTTTTTTAGAAAATCAAAATGTTCCTAAAATGATTTTAGAATTTGCTTAAGGAAAATTAATAAGGAGCAATTTTTCTATTATATATATATATATATATATATACATTTTAACTGCAAACAACACACAATATAATTAATGTAAAGAACGACGCTTGTGTAGAAGAAACGTCCGCACAAGATGGGGAGAGAGAACGAGCAAATGAAAAACCTGGGAGGTGCCTCGTTTTTCATTTGCTCGTTCTCTCCCCATCTTGTGCGGACGTTTCTTCTACACAAGCGTCGTTCTTTATATATATATATATATATATATATATATATATATATATATATAGCCTCGGTGGTGTAGTGGTTAGCATCGCTGACTACGAATCTATCGGCCCAATGTCGAGACCCGGTGACTGCAGGCGACATGCAGCAAACCCAGCTGTTCATCCTTACACACAATAAAATTTGGTTGGTAGATAAATGGGTACCCTGGGGGCCAAGTGGTTAAGACGCTGGGATGTTGGTGGAGCGTTGTTCGGATTCCAGGTAAAACTCTAGGTCTAAGGTGGAGTGACAAGCTTGACCTTCGTCAGAATGAACAATTCGGGAGGAAGCTAGTAATATTAGCGCAAAAGGGTCGAGTGCAATGCAGTATTTCAATGTTGCAAATGTTGATCAATGTGGCAAATGGGGTGATGCAAAGAGTTATGCAACAAAAGGGGAGGGATCTTGCAACAAGGGGTTATACAACAAAGGTGGAGGGGGTTATGCAACAAGGGGGAAGGGTTATCCCCCAAGCTGCAATGAAGGGTTGAGGGAGCTTTGTGGGGAGAAGGGAGGATGACCTCCCCCAAATGGGTAACCATAAATTAAGAGAGGGAGAGAAAGGAGAAGGAGGAGGGTCTTTGGGGGAGAAGGTGGGATGTCCTCACCCCCCAAAGGGAAACCCTAATCTAAGCCTTAACCTAAGAAGGAGAGAGGAGAGACTTCTTCATTCCACCGGAGTCCGTCGCATAATGAGCGTCCAAGGGCCCAGCATCTGTTATATAGATGGTATGGAGTTGCCAGAAAAAACTTATTTAATTCTTTATATACAGAGGGGTTACCAGAGAGCACTATATATTTATTTATTTATATAAGGAGGGTTACCATATACCACCAGTTTAATTATTTACATATAGATGAGTTGCCAGAGAGCACTACTTATTTTAAATATTTATTTATTTATAGATAAGTTTCCAGAGGTCACTATTTAATTATTCATATATGCAGGATTACCAGACAGTACCATTTATTTTAATTATATTATTTAATAAAGGCAAGAGAGACGTTCTCCTTAATTTGCACGAATTAATTCAATACATTTAAACGAATCCCAATATTAACAATAAAAGAAATGCAATTAATCCGAAATAAATAAAACACCAAATTCACAAAAGAAAATAACAGTATACAGTGCCCGCGAAAAGTATCCGATCACTCAAGAAAATACAATATTTTCCCTTAATATTCAGAGACACGTAATTCACTTTCTATTTGTTCTAGCGACATCTGGTAACTTTGAGGTTGCTCGCTGATATGAGAGCTATCCAACGCATTCTCAAATTAGTGTTCTGGTAGCCTTCGTTGCGGGTGGCTGTGTCTCAAATTTGTCAGATTTCACTGTTTGTGTAAATTTCTTGATATTTTTTTTTTTTTACAGAAAGTGGTGTAAATAAAATTTATATATAATGTGTGCTAAAAAACAACTTAAGAGTGATTGTCGAGGTGCTATTGTTGCTTTGCATGCATGTGGGAAATCACAGAGACAGATAGCTAAGGAATTAAACATATCCCAAAGTACCGTTAATTTATGGGTTTCACGGGCTAAGAACAATGGTGGCCTAACCACGCCAGTCCCTAAAAAACGATCTGGCAGACCGAGAAAAACAAATTCGCGAACAGACAAACTTATGAAACGTTTAGTATTGAAAAACCCAACAATAACTGCGAAAGAAATAAAATTTAATATGAATAACTTGTTATCTGGTGTTTCTGAACGAACTATCCAGGAGCGGCTCCAAAAAGAACTCGGATTACCATCTCGCCATGCTGCTAAGAAACCGTTCATTAATGAAAAAATGCGTAAAAAACGTGTGGCATTTTGTAAAAAATACATTCATTGGACTGTTGATGACTGGAAGAAGGTTTTATTTAGCGATGAGTCGACATTTTTGACATTCAGAAGTTGTCCAAAAAAGGTTCGCCGGCCTATTGGCTCAAATAGGATGGACCCTAAATACACCCTAAAGACAATGAAACACCCTCCAAGTGTGATGGTTTGGGGTTGTTTCGGTTACTATGGGCGTGGAAACTTATATTTTCTTCCGAAGAACACAACTATGAATGGTGCACGGTATTTAGCAATGCTACAGGATAAACTTCCAATGGCAATGGCAATCCAAAGGACAAAAACATACATGCATGATGGTGCACCATGTCACAGGGCCAAAATAGTGACAAAATGGATTACTGACAATAAATTTGATATTTTGGATTGGCCTGGTAATAGTCCAGATCTCAATCCGATAGAAAATCTGTGGCTAATAATAAAAAATAAGGTTGAATGCCACGACACTGGCTCAGTCGAAAAATTACAAGAGGCCATCAAAAAGGTATGGTGCAAGGAAATATCAGTGGAAGTTTGTCAAAACTTGATTAAATCCATGCCAAAATGTCTAGAACAAGTCATCCAAACCAAAGGACAGATGACAAAATACTAATATAAGGTTAGTATACATTTAAACATTGTTTTTTATGTAAAAAATACAAATTTCAAGGGTGATCGGATACTTTTCGCGGGCACTGTACTTCATATATACAACCAAAAGAATTAAATGAGAAGTCTTTATATACTTTTATATTATTTTTTTATGAAGAAATTTTAGCGAAATCAAAGTAATTGACAAAAAGAATGAAATGAAAAAAAAAATATATATATATATATATCTTTTTTACAAAGAAAATTCCGCGAAATGAAAGAAATTGAGGAATCGCAGTTCATTTCTTTTCTTCGTACTTTCATGCAGGTATATTTAATTAACAATAAATAAAATTGACAAAAAAATACAGTAATGACATTAACGAAGTTACAAAATACAAATACTATTTGAAATAACTGTTCCATTCTTCAAACCCTAGGCATTCCTTCTGTAAGTTTCTCCAGATATTCAGGTGAAATTTCATTCCACGCTTCCTGCAACACCTCCCAAAGGTGTGAGGCGCTTGTAGGACACTTTTCTCACGGACTTTGCGATCAAGCTGTTCCCACAAAAGCTCGATGGGATTAAGATCAGGCGACTGCGCAGGCCAATCCATCAAAGACAGTACTCCAGTTGACTGCTTCCTCTCGAGATAGGTCTTGCATAACTTAGAAGTATGCTTCGGATCGTTGTCCTGCTACATAATGAAGTTTGCATCAATCAAACGTTCTCCAGAGGAAATGGCATGGCGTTGCAGAATTGAATGGTAACCTTATTGATTCAGTATACCTTGCACACGGTGTAAATCACCTACCTGACCAACTCCAAAGCAGCCCCAGATCATTACATTTCCTCCGCCGTGTTTGACTGATGGTGTCAAGCACTCTTCAAGCATCCTTTCGTTTGCTCTTCGCCTCACATATGTTCTTTTTGACTCAAACACCTCAAACTTAGACTCATCCATCCATAATACTCTCTTCCAATCATCTAATGTCCAGTTTTTGTGATGCTTTGCCCACTGTAACCTTTTCAGTTTGTTCGCCGACTTCAAAAGTGGTTTTTTTCTTTGCAACTCTGCCTGTAAGGCCAGCATCCCTGAGTCGTCTCTTCACTGTTGATGATGAAACCGATGCCTGGCGTGTACTGTTCAACGAACCTGCCAACTGAGGACCTGTTAGGCGTCTGTTTCTCAAACTAGAGACTTTGATATATTATCTTCCTGCGTTGTTGTGCATCTGGGCCTTCCTCTTCTCTTTCTGTCCTGATTAGATCCAGTTTTCTCTCTTCTTGCCAGAGTGTAGTGAACACCTTTGTATGATATCTTCAATTTCTTTGCAATGTCACGTATAGAATAGCCTTCATCTCTCAAAACAACAATAGACTGACGAGTTTCTAGTGAAAGCTGTTTCTTTTTGGCCATTTTTGAAACTAAATTGAAACAAAATTTAAACGTAAAAAGTGTCAATGCATTATCTACTTTTGCATCTGAAAGAGAGAAAACATATAGTTAATTTCAAGCATTATCTGACAATACACTATATATATATATAGATATATATATATATATATATATATTATATATATATGTATATATATATACTCTATATATTTATTTATTTATATGCATTCTTAAATGAAGATATATATATACTTTTATCTATTTTTTTTATAAAATTAATTCCGCGAATTCAAAGCTAATTAACTTTTAATTTTTACAAAATATAAAGTAAAATACATTTACATTAAAATGACTTCGCTTCCAAACCAAGAAAGAAGAGTGTAATGAGGTAAATTCAATACGCTTACAAACTCGAGGTTACTCCAAAAGGCTCGAATGGAATGTGGTTTGACCCACATTTCGTCCCCAAAACGGGTTTCCGTCTCCGTCTACACCATATATTGTTTTCATTATTATTATCATTACTAGTGCTTTTGAATGTAAAATAATTTTAAAATCTATTTATACAGAGAGAGAGAGATAGAGAGAGAGAAAGAGAGAGAGCCGAAAAACTGAAGACGGCACGCGCGCGCACACGCGCACACAACACACACACACACACACACACACACACACACACACACACACACAGAAATAAAGCCTTGTTTATTCTGTATGATATAATATTCATAGCTTCAATTTTTCTTAAGTATATTGGAACTCATTTACCGAGTTTGTTTATGATGGTCGTAGTCACAAAAATTTTGTAAAAAATATATAAAAAAGGATCGAAAAGAAAACGATACATCCCACAAGTACTGAGTCCAGAGTGAATCAAAATAGTACATGCGGTCCCTATTTTTAACACGAACGTCAAGATTATCGCCCCTCCTCTCGAGTTGGCCCGATGAAGTAGTGAGTTGGTTTCTTGTACTCTCCACTTCACATAGGTACACCCTACCCATCGGGGCTTGTTCTGCACCATGCGTCTAATCTTTTGCATTCCATAAATTTTAGATTCTCCCTTTTTCCGTACCGTAACAGTTGAAATTTCTCAGTGCTAAACTTCATATTGTTGTATCTCTACAAAAACATTCTGCTTGTAGGGTTCGTCAAGGTTTCTTATTTTTCTACTGATCTTTGTGTCATCGGATGTTACTGCCCTGTCTCTAGTCCTCATCTTTCTCAGGATTATGAGGAGTAGTGGTGCTAATACTGTTCCTTAGAGATATTTACAGGTGATCCCTTGAAAAGAGGGAACAAACTTATACAGATACAAATAAGAGTGACAATTGACAGCTAAAATATGCAGGAACCATGTACATTTAAAGTTGCAACTCATCATTTCTGTGTCTGACTTCGGCGGTGAGGCTCTGGTTCGCTCCAGCATGCTGGCTCCTGAACCTAATCTGGCCTATGGTTCAGACCATAGATTCTCCTTGTACTGTAATGACTTGCCGCCGCTAAAATTATGTCCATTTCCCTAACCAAAATGGGGAAAAATTGAGGATCAATCTGAGAATAGTATGACCGCATATAATAATGCAAAATATTGTCGTGATAGAGAATGCAAGTGGCATTTCACCTTGAGATGTGAAAATAAATCTACGGAGAGAGTGAACCGATAAATACACCATTAGTCGTGAAGGCGACCAATCAGTACTTCAATGTCTAAAGCGTGGGCCCGTTATATCGGTGTTACGATCGACCAGAACTGCACAGCATACAACAGGTGCGGCCGAACGAGGGATTTGTACAGAGAGAGCACAATCTCATTCTGTTCGAAATCGAAATCGCCTTCTGATATAACCCAACAGCTTCTGGACTTTCTTTTTCACCTCTACGCACCGTTTGGTAAATTTAAGGTTGCTGCTAATTAGCACACTCAAATTCTTTTCCAAATCAGTGGCCTCGATATTACTCCCCAACATGGAGTAGTTCGACTTAGGATTGGCGTAGCCAATGTGCATGACCTTGCATTTACCCAAGTTAAACGGCATTTGCCACTTTTCGGACCACTCTCCTATAATACGTAGGTCCGCAGACAGAGAGAGAGAGAGAGAGAGAGAGAGAGAGAGAGAAGCGTGTAGTACTCGATATCCGGGTAGTCAATGCGCTTGATTCGGATATCTGATAATGTGCACGCAGGTTGGATGCCAAAATTGCAATTAATTTATTGTTTCATTTATGAAGTTTCGGAATATTATTCGGTATAAGTACTTGCGGCGCGCACACAAACACACACACACACACACACACAACGTTGCAAAAACACCGGGTGTTTTGTTCGATGATTTTTTGTGTAAGCTTTAGAAAATCGAATTATATATATATATATATATAATATATATATATATATATATATATATACCTTTTAACCTTTCAAAGGTTATGTGCGATGATTCCTCATTTTAACTAAGGTCAAGCTTGTCACTCCAACTTAGACTTACAGTTTAACGTTGAATCCGAACAATGCTCCAGCACGGGCGGTCATAAATTACAAAGTTATCGTCCGGACTCGGTCTCTCAACCTGCCGATCAGCACCCAGCGCTTAACCGTTAGGATACCTAGGATACCCATTTATCTACCAACCAGCCACATTATTTTAGTGCATTTTCACGAATTAAATACATATTATTCACACTCCTGCGCACTATTTGAGAGAAACATGTGCCCATATTTTTCCTTTTTGCTTAGTAAACGATACTCGTCTCTAAATTCTATTAAAAACTCACGCAGGCCTTTTACCACAACCTCATTACAAACCTCGTCATTATAAATATATTAATGTAGTGACAAAAATACTTCAGATTCTCCATTATGACAAGATTTACATGCTCAGCCGTAGGGTACGAGTACGAGGTATGATGCAGCATGACATAATACCGCTTGTCACAACCACGCATCAACAAGACTCCTTAACCGTAACTGTTGCTTCTCTTCTGCACGTGTTGTTTCTTCCACTTTACGATATATGTGAGCTTTTATAAAATTTAGTCCTACGACATAGTTCAATACATCGTTTGTATCACGAAGTCCTAAATGCCCTCGCCAGAATAACTGTAGAGTATTTGTACCTCTTGTTTCTCAAGCTTCGCACGGTTCAATGTAGCCTAAATGTATCACAGGAGGGTAGAATAGGGAGTCTTTCAGTGCTCATCATATCGTCACACTTTACGTACTCAAGTAGCAATATTAAAGGTAGGCATCACTATTTTTCCTCTACGTGAGATTTCTTTAAATACACGTCCGAGATCCACGGCTTACAGCGCTCAACTGAGAACGCAGGGGTAGAGATATGCCCAGGTAGTAGCAGGAGTCACGTGACCATTGATCGATCATACAGGGGGCGGAGCTTATGACAGATAATTCAAATGAATGAATTTATTAATATCTTACCACCTGTTAATTTCTAGGAGAAAGAATAAGCGCGAGATAACGCATTATAAAAGTTACGCTAGGAATTCCTGGGGTACTCGGGTACATTAATACCCCAGGTAGAGTTTAAGAGTTAAACTTACAAAAAACTCATAATAATTTTGATACTACAATTTCAAGGTTTTACGTACTTCTCTGTTCATAGTTAAACATAAGCGTAAGTTTTCCTCAAAGCTGATATTAAGTCAGTTTAAAACTTCAGCTTACATAATGTTTAGTTAACTTTAAACTTGCTTCTTGATATGTATTAAGACCAATTACTTATTTCAGGTTTGATATTTCTTCCTCTTTCGAGCTTTCTTATCTGAAAGCTCTTCACTTTGTGGTCCTTAAGTTTTTCAGTCCAATTTATTAATGTTTTCTTTTGAAGGATAAGACGTAAATGAATTCTTACTGTAATAACTTTATTCTCAAATGAAAGGAGTTAAGTTCCTTTAGAGGAGTATTGAGCTGGTGAAGGAGAGAGTAGGTCTTCTCTTACAATTCCCACTTTTATAGTATTCAATTCTTGAGTGAAATCCTATCACTACTAAAATTTTACATATAAGTTGTATGTCAGTTAGGCATTTGAACGAAACGTTTTTGTAACACTGAATTCGATGTGTAACATTAGCATAACTTTTCCAGATTGATATATATAATGCTACTAGCTCTGGCTCATGAATTTATGTTAACACAAGAAATAACAGAAAACACAAGAAAAAACAACTGCGTAGATTTGGTGTTCACAAACATTAGCAACCTAATAGATAATGTAGAAATATCCCCAACTATAATATCGGATCAAAACATTAGTGAAATAACAACCAATATAAAAGCAACAAGAAAGGAAAGAACACGAACAACAGAAAGAAGAAAATTCGAAATTTTTAATTTTCACCAAAGATATAAATTGGGAAGATGTTGCATCCAGCATGGAAGTAATAGACTGGAAATCCATCTTCGTGGCCAAGTCAACGGAAGAGATGATAATGACCTTAGAGGAGAAGACGCTGGAAATTATGGAAAGACATGTCCCAAAAATACAACAAAGGGGAAAGAGAAACAGGTTCGAGAGACAAAAGAGGTCATTGTTGAGGACCCCAACATAGAGTGGGCCGATACAGGCGAGATCATTGTGGAAGGAACAAAGGCACAGGGATCGAATATCTTAGACAGACCAATATTATTTTAAGGAAATGTCTAATTTCTTTAGGATGAATTTCACACTTAAACACATGAAATGAATGAATGACGCAAACCCACAAGGAAAAAGAAGAAATGATTCCAAGTCCTTTCGTGTATTCAGCAGTACACCTCGTCAGGGAATGGAGAAGGCGAGTGACGAAAATATATACATAAGTACAACGGAATGGAGAAATAAAAACTGATGAGCACATGGTTAACAAGCATTGATTAAAAGCGAAAGACATTTTAACAAGATATTGTTAATTTTATACATTCCATATTCTATTCCTACTACAAGTAATGGGAAAAAACCTTGGTTTAACTTCACTTGTTCTAATGCTAGCAGCAACAAAGAGGAGTTTTTCAGAAAATGCCGTCGCCATCGATCTCCTGGTTCATATTTGTGCCCGGAATCGTGCAAATTCTGTTCTTCGAGTCGCCAAAATTTCCTTTGTGCGACAAAATTGTGAAAATCTGTACAATTCTATGTCTTCTCGCTCTTTCTGGCGTCTAGCTAAGAACCTCTCCAACAACTTTACATCTTCTTCCTCTCCTCCCCTTTTCTAATCTGGCTCAGTTGCCATCTCTTTTCTTCACAAAGTTGAACTCTTCGCTCGAACTTTCACTTCCAATCAACCCTGAACGATTCCAGTGCTATTCCTCCGACATAACTATGTCTGAAATTAGAATCTCTTCCAGTGATGTTCTTTCTGACCTATCTGGACACAACTCCAGGAAGACGTACGGTCGTGATGTGTCCCTCCTGTTGTTCTCATGAACAGTTCTTCTGTGCTGACACCCTGCCAAGGCAAACTCTTTCGTCTTTGTCTTTCATCTGATGGTTTTCCTGCTGGAAGTTCTCTTTCATTCTGTATGTCCCAAAGAAGGGTGGCCGCTCTCAACTATCCAACTACCATCCAATTGCTTTGATTTCTTGCCTTTGTAATGTTTTTGAATCCATCCTTAATCGGAAAAATCTTAATCACCTCTCTTCTCACAGTCTTTTTTCAAATCGTCAGTATGGGTTCTACAAGGGAAGCTCTACTGGCGATCTACTTGCATATCTCTCTAACTCTTGGTCATCCTCTTTTTGGGATTTCGGTGAAACCTTTGTTATTGCGATATACATATCAAAAGCTTTTGATAGAGTCTGGCACAAATCTTTAATTTCGAAACTGCTATCCTTTGTTTTCTATCCTTCTATCTGTGCCTTCCTCTCTAATTTCCTTTCTGGTGGTCGATCTATAGATGCGGATGTAGATGGCCACTGTTCTCCTCCTAAAGCTATTAACAGTGATGTTCATCAGGTTCTGTCCTGTCACCCACTCTTTAACTTTTATTGATCAATGATCTATAAAGTCGCACTCCCTGCCCTATTCAATCCTATGTCGATGATTCCATTCTTCACTTCTTCACCCGTTTCACAAAGCGTCCCACCCAACAGTCACTCCGTGCTTCGCGTAGGAAGGCTATGGTATACCTGTCCTCTGATCTTTCTGCTATCTCAGACTGGGGCTTTAAATGCCTCAAAAAGTCAGTTTTTCCATTTCTAACATTTTTGATGTTTCCTTCTCTTGTGATCGTTCCTGGAAAGAACACATGTACTCTCTTTCTAAAACAGTTTCTAAGAGGTTAGGTGTGTTGTACCGGATCCGCAGTTTCTTCACCCCACTCAGTTGCTCTCTCTGTACAAGGTTCTTGTCCACCCTTGGATGGAGTACACTTCTCATGTGTAGGGTGGTTCAACCCACAGAGCTGTACTTGAATGGAATCAAGGCTTTTCTTCTCATCAATCCCCCTCCTCTTACTGACTGCCTTCAGTCCCTTCCCCTTCGCCGCAATGTTGCCTCACTCTCTCTTTACTATCGCTATTATATCAGACATTGCTCTTCTGAACACTACAACTGCATGCCTCCTTCTTTAATAAGCGCACGCAGTACCAGACTTTCTACACATTCTCATTCTTTTTCTGTCCAACTCTCTAACTTAAGGAATATTGGTATTTTGAATCTTTCATCTATTCAACCGATCAACTCTGGAACATTCTTCCTCGATCTATCCTGCCACCTGTCTATGACCTCCATTCTTTCAAACGCAGAGTATATAGGCATCTCCAAAACCAAGGACCTTGATTTTGGGTAGCCTCTTCCACAACGGGAGGGGCATTTTTGCAGACACTCGCCCCTGGCCCTTCCTTCCTGTATAAAAAAGTAGGCAGAATGGAGGACGTTTGTTAGAGGTATGTAAGTTCGGAACTATCTCCTTTATTTTTGACAAAGCCTGGAAGTACCACCACGCATGGCGTATGAAGGAAATTTTGGCTACTCGAAGAACAGAATTTGCACGATTTCGGGCACAAATATGAACCAGGAGATCGATGGCGACGGCACTTTCTGAAAAACTCCTCTTTGTTGCTGCTAGCATTAGAACAAGTAAAGTTAAACCAAGGTTTTTTCCCATTAGTAGTAGTAGGAATAGAATATGAAATGTATAAATTAACAATATCTTGTTAAAATGTCTTTCGCTTTTAATCAATGCTTGTTAACCATGTGCTCATCAGTTTTTATTTCTCCATTCCGTTGTACTTATGTATATATTTTCGTCACTCGCCTTCTCCATTCCCTGACGAGGTGTACTGCTGAATACACGAAAGGACTTGGAATCATTTCTTCTTTTTCCTTGTGGGTTTGCATTATTCATTCATTTCATGTGTTTAAGTGTGAAATTCATCCTAAAGAAATGTAAGTTAGGTTAGGTTCAGTTAAGCTACGTTAGGAATTAAGACATTTCCTTAAAATAATATTGGTCTGTCTACGATATTCGATCCCTCTGCCTTTGTTCCTTCCACACTGATCTCGCCTGTATCGGTCCACTCTATGTTGGGGTCCTCAACAATGACCTCTTTTGTCTCTCGAACCTGCTTCTCTTTCCCCTTTGTTGTATTTTTGGGACATGTCTTTCGACAATTCTCAGCGTCTTCTCCTCTAAGGTCATTATCACCTCTTCCGTTGACTTGGCCACGAAGATGGATTTCCAGTCTATTACTTCCATGCTGGATGCAACATCTTCCCAATTTATATCTTTGGTGTGAAAATTAAAAATTTCGAATTTTCTTCTTTCTGTTGTTCGTGTTCTTTCCTTTGTTGTTGCTTTTATATTGGTTGTTATTTCACTAATGTTTTGATCCGATATTATAGTTGGGGATATTTCTACATTATCTATTAGGTTGCTATTGTTTGTGAACACCAAATCTATGCGGTTGTTTTTTCATGTGTTTTCTGTTATTTCTTGTGTTAACATAAATTCATGAACCAAAGCTAGTAGCATTATATATATCAATCTGGAAAAGTTATGCTAAAGTTACATATCGAAGTCAGTGTTACAAAAACATTTCGTTCAAATGCCTAACTGACATACAACTTATATGTAAAATTTTAGCAGTGATAGGATTTTACTCAAGTATTGAATACTATAAAAGTGGGAATTGTAAGAGAAGACCTACTCGCTCTCCTTCACCAGCTCAATACTCCTCTAAAGCAACTTAACTCCTTTCATTTGAGAATAAAGTTATCACAGTAAGAATTCATTTCTACGTCTTACCCTTCAAAAGAAAACATTAATAAATAGGACTGAAAAACTTAAGGACCACAAAGTGAAGAGCTTTCAGATAACAGAGCTCGAAAGAGGAAGAAATATCAAACCTGAAATAAGTAATTGGATTTAATACATAACAAAAAGCAAGTTTAAAGTTAACTAAACATTATGTAAGCTTAAGTTTTAAATTGACTTAATATCAGTTTTGAAGAAAACTTACACCTATGTTTAACTATGAAGAGAGAAGTACGTAAAACCTTGAAATTGTAGTATCAAAATTATTATGAGTTTTTTGTAAGTTTAACCCTTAAACTCTACCCGGGGTACTAATGTACCCGATTACCCCAGGAATTCCTAGCGTAACTTGTATAATGCGTTATCTCGCGCTTATTCTTTCTCCTAGAAATTAACAGGTGGTAAGATATTAATAAATTCATTCATTTGAATTATCTGTCATAAGCTCCGCCCCCTGTATGATCGATCAATGGTCACGTGACTCCTGCTACTACCTGGGCATATCTCTACCCCTGCGTGCTCAGTTGAGCGCTGCAAGCCGTGGATCTCGGACGTGTATTTAAAGAAATCTCACGTAGAGGAAAAATAGTGATGCCTACCTTTAATATTGCGTACTGGAGTACATAAAGTGTGACGATGCGATGAACACTGAAAGACTCCCTATTCTACCCTCCTGTGATACATTTAGGCTACATTGATCCGTGCGAAGATTGAGAAACAAGAGGTACAAATACTCTACGGTTATTCTGGCGAGAGCATTATGGGATTTCGTGATACAAACGATGCATTGAACTATGTTGTGGGACCAAGCTTTATAAATGCTTACATATATCGTGAAGTGGAAGAAACAACACGTGCAGAAGAGAAGCAACAGTTATGGTTAATGAGTCTTGTTGATGCGTGGATGTGACAAGCGGTATTATGTCATGCTGCATCATACCTAGTACTCGTACCCTACGGCTGAGAATGTAAATCTTGTCATAATGGAGAATCTGAAGTATTTTTATCACTGTATTAATATATATAATGACGAGGTTTGTAATGAGGTTGTGGTAAAAGGCCTGCGTGAGTTTTTTAGAATTTAGAGACGAGTATCGTTTACTAAGCAAAAAGGAAAAATATGGGCACATGTTTCTCTCAAATAGTGCGCAGGAGTGTGAATAATATGTATTTAATTCGTGAAAATGCACTAAAATAATGTGGTTGGTTGGTAGATAAATGGGTATCCTAGGTATCCTAACGGTTAAAGCGCTGGGTGCTGATTGGCAGGTTGAGAGACCGAGTCCGGACGATAACTTTGTAATTTATGACCGCCCGTGCTGGATCATTGTTCGGATTCAACGTTAAACTGTAAGTCGAAGCTGGAGTGACAAGCTTGACCTTAGTCAAAATGAGGAATCATCACACATAACCTTTGTAGGGTTCTATGGTGTATATATATAATTCGATTTTCTAAAGCATACACAAAAAAAAATCATCGAACAAAACTCCCGGTGTTTTTGCAACATTTTTTGTGTGTGTGTGTGCGTGTGTGTGTATGCGCGAGCGCGCGTCGCAAGTACTTATACCGAATAATATTCTGAAACTTCATAAATGAATCATAAATTAATTGCAATTTTGGCATCCAACCTGCGTGCCCATTATCGGATATCCGAATCAGGCGCATTGATTGCATGGATATCGAGTACTACACGCTTCTCTCTCTCTCTCTCTCTCTCTCTCTCTCTCTCTCTCTCTCTTCTCTTTCTCCCTCTCTCTCTCTGTGCAGTCCAACGTAGGATAGGAGAGTGGTCCGAAAAATGGCAAATGCCGTTTAAATTGGGTAAATGCAAGGTCTTGCTCACTGGCTACGCCAATCCCAAGTCGAACTACTCCTTGTCGGGGTGTAATATCGAGGCCAGTGATTTGGAAATGGATTTGAGTGTGCTAATTTGGAGCGACCTTAAATTTACCAAACAGTGCGTAGGGGTGGACAAGAAAGTCCAGAAGCTTTTGGGTTATATCAGGTTGCGATTTCGATTTCGGGAACAATGAGATTGTGTTCTCTCTGGTCAATCGTAACACCGATATAACGGGCCCACGCTTTGGTCATTGAAGTACTGATTGGTCGCCTTCACGACTAATGGTGTCTTTATCGCTTCATTCTCTCCGTAGATTTAATGCTCACATCTCAAGATGAATTGTCACTTGCATTCTCTCTCACGACAATATTTTGTATTATTATTTGCGGTCATACTATTCTCAGATTGATCCTCAATTTTTCCCCATTTTGGTTAGGGAAGTGGACATAATTTGAGCGGCGGCGAGTCATTACAGTACAAGGAGAATCTATGGTCCGAACCATAAATCAGGTGAGGTTCAGGATCCAGAGTGCTGGAGCGAACCAGAGCCTCACCGCCAAAGTCAGATACAGAAATGATGAGTTGCAGCATTAAATGTACATGGTTCCTGCATATTTCAGCTGTCAATTGTCACTCTTATTTGTATCTGTATAAGTCTGTTCTCTCTTTTCAAGGGATCATCTGTAAATATCTCTAAGGAACAGTATTAGGCTGGGCTGTTAGCACCACTACTCCTCATAATCTTGACAAATATAAGGACTGGGGACTGCGCAGCAACATCCGATGACACAAAGATTAGTAGAAAAATAAGAAACCTTGACGAACCCTACAAGCAGAATGTTTTTGTAGAGATACAACAGTATGAAGTTTAGCATTGAGAAATTTCAACTGTTACGGTACGGAAAAAAAGGGAGGATCTAAAATCCATGGAGTGCGAAAGATTAGACGCATGGTGCAGACCTAGTCCCGATGGGTAGGATGTACCTATGTGAAGTGTAGAGTACAAGAAGCCAACTCACTACTTCATCAGGCCAATCGAGAGGAGGGGCGATAATCTTGACGTTCGTGTTAAAAATAGGGACTGCATGTACTATTTTGATTCACTCGGGACTCAGTACTTGTGGGATGTACCGTTTTCTTTTCGATCCTTTTTTATATATTTTTCAAATTTTGCTGTGACTACGACCATCATAAACAAACACGGTAAATGAGTTCCAATATACTTATAAAAAGTTGAAGCTATGAATATTATATACATATACAATAAACAAGGCTTTATTTCTGTGTGTGTGTGTGTGTGTGTGTGTGCCGTCTTCAGTTTTCGAGTCTCTCTCTCTCTCTCTCCCTCTGCATAAATAGATTTTAAAATCAATTTACATTCAAAAGAACTAGTAATGATAATAATGATGAAAACAATATGTTCTGAACGGAGACGGAAACCAGTTTTTGGGACGAAATGTGGGTCAAACCACATTCCATTGTAGCCTTTTGGAGTAACCTCAAATTGTTAAGCGTATCGAATTTACCTAGTTACACTTTTCTTTCTTGGTTTGGAAGCGAAGTCATTTTAATGCAAATGTGTTTTACTTTGTTTTTTTATAAAAATTAAGTTAATTAAATTTGAATTCGCGGATTTTTGTTTATAAAAAATAGAATAATATAAAAGTGTATATAGCTTTATTTAAGAATGTATATAAATAAATATATATACACATATGGTGTGTAATTATTACATTTTCTTTTATTGTTAATTAAATATACTAGCATGAAAGTATGAAGAAAACAAATGAACTGCGATTCCTCAATTTCTTTGATTTCACGGAATTTTCTTCATAAAAAAATAATATAAAAGTATGTAATACTTATTTAATTCTTTTGTCAATTACTTTAATTTTGCTAAAATTTCTTTATAAAAAAATAATATAAAAGTATCTATAGACTTCTCATTTAATTCTTTTGGTTGTGTATATAAAGTGTATTGTTATTTTCTTTTTTCAATTTGGTGTTTTATTTATTTCGGATTAATTGTATTTCTTTTATTGTTAATATTGGGATTCGTTTAAATGTATTGAATTAATTCGTGCAGATTAAGGAGAACGTCTCTCTTGCCTTTATTAAATAATATAATTAAAATAAATGGTTCTGACTGGTAATTCTGCATATATGAATAATTAAATAGTGGCCTCTGGAAACTCATCTATGAATAAATAAATATTTAAAATAAATAGTGCTCTCTGGCAACTCATCTATATATAAATAATTAAAATGGTGGTATCTGGTAACCCCTTATATAAATAAATAAATATTATAGTGCTCTCTGGTAACCCCTCCATATAATAAAAAGTGTTATCTGGCAACTCCAGACCCACTATATAACAGCTGCGGATCCCCTGGTCACTCATTATGCATCGGACTTCGGTGGAATAAACAACTCTCACCTCTCTCCTTCTTAGGGTATGGTTTAGGTTAGGGTTTCCCTTTGGGGGGCGGAGGACATCCCACCTTCTCCCCCAAAGACCCTCCTCCTCCTCCTTTCTCTCTCTCTTACGTTAAGGTTACCCCTTTCGGGGGAGGTCATCCTCCCTTCTCCCCCGAAAGCTCCCTCCTCCCTTCATTGCAGCTTGGACGATAACCCCTCCCCCTTGTTGCATAATCCCCTCCTCCTTTCATTGCAGCTTGGACGATAACCCCTCCCCCTTGTTGCATAATCTCCTCCTCCCTTTGCAGCATCCCCCTTGTTGCAAGACCCCTCCCCCCCTTTTCAACGACCCCTCCCTCTTTGTTGTATAACCTCTTGGAACATTCCCTTTGCAACATTTGCAACATTGGAACATTGCATTGTTCTCTACCCTTTTGCGCCCATGCTACTGAAGCTAAACCAAGGTTAACGAAACGAAGATGTATATATATAATTGAGGGGTCCCGCGTCTTAAGGTACCTAAGCGCCAAAATTAAAATTCGTCAGAAGTCGCCTCCAAAGTTCAGCAATATTCTGGCAATAGTATCTCTGGTATTAATTGAACTAGAACGTTCATTTTTGGCTAAATTCGAGTTCTAAGTATGCTAATGAAGATATTCATGAGTTTTTGGAATAGATTTTTATATTTTATATTTTATATATATATATTTTTTTTATTTTTTTATTTTCTTATTATGCCGAACTTTGGGTGAACTTTTGGCTGGCGATAGAGGTGAAAAAATAGTTCGCTTCATAAGGTTTTCAACCATACTTCTAGTGTCGTAAGGTCATTATAACCCAAACCACGCGATAGAGAAGGGTGAAAATAGTGATATCCATCAAAAACACGTTTTCGCCTTTGGTGGCGCTTAGGTACCTTAAGACACGCGACCCCTCAATATATACAGTGTGTGTATATATATATCCGTCGGTGGTGTAATGGTTAGCGTCGCTGTCTACGAATCCATCGGCCCCGGGTGGGTGGAGGGGGACAACCGAGTCCAACAACACATAACACAGACATATATATCTAAAGGACAATTGAATGTGCAGTCACTGATATACAGGTAATTATAATGTAATGATCGTGAACAGCGTTGAACTCCATGTAATTTGCTAGTCTTATACAGGGTGTCCCAGAATTAACTATCTATTTCAATGAAATCGGACAAATTTTTTAAAAACACACTTTTATTTATGTTTATCATGTTTAATATGTGTTAAAAATGTATAAATTTCTAAAAAAATTTCATAATTTTATTTTCATAATTTTTTCATTATCTGGTCCAATGAAAGACCGTCTGAAGTCATAGAATGGCAAAGAGACTCTCCAAAAGTTAACGTGTGGCTTTGAATGACCAAATCCAAAATTTATGGCCCATTCTTCTTTGCGGAAGCAACTGTAACAGGTACCGTCTACCTTGATATGCTTCAGCAGTTTCTCGAACCACAGCTTCTTGATGATGGCATTCTTGATAATGTTGTGTTTCAACAAGAAGCATTGATCTTTTGGCGATAAACCTTTGTTTTTATGAAACCCCATGCAAAGAAATCCAGGGGTGTCAAATCCGGAGAACGCGGAGGCCAAGGTCGAGGTCCTCCACGTCCAATCCACCGATTCGGAAGGCGTCTGTTGAGGTATTCTCGAACAATTAGAGCATAATGACATGGTGCTCCATCTTGTTGAAACACAACATTATCAAGAATGCCATCATCAAGAAGCTGTGGTTCGAGAAACTGCTGAAGCATATCAAGGTAGACGGTACCTGTTACAGTTGCTTCCGCAAAGAAGAATGGGCCATAAATTTTGGATTTGGTCATTCCAAGCCACACGTTAACTTTTGGAGAGTCTCTTTGCCATTCGATGACTTCAGACGGTCTTTCATTGGACTAGATAATGAAAAAATTATGAAAATAAAATTATGAAAAAAATTTAGAAATTTATACATTTTTAACACATATTAAACATGATAAACATAAATAAAAGTGTGTTTTTAAAAAATTTGTCCGTTTCATTGAAATAGATAGTTAATTCTGGGACACCCTGTACAGTAATAAGGTCCCATTTTGATTACTGCAAATCTATATGAACAGCTACTACAGTAGAACTTTTCATATACTAGTGAATGCGAAATGTTCGCCTGCAGGAAATTTTCGCGTTGGCTATAGTTTACGCGAAAATATCCAGCAGGCGAAAATTTGACAATTTAAACTAATCTTTGGAAGATTGTAAGAAAATAAACCTTAGATCATTAAAATACTTTATTTGAAAAGTAAATTCAGTATATTGTAATAAAACATTGTAAAGTAAAAGCAGTAAAAACATTTGGAATTCTACTGTATTATTACTGCATAACAAGAATGTCATGAATGCCGCTAACTTCCATCCCTTCCGAATGGTCTCCCTCATTTTGTGTAGGTTATCCCATGCAGAGACAATCCATTTAGCGTGAATAGGTTTCAGTGTGGTGAGCTTCAAATCTATCTTACCGAGAGATTCATTTACGTTGAGTGCTGCTGAAACTTTATCCGCATACCAAGAGGTAAAACTTGCCTTGATATACGACCTCAACTTCGACCAATCACAGTCCAGAATAAATGTCGTCATTCATGAAGTCATTTTACTCTGTAAGATTATAACTAGCAACTGTTGACCGCGAAATTATGATGCCGCGAATTCGTCCAAGGATATGAAGGAGCAAAAATTTGCTGCCGCAAAATTAACTTGGTTTCAGGTGTATATATACTTATAAACTCATACAATATTGTACTAGTGTTTATGAAATGACGTTGATGGGCCAAACGGAGGTGTTGACATGGTTACTGGCATGATCTATGTTCATACCATATTTCTACACCGTATGACGAACACCGACTCTGAAAATGAATCCAGCTCAAGATAAAATTGCACAGCGAGGACGGATAATTGGTATGCGGGAAGCAGGCCTCTCTGTAGCTGACATAGCCATGGAACTGGGAATTTCGAAGACTACTGTTCGACGCTGGGTGCAGAGGTGGCAGGAGACTGGAAATCTGTAGATCGTCCTAAGTGTGCACCAAGAAAGACCACCCCAGAAGAAGACCGGATAATAATCAACGAAGTGCAGAACAATCCTATCAACAACGCAGTCGCCATCCGGGAAACACCACATATGGGCGTGATGGGCGTGTCAGTGGACACCGTAAGGAGCCGGGTGCATGAAGAAAGATATCACCACCGTACTCCCGCCAAAAAAGAGACGAGTGAAGAACATCGTCAGGCCACGCTCTCGTTTTCTCGCCAGCATATAAATGATGATCTCGCATACTGGAGCAGAGTTATCTTCTCTGACGAGAAGACGTTTGCGTCTACAACTCACGGTCGTCTTCGGTGTTGGCGACAGGACAACACGAGATATGCCCGCCAAAATATTTACGAAGTGGCATGGAGTTGGCACGTGACGGCGAATGTGTGGGGGATGGATTCACCTGCAAGGACTAGGATTGCTGACTGAGATCCACGGGAGGTTTACGGCAGATCAGTATACAGAGATCATGGAGAAGGTGATGCTGCCTTCCGTACGCGCGTATGCTTTGCCTTATCCTGAGCAGATTATCTTTATGAAGATAGATTGTATTTGTGTGTTATAGAATATTATACTATTACTAGAGTAAGATTTATGTATTACACGCATTTGTATGTCCTTTTTCCACATTTACATGGGACGAATAATGGTCATAAAATTGTTCTTTAACTCTTTCAGTTCTATGATTACACTTTAGGATTTTATTCTGGATAACTGTAGACTGTATTATTTGTATAACGGTGCACAATTATATTCAGCTAATCCCTAATACATAGGGGTTAAAACTTATCTCGAATAGTTGGTTACTGATCTATTTGCTCCAATAATTGGGGATGGACCAAATACTAACTACGAACCGGGTATAGCTGTGCCATTTATGTTAGTTTATGGCAAATTGTGAGCATTTTGTATGACTTTATCATTTTGTATGATAGACTCTTTAGTAAAACATTCTCAATCATTGCATATTTGTTGTAATAAAGAATTGGTGTTTTATTGTATATATTGTTAAGATCTAATAATATCTCCACATTGATAATGCAACAGGAAATCTGGAAAACATTAATGGGTTTATCTGTCCATCGTCATTAAATCATTATCTCTCCACATTGATAATACAAATACAACCTGGAAAACACTATTAATATAATAGGCATCAGCCACAAACCGGTGGTGACATCCTGCTTCATGCAACCGTCACCTTACGGTTTCCACTGACAAGCCCATATGTAGTCTCTCCTGGACAGCGACAGCAATTAACCATGTCAACAACACGGTTAGTCCCATCAACGTCATTTCACAAACATTAGTATAATATTATATGAATTTATAAGTATATATAAGTATATTTATGCTAGTATAACCGTGGACTATTCTTATGTGATTTTGATAATCAGTTACTGTTATTCAGATCGAAACTGATAACAAGTTCTTTGTGTAAAAATCGATAAGCCATTTCCCACTAACTCTTTCTGCCCCTCTACCTCGCTCTCTCTCACATTGTCTCAATCTTTTACTTGCTCACTGTAAATATATATATATAAATAAAATCGTGTAGATTTGTAAGTTAGTAAAGGTTTAAAGCTGAACACGGACTCCACAAACAGTTTTATTAGTATTGTTACATAATGATTTAATATACGCGAGACTGGTGGGTGGGAAAGGGAAATGAGGGAGTGTGGAAAATGGTTGTGTAATGTCTATTTTTGGTTCAAATTCACTAGTATATAAAAAGTTGTATTGTGGTATCTGTTCATATAGACTTGCAATAATCCTAATGGAACCTTATTACTGTATGAGACTAATAAACATGGAATTCAACGCTGTTCACGATCACATTAATCGTTTATCTTTATGAACACAAATATTACATTATAATTATGGGCCGTTCAAAAATTACGTAATACTATTTTTGCTAAAACTTGACACCCCAGAGACCCCAGGAACGTTCTGTAACACTAGACCAGGCACCCCCTAAGATGTTATGTAACGCTTCCCCCCCAACACTCCACACGTAACGGAACGTTACATGAGGGGTTGTCAGGTTTTAGCAAAAATAGAGTTACGTAACTTTTGAACGAGTCTTGATGCTGAACCACACCGGTGCGTAAACTCTTACCACTTAAGTTGCCAAAGTGCATAGTTCATCTGAAGGATTACTTGTACTCACATATGATCTAAGAATTCGGTTTGCAGTTGTAAGCCATCTAGAATGTGACATAGGTCCAGGATTACGTTGTGCCAGTTCTATTGGGTACTCTTCTGAGGATACTCTTTGACACATCTCGCAGAGGTACTTTTGGTCCTTGTTCAAAGCTTTTATATTGTCGATTACACTGATCAAAAAGCTAAACTTTTTTCTGGTTCCTGCATAAACATAACTGATCCTAAATGAATTTTTCACGTTAAGTTTGAATCTGTTTTCAGAATTTTTCTATCACATAGAGATTTTGAGAAAAATGCAGTTTTATACAAGTATAAAAAATTTATTTTATTATACAAATACAGCTAAATAAACATAAATAAATAGCTACTCAAATGATATATTGGAATATTTTCGCTTGTATGATGTACGAGGAGCTTCTCTTAACAATGACCAACAGTAATCAGCTAACATATTAGGGTTCCATCTGCCCTGGTACCGTTTTCCCAACTTTAAAATATCCTAATGGAAGCGCTCGCCATGTTCATCACTCACAGCTCCCAAATTCTCAGGAAAGAAGTCTAAATAGGAGTGGAGGAAGTGACTCTTTAAGGACATGCTACACCCCATTTCATGGTATGCTATCAACATTCTCTTAACTAAATCTTTGTAGTTTAGTACTTTGTTGTTACCTAAAAAATTGGTCGTGACGGATTTAAAACACTCCAAAGCATTTTTTTTATTTTCCTTCTAAAACTGCATCGAATTCATCATCATTCATCAATTCTTGTATTTGGGGTTGCACAAATATGCCTTCTTTTATTTTCGCTTCACTGATTTTGGGGAATTTTTCATTAATGTATTCAAATCCTCTGCTGTTTTGATCCATACCTTTGACAAAATTTTCATCAGTCCTAACTTTATATGCAAAGGTGGTAGATAAACATTTTTTGGTTCAATAAGGCTTTTATGCCACCTCGAGAATCACCGACTGCTCCCCACCAATTTCAAAATTATCAATTCAGCATACCAACCAACCGACCTCCGCATCCTCGAATCCCAATATATCCTTAGTACAAAATCAACCCTCAACGATTACAGTTCTGCCTTCAACTTAAACATAACTAAATATTTCGTCTGAACCATCATTGAAAAAGAAATCTGCACCACTCTTCGACTTCAAACATGGTTACTTCAACAGACAACCATTCCCAACCTTTGTACAATTAGATTAAAACCCCCCCTCGTACAATAACCAGGTAAGTTTTGTTTTCAATATTCGCTTCACCCTATAACATTTATATATCTTGCTCTCTACATTTTATGTAAATTTTTCAATTTTAAATGATTATCATAAGACTGTACAAACATATTGTATAAAATCTTTTACTATATTTGTTCACCTTCTTATTTTTTATTTCTTAGCAATGATAATGGAAAATAAATTTCTGAAACGTCTGACTAATAAACATGTACCACCTTCTCGTCCTCTTATTCCTTACTCCATATATATATATATATATATATATATATATATATAATATAATATGAAAGTTGTATAGCGAATTGAAGTAAATGTGATGAAATAAGAAAGTATTGAAATGTTTGGGAGATTTTAGGAAAGTTTTAATGTACGTTAATGGAGATACTCAAAGACTTCGAGAAAAAGTAGTCACTGCTTAATGCACCCAAAATTTCTACTTTTTCGCAAAAACGTAATTAAATTCTTATTATATATATGTACACACACACACACACATAGATATATATAATATATATATATATAATATATATAATATATATATTATTTTATTTTAGTTGCTTAACCGCCGATTCGTACGTAGAGTGGTACATATCTCGGCGATATATATATATATATATATATAGATATATATATATATATATATATATATATATATATATATATACATAAATATATATAATATACACACACAAATACATATATATATATATATATATATATATACCCACACATATGTGTATATATACACATTTATATATACTACACATACACCCATACATATATACATATAGATATATGTGTATTTATATATATAGACATATACACACACATATATATATATATATAACACATATACACACATACATATATACTGTGTGATATATATAATAATATATATAATATATATATACACACACACACACATTTTAACTGCAAACAGCACACAGTATAATTAATGTAAAGAACAGCGCTTGTGTACAAGAGCGTCCGCACAAGGTGAGGAGAAAGAACGAACAAATAAAAAACGAGGCACCTCCCAGGAATCGAACCCGAGTTCATCCAATTGCCGGTCAGACATGCTAACCACTGCACCAAGGTCCCCGATCTGTCAGAAGTCATAATTCTCCTACATACGAAAACGTTCTAAAATTTGTTCGTTTAGTACCGCGACTTATTAACTGTGTGCAGTTCAAGCACTTCGCTTTACTATTATCTAATTTATCAATGAGAAAATAGTCCCAAACCATACTACGATTTGCCATTTTGAATGTTTTGTTAAAAAATATTACAAAAAAAAAATATCAATAAACCTGCAAAACAGTAAAATTAAAATTAAATTAGAATTTGGTTTTTACTAGCCATAACCGATTTTTTAGCAACTACCCGATCGGGTCGGGTACCCGTGACATCCCTAACATACATACACATATCTATATAAATATCAGTGGCGTACGGTCCATGGAAGCAAGGGAAGCAATGCTTCCCTATTCAAAGAAAGAAGAAAATGCTGTATTATACTTTAAAGTTTAAACAGTTCAATATGTGTTAATAATTTGTACAAAATCATTTTATTATACTATTTATAGCATTTGATTGGTAATCAGGTGGATACATAGTATATACATTGGTTGCCGTTCGTGCAAGAACCTTTAAGAAAGCCGACGCAAAAAATCTCGAGTTGGACAACAATTGACGAAATGCATCCTTTTTCCCAATGACTTTCGCTTTTTTTTACTGTTACAAATTGTTTCTTTCCATTCTAAAAACTCATTTAATCTTTAATAATGTAGTATTTATTGAATACAACAAGTTTCATATATAGTTTTTCTACTAAAAAATTCCATGGCCATGTTAAGCGAAAAAGAATATATATTTATCGTTATTTTATCCTTCCCTATGTCAAAAAGGAAGCAATTTAGATTTCGCTGTCCAGATCTTATAGTTAATTTTCTTGAAATATCTGGCAACTTATACGCAAGGGGAAGAAAGGCTTGCAAGTTTAGCTTTAATCGTAATTGAGAAAAAGCTTCTTAAGGATATGAAAACCGATGCCTTTTACGAAGAAATAATAGATATATTTAATAAAAAAGAAAGAAGAATAGAATTAACCTACTGTATAAGTAAAGTAAGTAGATGATGATATGTGTTTTGTTTTTATTATATACGAGTATTTTAAAGTTTTATTTTTATTTTATATAATCTTTGTTGTTTTTGCTTGAATTGCTTCCCCTTGACGAAAAATCACCGCACGCCACTGATAAATATATATATACATATAAAATATATATATATAATATATATATATATATATATATATATATAACACATATATATATGTGTGTATGTGTGTATATATAATATATATATATATATATGTGTGTTTGTGTGTGTGTGTGTGTGTATATATATGTATATATATATGTGTGTATATATACACACACACACACACATATATATATATACAGTATATATATATATATATATTATATATATATATATATATATATATGTTATAATGTTATAATGTTTCAGACCAACAAAGACCCTAGGATCCACTCATGTCTGGTCTACCTAACGGCGTTCGTAATTGTGTATTGTGCAAGTCCTCCGTGGTGGCGGAGAGGACCTACAATTTTACGTGGGTTCCAAACCACAAAGCCTTAATTTTACTACCTTAAACTATACCCAATCTATCAACATATGCGTCTAATCGATTTTTCAACATGTTTATAGACATGCTACTAATTACTTCTATTGGCAAACTATTTCAGCTGTTTACTATTCTGTGCCAAAAAAGTTTTTGCCAAATGCTGTCTCGAACCTTCTACTTGTCAACTTACACCCGTTATTTCTAGTCCTATTATATTGAGATATTTCGAAAAAGCTATCTCTATCTACGTTATCGAACCCATTCATAATTTTAAAAACCTGGATTAAATCACCCCTTAGCCTCCTAGTCTCGAGTGTAGTCAATTCTAACTCCTTAAGCCTATCTTTGTACGACTTCGACCGAAGCGACGGAATCATCTTAGCTGCTCGTCTTTGAACTCTTTCGATTTTGTCTATATCTTTTTGTATATACAGATTCCAAAATTGAATCGCGTACTCCAAATGGGGTCTAACTAATGATTTATAAGGAGGAACAATAATATCGCGCGATTTGTACTCAAAATTCCGAGCTATAAAACCTAGCACAATGTTCGCTTTATTGACCGCCGCTGTACTTTGTTTCGCCACTTTTAAATCGCCAGTGACTATAACTCCTAAATCTTTTTCTTGCTCTAGGCTTACTAACTGCTTCCCTGACATAGTATACGCAAAATTATCGTTACGCGAACCTATATGTAAAATTTTGCACTTATCGACGTTAAATCTCATTTGCCATGTGACTGACCAATCAACGATTTTATTCGGATCTCCCTGGATTTTAGCTGTGTCTTCGTCATTAATCGCTCGACCACCCAACTCCGTCTCATCCACAAACTTTGAAAATGTACTGAGTAGGCCGAAATCTAAATCGTTCATATATATAAGAAAAAGCAAGGGGCCCAATACAGAACCCTGAAGAACGCCGCTCGCTACATTAGCCGAAGACGACTCCGCTCCATCAACGACCACCCTCTGTTCCCTACATCGCAACCACTCTTCTATCCAATTTATTACTACACCCCTGATTCCATGAGCCTTAGTTTTTTTTCAATGAGTCTTTTGTGTGGTACGGTGTCAAACGCTTTTTGAAAATCTAGATACACTACATCAACCGCCCAATGACTATATATATATATATATATAACGTAAAGAACGACGCTTGTATAGGAGATATTCCGCGCAAGACGAGAGAGAGAGAACGAAACAAATGAAAAAATGAGGTAACCACCCGGGAATCGGACCCGGGATCTTCCGATTGCCGGTCAGATGCGATACCATTACACCATGGGCCTCACTCTTCCAAGTGCCGTAATTCTTCTACATACTCGCAGAAACCAATGCCCCAAGGGGGCACCTCCCGCATGCCGTAACATTATATACATTCAACTGCAAAGAACAAAGTATAAATAACGTAAAGAACGACGCTTGTATAGGAGATATTCCGCGCAAGACGAGAGAGAGAGAACGAAACAAATGAAAAAATGAGGTAACCACCCGGGAATCGAACCAGGGATCTTCCGATTGCCGGTCAGATGCGATACCATTACACCATGGGCTTCACTCTTCCAAATGCCGTAATTCTTCTACATTCTCTCAGAAACCAATGCCCCAAGGGGGCACCTCCCGCATGCCGTAACATTATATACATTCAACTGCATTTTTTCATTTGTTTCGTTCTCTCTCTCTCGTCTTGCGCGGAATATCTCCTATACAAGCGTCGTTCTTTACGTTATTTATACTGTGTGTTCTTTGCAGTTGAATGTACATAATGTTACGGCATGCGGGAGGTGCCCCCTTCGGGCATTGGTTTCTGCGAGTATGTAGAAGAATTACGGCATTTGGAAGAGTGAGGCCCATGGTGTAATGGTATCGCATCTGACCGGCAATCGAAAGATCCCGGGTTCGATTCCCGGGTGGTTACCTCATTTTTTCATTTGTTTCGTTCTCTCTCTCTCGTCTTGCGCGGAATATCTCCTATACAAGCGTCGTTCTTTACGTTATTTATACTGTGTTTTCTTTGCA
Source organism: Bathynomus jamesi (assembly GCA_023014485.1). Classification (NCBI taxonomy): domain Eukaryota; kingdom Metazoa; phylum Arthropoda; class Malacostraca; order Isopoda; family Cirolanidae; genus Bathynomus; species Bathynomus jamesi. The sequence continues at coordinate 302,538 of JAJOZX010000304.1, forward strand.
GTTGAATGTATATATATATATACACACACACACACGCAGACTTATAAATATATATATATATATATATATATATATATATATATATATATATATAAATATATATATATGTAAAAATGAACAATGAATAATCAATATTCATTTTTACATAAGAACCAAAATCGCTTAACGCGAGTTTGGATAAAAAATTTATTTGTAGCTTCCTATTTTTGTTTGTGTCACAACCCTACGATCTACCATTTCTATGGTTTAGTCGTGTCCATTTTCCATTTTTCATTTGTTATAGAATTTATTATAATTAATTATGATTGCCTTGCATCTCACCCTCGTCCCTAGATTATGCATACACATTGCATATAACAGGATGGAACCCGTAGTTATACTTCTTAGTCATTAATACCCACTCTTTGTCTCTAATTCGTTCTTGTAAATCTTCCTAATAATGATTTGTACTATACGTACAAATTCAATAAATATGACGTCACATTTTCCCGTCATTAATTTCCCTTCATCATATCTCCAGTATTCAATTTATGAAAATTCTTTAACATCATAATAAAAACTGTACACTCTATAGAAGTCATTATTTATATGTTATGTAGTATAAATATAACTATTATTCGACCATATTCCCCCCCCCCTCATACGTCCATATCTTACCTTGACCATTATCCTATGTCAATTTTATTAAATATTCATTTTGCTCGTGAAACGCAAAACTTTATGCATTCGTTCGAAAACGCCGAAATACGTTCTCGTATTTTTTATTTTTTTTTATTTTTTATTATATCACCTCCCGCAGTGAACTCAAAAATGCTTAGGTAAGTGATCGAATTCGCTAATGAGAGCAAAATCGAACGCTTCTACAGTAAGATAAATATCTCCTCTCGCTCTGATTTCAAATTTATAACATGTTATAACATATTATAACATATTATGTTGTATATAAATCCATACCGTATGTGCCCAGGTACTTTGTATTATATTTCTAACATCTTAATTGTCTATTAATATGAAACACTGTAAAAACAAAACAAAGTTATACTAACTGTTTAATTGTAATTAACTGTAATACTTTAATTTAATATAACGTAATGTACTTTAATGAAACTGTAATTAATAATAACTTGTAATGTACTTCAATGAAACTGTAATTAAATGTAATGACTTAATATACTGGGTGATCCAGATAAATGGGACCCAAAAAAAAAGCCAAATATCATTCGAAAGAGTAGAGTTACAAGTTTATTATGAAATATATATTTTTTTTAAATGACTCCTTTCAAATGTGCTCCATTAGTTGCCAAGCATTCCAGTGTTCTCGCTTGTAAGTTCTGCATCACTTTTGCAAGAGTGTGCGGTGGTATGGCCTGTATCTCATTTGTGATGGCGGCCTTCAATTTTTGCAAGGTCGTTGGGTTATTTCTGTAGACCCTACTCTTTAAATATCCCCAGAGATAATAATCTAAGGGAGAAAAATCCGGAGACCTTGCGGGCCATTCAACGTCTCCAAATCTTGAGATTAACTCGCCTGGAAACGTTTGACGCAAAACTGCCATGCAGTTCATCGTGGTATGGCAGGTAGCTCCGTCTTGTTGGAACCAGTGGTTTTCTAGACAAAGATCTCTTAATTTAGGAATAAGGAAATCGGTCAACATTTTTCGTAGCGATCACCATTTACAGTGACCGTGTTTCCGGTGGAATCCTCGAAAAAGTACGGCCCTATGATCTGAGATGCAATAAGACCACACCAAACAGTTACACGCTGACTATGCAACGGGACTTCGGTAATATTCAATGGATTTTCTGTTGCCCAGAAACGACAATTTTGTTTGTTTACAGTTCCATTCAAGTGAAAATGGGCTTCGTCTGACATAATGAAAGTTGCTAGAAAATTGGTGGTGTCATTTACCTTCTGTTGGATCCATTGACAGAATTGTCGTCTTCGTGCGAAATCTCCATCGTTTAGTTGTTGCACTGTTTGAATTTTATATGGAAAGAGCATTAAATTTTGCTTGAATATACGGTGTGTTGTTCCATATCCAACTCCTAACAGCTGAGAAGCACGTCTGATGCTTATGTTAGGATTATCCTGTACAATTTCATGAGTTTTGTTAATGATCTCGTCTATCCTTGCTGTGCGCACTCTTCCAGTTGGTTTTCTTTTTCCAATGCTGCCAGTTAGGGAAAAATTTCTGACACACCGACGGATTACTTTTTTAGAAGGTGATTTTGACATCTGAAAATTTGTCTTGAAAGATCTTTGAGCTGAAACTACACTTCTTCCATGCTCATAATATTGCTCAGTTATTAAACGCAGCTGTTCCACAGTCCATGCAGTCATCTTGAAGGGTTAGTTTTAACTAACACTTTTATTTTGTTTTGTATCTTATCTTGTCTTGTATTGTCAAAACCTATACAATCCTTTACAAACTTGTAACTATCCTCTTTCGAATGATGCGTATGATTTTATAAAATGACTTATACTTTAAGAGTTACAGGTGTTTCTTTTGGGTCCCATTTCTCTGGATCACCCTTTATAATGTAAGAATGTACTTTAATAGAACTGTAATGGACAATCATAAGCGAATGTGAAGTAATCCATAATCGCAATCATAACTGTAATAGACCAAAACGAAAATGTGCTCAGTGGTGTACTTAAATTGTACTTATGTACTACTACGAAATGATATCGCCTTCAGAAATGAAGACTCGGCAAAAAAATACGATTACTTTTTTATTTTTTATATTTTTATTTGGAATCTTTCAAACATCTGAACATGTGTTTAAAATGGGGGAACTTAACCTTCAACTGCCTTCTCCCAACATTTAGGCTTATATTATACATGTATTTGTAAAATGAACTTCACTTCATTACGGCTCTCGGCTTTGGTCACTGTTACGAGACTCCCTTGTTAGCAGCCTCGCTGCGGGGAGGGGGCAGAGGCCCCTTTCCCCCTTAGCTTTTTAGATTCCGGCCTGAGTCATGGTCGAAAGAGGTCGAACCTCTACCCCTGTAAATTCAGAGCACTACCTGTACATTTTTAGAAGTAAACTACAGTAAGAGAAACTTTTTATTTTCCCTTTCGAGCCGTGCTCTCTTCAGAAGAACTTAGTCAGTTAAGTCGATAAGTTATAAAAGAAAAGTCGATAATTTTAGTGTCAAAGAAAGTATCAGAGTATTATAAAAAGAGAAGAATTAACAACTGACGACCCAAGCACATAGAAGATATTGGCATAACAGTCTGGCGAGTCTGTAGCCAAGAGTTTAACAAGTGGCGACCCACTATTTGACCGGCGGAAAAGAATTAGAGTGTTATAGAAGAAATATCCGTTGCTGCCTCCTAACCAGAACCCCCGTCGACTCCGAACCACCCCAGGGCCATAGACGGAGGGGTTAACAGAGTGGCGACCCTATAGCCAGGATATACATTTGGCGACCCTACTACCAAGATTAGAAGAATATTTTAAGAAGAGGATTTTAACAAGTGGCCACTCTTTGGCCAGGATAGAAATTACCCTGCATCAGGATAAAACCAGTTGACCAGCGTGTCACGACTTCCAGTTCGTAACATCCACCCTTGAACCGGTGTGTCACGACTCCAAGTTCTCCACGCCTAGTTTTCATCCAAGAAGAAGTAGCCAGCAAGACACGTCTTCAGGACACGTCTCTAAGGATTTCGCCGAAGAAATTTTGTGAAGTACAGAGTTGTTTTTTTTAAGTAATTTGTAAACATTTGAAGTCAGTATTATTAACAGTTAATATTTAGTATTGAGCCAGAATTAACACAAAACACAGTGAACACTTCAGACACCAGTGATACATTTTTTTTTAGTGAAACAGTAATTTTCACAGAAGTTAAAAGTAACAGAAGTTAAAAGTAACAGAAGTTAAAAGTAACAGAAGTTAAATGTAACAGAAGTTAAATGTAACAGAAGTTAAATGTAACAGAATTAATTTCAGAGAGTTAATTTCAGAGAGTTAATTTCAGAGAGTTAATTTCACTATTACATTCAATATAGAATAATTTTATTTTATGTACCAAACATAATAGTACCGTACCTTCGCGTACATTAGAGTGAAATATTGTTTACATTTTTTATTTTTGTTTACAATTTTTTTCAAATTATTGAATTGAATTGACTTGCAAATTAAGAAAGAGAGAGTTTATAGAGAGTTTATCGTTTATAGAGATACTTGATTGCATTTCAAGTAAGTCGGTTGCACCAAGAGGGACAACCAAACCCCAGAGGTTAATAGTCTCCACTTGATAGAGATCAAGTGCAGTCATTTTCCATTTTCAGTTAATTTCAAGTTAGTTTCAAGATACTTGATAGAGTTCAAGTTAGATAGTTTCAAGATACTTGATTGCATTTCAAGTAAGTCGGTTGCACCAAGAGGGACAACCAAACCCCAGAGGTTAATAGTCTCCACTTGACAGAGATCAAGTGCAGTCATTTTCCATTTTCAGTTAATTTCAAGTTAGAAGGTTGCATCCAGAGGGACAACCGCCCCAGAGATTACAGAAGTATTTGAAGTCAGTTTTGAAGTCAGTTTTTATTCGAAGTCAGTTTTTATTCGAAGTCAGTTTTTATTCGAAGTCAGTTTTTATTCGAAGTCGGTTTTGAAGTCAGTTTTGAAGTCAGTTTTGAAGCCAGTTTTGGAGTCAATTTCAAGTGTCAGTTTTGACGTCCCAAGTCATTTCAATGCAGTCAATTGAATTCAACTTTCTTTGTAGTTTAAGAGAATTTAATTTAAGAAAATGTAATTTAAGAATTTAATTCAACCTTTTTTTTGTTGTTTAAGAGAATTTAATTCAACCTTTTTTGTTGTTGTAAAAGAGAATTTAATTCAACCTGAATTGACCGGGTTGCGTCTTTAGTTTAAATTTTTTTTTGTTTGTAAGGAAATGGACCGATTTGTCTTTTCTTTTCATGCCATTATGCGTATATAAATATATAGTTATGTATTTTATTATTTGTAACCAAAACCCTTTTTACACAGGTTGTAACGATTTGGATAATTATTGTAATGTATATGAGGAACATGCCGTCCCTCCATTTTGTTTCAACTCTTTTAATTTTTGTTCTAAGTAGTGTGACAAGCAATCTTTTTTTTAAAAAAAAAAGAGCAAAGTGCTCACGAAAAGATGTAATTGTCAATTTCAGACTTACACCCCCTGCTTAGTCACTCAATTCCCCCGAATGTCGTACTCCGAACTTTGTCTTTTTATTTTATTTTAGTTTAACACCCCCAACCCCAGTTGAACAGTGTCAACCAGAGAAATGGTTCAACCATGGTTAATTCCTCTTTGGTACTATGGAACATAACCTCAATTTATGTTAAGTTTTGTTTTTTTATTTTTAAGTATATTATATGTTTAGTTCATTAAAATGCATAATTGATTTCTATTTTTAATTTGTATTCTTAATTTTCTTAATTCAATTATCGTACCGATACTTCTGGTTAATGTTAATGGTTATATAGTTCATATATAGCTAGGAATGTTACTAGTCGAATTTAATTCCACCTTCAAAATTTAATTTTTAATACCGCTAGATTTACTTTCATTAATTGTAAGGTCCTCTAAGTACGTTTCTTTTTATTACCTTAATATACGTGTAACTGATTTAATTACGTAAAATCGATAATCCTAGTTGAATTCTATTACTTTTGACACACATTCGAATTCATTTTCTTTTCGTACTTCAAGTCACTTTCAAATGAAACTCATATGCATACACCATCATTAATACTACCTGTAATTAGATTTTAACAATAATTAACTTAAACTTAAAAGATTTTATAACCCTAAACCCATCTTAAATTATTAGCTAAAATCATTCGATATCACAATAAACTATTTCATTGCGTGTAAGTGCTAACTCTGCTATTTATATAGTCTTAAGCATTTTTGCTTACTGTATATAAATTTTTGCTCAGGCATTTATTCAGTTAATTTAACAATCCTCTCAGCTAATCTGTCCCTCAAACTTATAAGATACACACTTTGTACGTAATACACATAAATACACACTAGACCACAGGTCTATACATCATCCATTACGTAATTCTATTTTTACCTACAATAGTCAATAAAATTAGTTTATGAATTGTACTATCACGGTAACCTTGAAAATCCATGAACTTTAAAATTTATATTTTTCCCTTTTACCTATTCATTATGAATGTAATTTTCCCCAAAGAAAAATAAAATTTTGCTAAAAATTTTACAATATCATTCTTTGTCTAACTTAATTGTTTGTCTAAATTAAAGTATTAATCTTTGAATTTTTTATATTTCGTAAGCGTGTCATGTTAAAGATTTGATTACTCTGCATTGTACCCAAACCCCCGAACTCACTTGTTCTGGATAAAAATTTGTAATGTAAAGAAAAATTCGTCTTCCAACTTGAATTAGTTAGGATGTTATTTTCTCATTTGTATTGTATTAATTGTACCCTATTATATTATTGTATAAATATTTTAAAGGGGAGAGCAATGTAAAAATGAACAATGAATAATCAATATTCATTTTTACATAAGAACCAAAATCGCTTAACGCGAGTTTGGATAAAAATTTTATTTGTAGCTTCCTATTTTTGTTTGTGTCACAACCCTACCATCTACCATTTCTATGGTTTACTCGTATCCATTTTCCATTTTTCATTTGTTATAGAATTTATTATAAATAATAATGATTGCCTTCCATCTCACCCTCGTCCCTAGATTATGCATACACATTGCATATAACAGGATTAGAACCCGTAGTTGTACTTCTTAGTCATTAATACCCACTCTTTGTCTATAATTCGTTCTTGTAAATCTTCCTAATAATGATTTGTACTATACGTACAAATTCAATAACGATGCCGTCACATTTTCCCGTCATTAATTTCCCTTCATCATATCTCCAGTATTCAATGTATGAAAATTCTTTAACATCATAATAAAAACTGTACACTCTATAGAAGTCATTATTATATGTTATGTAGTATAAATATAACTATTATTCGACCATATCCTCCCCCTCATACGTCCATATCTTATCTTGACCATTATCCTATGTCAATTTTATTAAATATTCATTGTGCTCGTGAAACGCAAAACTTTATGCATTCGTTCGAAAACGCGGAAATACGTTCTCGTATTATTTTTATTTTTTTATTTTTTATTATATCACCTCCCGCAATCAACTCGAAAATGCTTAGGTAAGTGATCGAATTCGCTAATGACAGCAAAATCGAACGCTTCTAAGATAAATATCTCCTCTCGCTCTGATTTCAAATTTATAACATGTTATAACATATTATAACATATTATGTTGTATATAAATCCATACCGTATGTGCCCATGTACTTTGTATTATATGTCTAACATCTTAATTGTCTATTAATATGAAACACTGTAAAAACAAAACAAAGTTATAGTAACTGTTTAATTGTAATTAACGTAATACTTTAATTTAATATAACGTAATGTACTTTAATGAAACTGTAATTAATAATAACTTGTAATGTACTTCAATGAAACTGTAATTAATAATAACTTGTAATGTACTTCAATGAAACTGTAATTAATAATAACTTGTAATGTACTTCAATGAAACTGTAATTAAATGTAATGACTTAATATATAATGTAAGAAAGTACTTTAATAGAACTGTAATGACAATCATAAGCGAATGTGAAGTAATCCATAATCGCAATCATAATTGTAATAGACCAAAACGAAAATGTGCTCAGTGGTGTACTTAAATTGTACTTATGTACTACTACGAAATGATATCGCCTTCAGAAATGAAGACTCGGCAAAAAAATACGATTACTTTTTTATTTTTTATATTTTCATTTGGAATCTTTCAAACATCTGATCATGTGTTTAAAATGGGGGAACTTAACCTTCAACTGCCTTCCCCCCAACATTTAGGCTTATATTATACATGTATTTGTAAAATGAACTTTACTTCATTACGGCTCTCGGCTTTGGTCACTGTTACGAGACTCCCTTGTTAGCAGCCTCGCTTCGGGGAGGGGGCAGAGGCCCCTTTCCCCCTTAACTTTTTAGATTCCGGCCTGAGCCATGGTCGAAAGAGGTCGAACCCCTACCCCTGTAAATTCAGAGCACTACCTGTACATTTTTAGAAGTAAACTACAGTAAGAGAAACTTTTTATTTTCCCCTTCGAGCCGTGCTCTCTTCAGAAGAACTTAGTCAGTTAAGTCGATAAGTTATAAAAGAAAAGTCGATAATTTTTGTATCAAAGAAAGTATCAGAGTATTATAAAAAGAGAAGAATTAACAACTGACGACCCAAGCACATAGAAGATATTGGCATAACAGTCTTGCGAGTCTGTAGCCAAGAGTTTAACAAGTGGCGACCCACCATTTGACCGGCGGAAAAGAATTAGAGTGCTATAGAAGAAATATCCGTTGCTACCTCCTAACCAGAACCCCCATCGACTCCGAACCACCCCAGGGCCATAGACGGAGGGGTTAACATATATATATATATATAAGCACACCGGACAAAAAATTAGTCACCCCTAATAGCACCGATAGTAGGAAGTTCAAGGTCACACAGAGGGCGCTGATGTAGCATTGGTAAGTGACAAGTAGCGGTGACGTAGCACACAAGATCAGATCTGTTTCGTGAGGTGGTGAAGAACAAAGTGTGTTGGATATAGTCTACAAATGGGTCGTGAGGCAGACGTTTACTCAGTGGCCAAAAATGAGCCATCGTGTTTGGCAGAGCCCACGGACACAAAATGGTCTGAAGTAGCCCAATTTGTTGGTGTGTCAACGCGTACTGTCCAGCGAGTTTACAAGAGTGGTGTAGTTCGCAATCAACTGAAAATCGACGGCGTAACTGTGGCCGGAAAACAATTCTCGACAATAGGGACCGCCGCCATGTTTTCTCGTCTAGTAACTGCAAATCGTTTTCAAACCAGAGAACAATTGCTCCAAGAAACCAATGAGGTCTATAGCGACCAATTTCCGAACGGACATTGCGACGAGAACTGCATGCGTTGGACATCTGGAGCAGGGTACCACGGAAGAGGCCGCTGTTAACAGCAAGTCACAAATTGGCACGTTATAATGGGCTCAGAGGCACAAAAACTGGACTGCGGCAGATTGGAAACGTGTAATTTGGTCCGATGAGTCCCGTTTTTTTTGTTCTCCAATGATGGGAGGCGACGAGTACATCGCAGATCCAATGAAGTCTTAATCTGAATGGTCGAAGGTGTTGTTCAGGCTGGAGGTGTTCCATGATGTTCTGGGGATGTTTCGTACCACGAATGGGCCCTCTCGTTCCAGTGACGATGAATTGAACCAGCAGGCGTACCTCCGCATACTAAAACTCGCCGGATTCGTGCGGTTATCAAGGCCAGAGGCGCCGTCACACGTTTTAGGTACATTTGAGAGGGGTGACTAATTTTTTGTCCGGTGTGCTTATATATATATATATATATATATATATATATATATATATACTATATATATATATATTAATAATATATATATACAATATATATATATATATATATACACACACATACATATATATATATATATATATATATATATATATATATACACACACACACACACATATATATATATATATATATATATATATATATATATATATATATATATATATATTATATATATATATATATATATATATATATGTGTGTATATATATAATTTATAAACATACTAGTAAATCGTATGTGATACAGCAGTACAATTTACTAATTTGCCTTTTTTCATAATATAAGAACCATTCATTTGAAAGAAGTCAATTAATCCTGCATATAAACGAAATTGCATAGGGTATTTTTTAAATTAATTGTAAGCCTATATATTCTTTTATAAGCACCATGAAGAATTGAACCTTGTAGTTGAGTATGTTCTCATAAACCACACTGACACTTGGGACGAGAATTTTTATCGAGATTATGATTGGTCAGTCATCGAGCACTCCTGATGATTAATTTGTCTTTAAAATTATGAACAGTCACTCATTAGAGACTCTTGATGATTCAGTTTCTTCAGTTTTCATATATATATATATATATATATATATATATGATGAATAAAACCACGAAGGAAAGGAAACACAAAATGGTGCTCAAGCGCTTTCGTCTAATGACATCCTCAGGAACACTGAAGTGTTCCTGAGGATGTCATTAGACGAAAGCGCTTGAGCACCATTTTGTGTTTCCTTTCCTTCGTGGTTTTATTCATCATAAATATTTTTCACGTGTTACCTTCGTGAAATAATTTTCATATATATATATATATATATATATATGATATGAATTTCACAATTAAACACGTGAAATGAATGAATGATGTAAAGCCACAAGAGAAAAGAAAAATGATTCCAAGGTCTTTCGTGTATGCTGAAGTACACCTCGTCAGGGACGAGGTATACTTCTGCATACACGAAAGTCCTTGGAATCATTTTCTTTTTCCTTGTGGGTTTAATCATATATATAAATATATACATATATATATGTACTCGTATATAATACATATATATATATATTATATATATAATATATATAATATATATATATATATATATATATATATTATATATATATATATATATATTTAGGGTGTGCCAATTACATAGAAGTGAATTTTTAATTTTATTTTTCTTAAACGACCAGGGTATATTATTGTTCAATTTAATGTAGAAATGCAACACAAAAAAATTGAAGGAGCTGCATCAATATTTAGGACTTGCTCAACAGCATTTAATATTACAGTATTTAGCTATGTTTTTAGTAATTTGTCAAGTTCTGCACATTATGTTTCTTGGTAAAGCATTCTTTCTTATATAGTATTTCACATAAGTGGAGTTATAGAGCTACTGAACAAGTATTAGTCACACATTCTCTACACGTCTGTACAGGTTTAAACGTAAACAAACAAGGAAAGCAGCTATGCACCAGTTGGCACACATGACACGTCAGTCGTTGTTCTCAAGCACTGGTGGGTTGTGTTAAACTGTGTTTTCTGCTCAGCCACATACAGTAATTGTTCAGTTTTTTTGCTTTTAGTGTCTACCAAGAATGGCAATGAAAACAAGACGCTACAGTGATATTTGGTTAGTTGGTAAATGTGAAGAAAAATTTAGTGCTGCAAAGTTACCATCAAGGCGTGATGTACTAAAAGTGTTATTTAATTTTCATACTGATAAACAAATGAGTCTGAAGGAAAGTGTTAAGAAAACTGTTCGTTTAATTTTGCCGATTTGGGAAAGAGCACGTATACCTACAACAACTGAATTACATGTGCGTGAGAGAGTTGTACGTCTTCATAAAGAATGGCAGTCACTCAAAAAAAAACATAAATAGATCAACATCTACTGAAAGCAAGAAACGTGATATTTTGGCGAGTCACTGGATGATTTATTTGATATTGCACACCAGGATGCCATGAGTTTGATTAAGATTGAGGAAGATCGCTTATTCTTACAAGGTCAAAGAGAAAAAGGCCGTCCTGGATCAATGATAGGAGTAGACATGAAACTTTCAAAGAAAGAAGCTAGCAGAATTGAGCGATCACTAGCATATGAAAGGCAAAAGAGAAACAGAAATATTTGCAGGAAGCATATACATCATCAGCAGCAACAATTAATGAATCGATAGAATTAGAATCATCAGGAGAATCATCTGATAAAAGTGATCATGCTGATTTTGATCAAGAGATTGCTCATAAGGCTGTTTTGTCTAGGTGTTCTAACAGAGGTCGTGTTCAAGTTGTTACGCAAGAAGTTGCTGCAGCACTAGATCGACAAAAATAAGTAGCAGAAATGCTGTTCACGTTTTCTCAGCAATGGCTTCATCTAATTTGCTCAGAGCTCCCAGAAGTGAGTTACAGATTAGCCACAGAACAATTCGTCGAGCCAGAAACAAACATCGTGAATCTCTAGCAGCAGAAATTCGAGCATCTTTTGATCCAAAAGTACCCCTTACTCTCCACTGGGATGGAAAATTATGGATGATTATACTGGAGCTGTTCAGAAGACTGTAGAGCGTTTACCAATTTTAGTGTCTGGTAAAGATATTACAAAATTACTTGCTGTTCCAAAGTTCAATACTGGGAATGCTTCTGGTATTGCTGATGCTTGTCTGACAGAAATAAGAAAATGGGGACTAGAAAATAGAATAGTTGCATTGTGTTTTGACACTGCACCAACTAATACGGATTGAAAGGTGGGGTTTGCCTTAAAATTGAAACAGAATTAGAGAAAGATCTGCTGAGTCTTGCATGCCCCATCACATATTTGAAATTATGTTAGAGAAAGTATTTTCTCTGCATGATGCTGGTAGGTCACCTAATATTGAAGTTTTTCTCATTTCCGTGAATCTTGGCCTCATATTGATAAAACGCAGTATAAAACTCTACTTAATATAAATACTGGTAACATGGTAGAAGAAGAAAGGAGAAAAGGTCTAATTGCATTTGCTCTTCAGCAGTTGCAGTCAAAACAGCTTCGGGGAGACTATCAAGAGCTCCTAGAACTCTCCATAACTCTCCATAACTCTGCCATAAAAATGTGCCTTTTCCAAGAACAATATTCTGTTCAGCACCATCAAACTGCAATTAGGGGATCCCGCCTCTCCTATGTCAGAATGTTAGCAGATCACTTGTTATGAGTGTCACTGTTCGTCACAACTATGTACATTAAATATTGGTTTACATGTACGTCATCTTGTGATGCTCCAAGAAACGATCTCATGCTTCTAAAAACACGAAGACTACGCTGACAAAGAAGTTTCAACTGTTGCTTTGACTGCATTCTCACGACATTTGTGGTATTTATCTGAGATATCAGTAGGTCTAAGTTTTTTTGACAATAAAGTATCCCATGAAGAGAAGAGAAACATGATTTATAACATGAGAGTGCAACAAGGTTCCGAAGAGCCTCCAAAGAGGATTCCCTCTATAAAAATTTTTTCTTCATGTTCATTGGCTGACTTTGTGACAAAATCAACTAAAAACTTCTTTAGTATTTTGGGAATTGATGAAACCTTTCTCGGTAAAGACCCCGCAGACTGGTCCAGTGATGCAACCTACAATGAAGCTCAAGCAATTGTGTCATCTCTTAGAGTAACAAATGATTTGGAAGAACGAGGAGTTGCTCTCATGCAATCCTTCAATGAAAGCCTTACTCGTGACGAGGAACAGAAACAGTTCCTTCTTCAAGTGGTTGAGTATCATCGAAAGAAGTTTGATGAGGCTGTCAAAAATGTTGATTAAAGATAAGTGTTAATGTTATTGAAAGTAAATGTTTGTTAATTAAAGGTAAATAAAATTAAAGGTAATTTTTATGTTAATTGCAAGTAAATATTTATGTTAATTAAAGGTAAATATATTTAAAGTTCAACATCTTTGAGCAAGTCCTAAATACTGTTCAATTTTGATAAGATTTTGTACATTATTTTTTTTGCACTGAATACAAAAAAATTACATCCTGGTCGTTACAAAATTTTGAAGTTGCAATTTTAGGCACACCCTAAATTATATATATATGTAAAGAACGACGCTTGTATAGAATAACGTTCCGCACAAGATGAGGAGGAAGAACGAACAAATGAAAAATGAGGTTACCACCCGGAATTATTTGTTCGTTCTTCCTCCTCATCTTGTGCGGAACGTTCTCCTATACAAGCGTCGTTCTTTACATTAATTATACTGTGTGGTGTTTGCAGTTAAAATGTATATGTAGTTACAGCATGCGAAGGTGCCCCTTCAGGGCATTGGTTTCTGCTCGTATGCAGGAGAATTACGACATTTGATTAATCGAGGCCCATGGTGTAGTGGATAGCATATCTGACCGGCAATCGGAAGATCCCGGGTTCGATTCCCGGGTGGTAACCTCATTTTTCATTTGTTCGTTCTTCCTCCTCATCTTGTGCGGAACGTTCTTCTATACAAGCGTCGTTCTTTACATTAATTATACTGTGTGTTGTTCGCAGTTAAAATATATATATATATATATATATATATATATAATATATATATTATATATATATATGTAATATGAAGTCTGACGTGAAGCTTGCAGCATCAAAGGGGCAACGAACCCTCCTTAGTGCTGCACGCTTTATTTCAGTCTTCGTATTAAAATCAATATATGGTTATTGTAATTTTCTTTAATGAATATATATGAAATGCCGTTAATGCATTCAAAGTATATTTATGTCAATATTCCATTATGAAGCATGGAAGCATTTTAGGCAAAATTGATGTGATTCTCTTGATTTATTACAGAAAGATTTTAGTGATTTACTTGATGCATGACTAGTTAACAATACTTAACATTGAAAATACTAATTACAATCTCATTTAAGATCTTATAGTCCTTGAGCCAGACCCCAAATTGTGGCCAATTGGTACCACTAAGGGGAACCAGATGAAACAATGCTTTTTGGAAAGCTTATAATTCGTAGTTTCCAAATATGGGTGCTGGTTAAATGTGCGGTCTACCTAGCTTTTAGTTAGCCTTATAAGGCTAACTAATGAACTATCACGACTTAACCTAACCAATCGTTAGGTCAAACTGTACGCCCTTGACGATTGGTTAGGTTAAGTCGTGATAGTTTCATTAGTTAGCCTTATAAGGCTAACTAAAAGCTAGGTAGACCGCACACTTAACCAGCACCCAAATATGCTTGCTGGACATCTGTATCTGGTAGCGTTTTAGTGTAAATCTTCATCAAACATTGGCACTCAATATTTTTGTACTGAGCGAAAACTTAAAATGTTGATAAAACAATAAAGCTACTCTTATGAAATGTCCAGCAAGCATTTTTATCATCTATTTAGCATCCTTTATCATTGGTATGAAGGACGTTTGGTTCTCCCGAGTGGTACCGATCAACCATTCTGGTTTACTAACGAATAACGTTAGGTTTGCTAACGAATCTTGCACTACTTAAAC